>BJBW01000036.1:0-121275 GCA_004320125.1 Scolopax mira
AGCAGATCAACACTCCCACCTAGTTTCGTGTCATCTGCAAACTTACTGAGGGTGCAATACTGTATTCACATACTGTATTCACAGCATATATACAGGTCCATACTGTATTCACAGCAATGTAACATGCTATCTTTTGGTACCTTATCTGAATGCTTTCTTTTACAGAGAACTCTACCAAGAGCTCGACAGGGTGGTGTTCCCTCTGCAACATGTCCCTCCGCAATGTTTGTGAAAAGAAAGATTTTAGGTAGTTGATATGCTCATTCTTACTTATATTATCTATTAGTGGACACACTGTTATGCTTAAAAATATGCACTATACCTTTAATCTACTTTGTAAGCCCCTTTTCAGCCATTATGAAACAGTCAGAGTATAGCACTGTCAAAGGTTTCATGGTCCTGCAAATCCTGTCATAAACATCTAATTTTTAAACTTGTTAATCTTAAGCAAGGTATTGCCAATTTGCATAATGTACTGTGATAGACTGCTATTTTACATCTAACCTTTGTCAAAATAAAGGAATCACCGTATGATGGTACAAAAATATCGATGTAACTGCAGAAGTTTCAAGATTCCACTAATCCTGATTTCATAATTCCATAACAAATCTGCTGAATAAGCAACTTCATTATGTTAGTCCAGTAACTCAAGGCTGCAGAAGTTAAGCACTGAAATGGGTGAGTGAAAGAACTCCCTACCATCAACAAGCCCAAGCAAAGTCCTGTAAAGGAAAGAATTCCTCAGGTAATAAAAAAAGAGGTGTAATCTCAGATCTTCTACTTATCTACTTATCCATCTTTGCCTCAATTTTCCCTGTTACAGAACCAGGGAAACTGCTTACGGTATGAAGTTTGTCCTATAAATTTGCCTCTTTGAAAAGCAGTCTAAAAATATTTCCACAATATATGTATTAACAGCCAATGCAGTGGCACAGGGGTATGCCTTGGACCTGTTCCCCCAGTCTCTTAATAAGCAATTTTCACAGTTGACAAGACTCCCCCTCTTTTTTGCAGGTTGCTTCACCTCAGATCTGCTACAAAACTCAGCTTTTTCACTCACTGCCAGGGACAGTTACAATTACTCCACTCCATGAACCTCTGAGGTGAGAAGCAACTAATTTTGCACTTTCCTCTGGCTGTGTGCTGATGGGCCAACCAAACAAAATGGATATCATCATTGCCGTTGCTGTTACACTACACCTATGGGAGTTGACCATCTCTAGAAAGCGCTTTCAGGTGCCCATGACAGAAGCTGATAAAGTTCCTCACAGGCAGTGGGACACCTTTTGCCAGAGGTGCATACAAAGGTTAAACCTATCCAAAGTCTGCAGATGTAGCTTTTAGATTTATCTTGGTGCTTCTTGGAGAATTTAGTTACCTGTTTGGAATCAACATCTAAACCTGAGCCAGGAGAGAAGAACCTTCTCCTCCCTACACCTTCCATGTCAACGTGTCTAAGTGTTTGCACTCAGTTCATTCACTTTTTCTCTCTAGGCAGGAGTTTTTAATAGCCTATATATTCTTTTCCTCTAAGACTCTGGCCTGCAAAACAAACTTGTTAACTGAGATGACAACAGGAACATCAATATTTTCTGGTGACAAGCTCATCATTTTTTCTGTAAGAAGCCTCAATATTCTTTCTAGATATAAGGTGTATATCCTTCATTGCTTTCTTCAATACTTATTCCTCCCTTAAAGCCTTCTTTGATTTCATTATTGAGCCAGAATAATACCAACCAGGTAATATTATGCAAATACAGTATTGACACAAAATAACATAGCTTCTACATAGCTGTATATAAAATACCTGTTCCAAAGTGTTTGTGATTGATTTCTGATGATGCCTTTTCTTATTATTACTTTTTAAGCATTTTTTCATAAGCAGGGAAAAAGTTCATTGCCATGTTTCAGTGACAACAGATCAAACTTAATTTACCAATGCTACTATACCAGTGAAGGGTTACTTAGAAAGAAGTGGCAAGAACATTTGTTTGCTGTGTTTAAAATATGTTTTCATCACATTTCCTACTGAAATGTGAAATGTTTTAGTCCACATTTCCTTGCTTTTTTCTTGCCATCCAGTGTTTACACTGCTAAATGACAGAAGTCCAGTTTTGCTACCATGGGAAGCCAATCATTCCTACAAAAATTGAAGCAAGAGTTTCCATTCTTCAGCAGCAGGTAGCAATTTAGGCCCATAGATTTACAAGAAAATTATGACTGGAGAGGTCTAGGGTATGTCAGTAAAAACACAGAACACAATTTCAAGATGTGGAGTTTTTCCTGGCCCTCTGACTCCCCTCCTGTAATAACTTGAAATTCATTCTTAGGATTCATCTTTCTTCCTTCTGTTTTCAAACTATGATACCAAAATCACTGAGAATTCAGGGTTTTATGCATCCTGACCTTGTCCCTAATAGATATAGAGTTTTAATTACATAAAGAGAGGGAGACTGGCCTTGTCACATCATTGACACTAGTGAGGAGTCTTGAAAAAGACCCTGAAGATAAGGAGCTCATGTTGAAGATGAAGAACTGACTGATGGCATATCATGACACATTCATAAAGTTAGTAAGAAGGAAAATGGACATTCTGCTGTGAGATTCATAAGCAGGAAGGCGTAATACCAGAGCTTATAAATTACTATGCAAAAATATGTCAGCTCAGAGGTACAGTAACACTCATATGCACACTAACAAATGCACAGATTGATAGAAGACAGTTAAGGTGGTTTTTTTTAATGTACTTGGGGGAAGTGGAACAATTGTCTTAGGGTCAGAACTGCCCATTCCTTCATTCTTCTGTCTGCTGTTCTCTATACAGTTCCTTGCAATGCACTCCTTTTTCAAAGGGCCCTTCATCACAATCACCTTGCCTAGTTTATTCCTAATGAAAAATTTAAGAGATACATATTACTCCATTGTTTCTCACTTAGGTGACCTGATTGGCAAGGGGAAACCTCAGAGATAAAATAATTCACCTGTTGTTCTGCCATCCGGCAATGTCTGCCTTTATTTCTATACAAAGGGATTTAAAGGAATATTTTTAAATGAAAATTAAAATAGATATAAAAAAAATGAAGCTACATATATCTTGGATCAGAATTTATTCCATATGAGCTGCTGGACAATAGTTCTGAGTTAAGGATAGGAAACCCTCAAACGTTTTGGGTCTCATAGGTTTATGTTCCAACTCATGTTCTTTAAGAACAGTAGATGTATTCAGGCATTTCATATTACAAAGATGATGTGATACTTGCCTCAAGGTCCAGCATGCTACATCAGGTGCATAATGGTAGTTCAAATGCAAAATACAGTTTGCGGAAGGTCTCCCCTCAGAACACTACAAAGTTAAAACAACCTATTTTATTGCTTTTTTATAATACTAATGAAAGAGCTTTCCTGTAATAAGAGTGTTTAAGACTCAGCTAGAATGTCTGCCTAAATTTAAATTCCAGTAGTATTTTGGAGTGGAAGAAGTGAACTGGTTCTTAGAGAATTCACTATCTGTGGGAGAAAAATGGATTGATAAGCCATGTGATTGTTTTCATTTAAATCTATCCTTCCCGAGATAAACATTTAACCAAGTCTTGTTTTAGAATAGACATACGACTTTCATTTGAATTTGCAGCAATACTAAGAAGCTATAATAGACACATATATGAAATCCTATAATGGTATAACCAATATATATTAAAGCCAACATGCTTTAAATATATCATACCCTGCTTCAGTCCCCTCCCCTACAAGAGTACTCACAAATATACTTTTTGTTAAAAGATTCTGTTAATCTTTTAAAACTAAAAGTACAGCAAGCAGAATCTAATTAGTTACAGCCAACATTGCCACCTGGAAATGACTCGGAAAAACATAGTTCACGTATCTAAACCATTAAGCCACTTCCAAACTACGTAAGAAAATTTGATATCACTGAGCAACAGAGATAACCAGCTTAAATCAGCTTAAAATAATGTGTGCTACAGTTGAGGGTCTGACAATGGCCCATTTTCTGATCTTCACTTTATATCACTGTCTTGTGAGTGAAAGCAAATGACAACTACCTCACCTCACTGCAGAGATGAGTCTGCACGAAGCAGACACCACAGTTTAGAAGAATTCAGGTCAATCTCTTGATCATCCACTTATTTCCTGTAGGATCTAAAGCAAATACCCATGTCTTTACACCTCAAATAAGCCACCAAAGAGAAAATGACGTACAGAGGATGCTGAAGGATAAAATCATTGACAAGTGAGATGTTCTGATCTACTCTTGCTTGCAGCAAGTTGGTTTTGCATGCCGTCATGGAGGAGTTTACCCCCTTCTCTTTGCAGAACGTAATATTACAAGAACGTGACTGTCTTTGTCCTTGAGTCCTTGGTTATTTCTAGCTGTCACGGTATTAGGAACAAAAAGAAGAGTAAATTTCTCAACTGCAAAGAAAGACTGAACACAGTTTGAATTTATATGTCCATGCCAAAATTCACACCATGATAAAGTCAAATTTTCTGTGTATGGATATTTGAAAAAGGAGCATCTATGCAGTATGCGCTGGAGTGGCTTGTACTCCTTACCCCTGTGCATAAGTCTAAGCAACCCAGAAAAGTGGATGCTCTGTCCCTGAAAGTGTTCGAGGCCGGGCTGGATGGATCTTTGAGCTACCTGATCTAGTGGAAGGTGCCCCTGCCTATGGAAGTAGAATTGGAACTAGATCCCTTCCAATCTAAACCATTCTATGATTCTAACCCAGTGGTGGGTACTAAGGACTGATAGGGGTAGCACATTATAAACACAGCAGGCCTTTACAATATGAAGGTTACATTACCAGACTGGAAAAGTCTATCACTAGTCAGAACACCACATCCTGATTTTACTACTGAAGGAAAATAACAAGAATGCATGCCTATGCACATATATACAAGCCTCCTGAATTTCAATAAAAACGTTATTAAACTGCAGGAAAAAGTGAATCAAAGGAATTGAATTTCACACAATGTCAAAAGAAGACATAGTTTTGCAGCAGATGTTTTGGCAAGCAGAACACAGACCAAACTCTAAGCTCCAATTGTGAGCTTCTCCCTCACAGTGTCAATTTTCCAAATTGAACATCTCGCCGTTTAATTGAAGCACTCAACCAGCATATGTTCTGCTCAAGCAACTGTGTGAAGTTTGAAGCACTGTATATAACCAGTATTAACTTCTTTTTCTTTTAAGTCACCAAACACTTAGAAATTAGTGTTGCTTAATTTAATGCTGAAATGTAATTTGAGTCCCTAGAAGTGTCCTCCTCTTGACAAAAAGACAATTTGTAAATATTCAATGGGGAATGATGTCCCACCAATTTCCAGCCATACTTCATTGCCTCTTATTCTGACACCCTACACAGACACCAATAGGTTTTGAACAGTCTCAATCTCTAAGTAACATGTACATTCAAGTCTGGACAAAATCTAGTCAGTCTTTCTAGATCTCGGTCCTAAGATCTATAACTTACTTGAGATCCATCCTTTGGACAGGAAGCAGTATAGTCTGTCACAGTTCAACTCCTATGTTTGATCTTTATCCCTACTCCCTATCCTCCCACATTAATTTATAAACAGTCAGAGCTGAACCAAGATTATGAGCACTAGCAATCTTATTCTAGCTCTCTGGAGTAAAACAGCAATAATGCAATGATCACAAACTTAAGAAGGGATGTCTTAACCAGCGCTGTATCTTATAACATCATATAATATTTTTCACATGCCTTTTCCACTTCTAATCTTATTCTATATTCTTTCTATTTGATTCTTGTATTCCAGCAAGAGCTGAAGGGGAAAAAAAAAAAGGAAGCTGTGCACTTGAAGCTAGCTTGTTGATCTAACACAATATATTACTTCCCCCTATCAACCTTGCATTGCTTGAGCTGCAATATCCAGCAACATTTCAGGCTGGACAAATTCCTTCCTGCTTTGTTTCTTCACCACCTCTCTTTCATGGTTTCTTATCTCCTCTAAACACAATAGTCAGCTTCTCTGCTTTGCTGTAGGACTTTAGAATTCACAGAATAATTTATTTTGAAAAAATGCTTCTGGATGTCATCGGCTCCAGCTCCCTACTTCTCAGTGCAGCACCAACTGACAGCCTTATCTGGGCCCTTCCACTCAGGTTGGTTTCTATTGGACACTTTGCTTTTAGACATCAATTTAAGACAGATACATCTCATCCACTTTAACTTAACTTTCTGCAAGAAAGGTCATAGTATGATTTGGTTGTATCCTCCTACATTAGGGGTTTACGGGCATACCTTGACACATGTTTGAACTCTCAAGCATGTAGAGTGAGAGGACCTCTCAGACTTTTTTTTTTTCCTTTTCTTTATATTCAAATGGCCTCAAGTCCTCAAGTCAAGCATCTCAGATCTTACTAAAATTTTCAGCATTGATCTTTTAACTGGCATTATCATTATAACAAATAAAATTTATCTAATGTCTGCGAATTTCTAAGTAAATAAATTATTGGTATTTTGTTGCAAAATTGTATTAAGCCATTTGTCTTCAGAGATCAAATATACTCATTTGCATTCTTTGTTTAAACCAGTTCCTTAAGATTGGTTAAAAGGCCAAATCTGAATACATTCAAATAATTAACCACCTACCTAAGAAAGAGCCAGCAGACAGTGATGGGCAATAAAAATCAGATATGAATACAAAGAAAAACTCAGTAGTTAAAGCCATATACTTCTGAAGAAGACATTGTAATAGAGGTGAAAGGAAAGAGGGGTCACTAGAAAGACCTGTAGATTGCTGCAGTAAATCAGTCCAGATAAACTTTTTGACAACGTAAAATGTTTGCTTTTATTCAATATTTTCACATTTTTATCTAGAGATGGACCAATGAGGTAGCCCCAGTAAGGATTCAACAATAACAGTACGACTTCTAAACTTTTTTTTTTATTAGATGGAAAGAGACATGAAAAAAAAAAGTCTTTAGCCACTAAAGTGTAATTTTGCCTTAAGCATAGCTGTGGTAGACATTCACATGAAAACAGAATGATAGTATCAAGCAGTCATCACTGACAAACACTGATAAACATTCTGTAGAGTTTGGGTGGGGAAGGGATCAGTGGGCAGTTAACTCAAAAGTACATAAGATAGAAGTATAAAAGCTTTCACAGGGCAGATATCTGAAAACGTTTATCACTTGTAAGACTCTTCAGGCACATTACATTTTCCAAGCTTTCTGTGAATTGTTTTCAAAACACCAATCAGAGGCATGAAAACAGAGTCTTGAGAGCATGAATGCACTATCACTCCCTGTTACAGAAATGGGGCCCTAAATGGGAGAAATTACTTCCCTAAAGTCAGAAGCAGCTTGACTAAGCCCTGGGAATTATTATTAGCTAATGGTGATAAATAATCTGCAGAAGCAGTAAAGACCCATTTTGCTGAAGTTACTATTTCTGCCAACCTGCTTAGGTTGTCTACAACAAAGGGTGCAGAAGCATGCTAGACTTGCTCCAAATGAGGGACTGAACTGAAAATTAAACAAAACCAATAGGCCCAGACCTGGTCAATAATCTGATTGGAATCATAATTTGAGAGGATACTGGATCACCACCACGTAAGCACACTGCCATGTTGGCATTTAAAAATTTGAATGGAAGGTAACCTCTTGATATTTTAACAGTGTCCATTTAAAAAAATTCTTCATAGAGATTTAAAAGGAAGCTCCAGCTAGCTATCATTTCAACTAGCAGAAGTGAAAGAGGGGCTGATAATGATTACATTGTAACAAACCAGATGGATGGTAAAGCCAAATTAAAGTTAATCAGAATTGACACCTCTTGTGTAAGATTAACAATGGACAAATGAGATAAAATAACATAAGGCCTAAGGATGTGTTTTAAAAGACTATAATTTCAACCTGAACCTTTGAGGTTCAAACTCATTAGACTAACTTGAACAGATTTTCTTTTGTTCTATGTGCTTCAGTGTTACTGGCTAGAGGAAGAAATACAGCAAAGACAGCATGAAGAGAAAAACCGAAAACAATGCATGGCTTATCATGCTTATCATGATATCTTATCATCTAGGGTTTTGGGGCTGGCTACAAATAGCATCCAAATTAATTCCCAAGCTCGCAATGAGTCCCCGCAAGCTCCTGTTGCCTTATAGAACTTCTCTAAGTTCAAAAACAGATAGAGCCATTCAATAGGAAAATTGGCAACTTTTATCCAACTGCCAATTCCTTAAAGAATCACCTTTAACACCAAGAATGTGCTTCCTCAACAAAATTTTGGTCAAGACTTAGGGTTTCTCTCTTCTTCTTTACTGTGAACATCCACGAACAACTAACTAAAATAAATGATTTTTTAATACTACTATGTGACAAAAGTGTAGTAAAAAAATAATTTCTTAGCATAACTCAGAAGACTGGAATAATGCATCTTATCACCAGCTGTAACCACCTAAAAAATCTGATGACTATATAATCATCTTAAATCCCTGTGTAGGTTGCAGACTTAAATGTTGTTAATGATAGTGAAAGACCAAAGCAGATGACTGTTAGTCCTCCTCTTTTTTAAGATTATACACTAAACAATACATTACTGCAATATTAAGTGGCTTTTTGCTTTACTGATTAATCTTGTGTCTTACTGAAAAGCTTAACAAACATTTAAGATGTTTAATTACTGAACTTGAAATTGTTCTTCACACCCTTTCTCCTGGTACATTCTGGTCCACAGAAATGCCGTTTTAAGAAACACAGAAAAAATATTGCTGTGTTTTACTGTAAGTCCAACTAGTATGAAGCACATATCACAGCACAGAACTGACTGAGTAAGTGTGAGAGTTCTAACACTTTTTATATGTTGCGCATTCTGTATTTTTGAGTTCTGAGTTGGTTTGGTTCTTTTTCTCATTAAACTAGAAGAGGAGAAAGTTTTAATTTACCAAAACTAACACTTCCTTCTCTTGTTTACATCCAAAGTTAATACTTTCCTTGTATTAGTACAAATGTGGTTAACCACAGAATTTTGCTTGTTTGTACTTTCACCTGAGCTGCTCAAGGTAAACTAAATTTAGCGTATCTATACAGGGTCAGCATCAATTTATGTGCCAAATCTCTTGCTGTATCACAACACCTTCTAAAAAAGAAATTGAAAAACTTTTTAAAAAGTTGCAGTGGTTTGTGAAGAAACAGCTAAAGGAAATAATTCTAAATTAAATACAACTTTTCCCAATAAACTGAATGTTGGGCTCCTAGCAAGTAAAATAAAATAAAAATTGACCTTCAGATCCATAGCTTTTGTGTATGACATTTGAAGAAGACTTTTCTTCACATTCTACAAAACTCAGTCTGCTTGAAGAGGTAGGAGATTTTTTTTTTTTAATCACTCTACAGAGGAGACATGCATATTTATTGCTTTGCTTAATGGAAAAGAAAGGCACTTAAGACCAAAAAAACATGCTATCCTCTTTGTGCACAGAAATTTAAGAACAATTTGCCTTCATCAGGGAATCCTTACTGAGGAACAGAGAATGAACAGCTGTGAAGCTATGACATTTTATAGTATTTGAGAGTTTGTTCTTAAAGGATTTTCTGTGACTTCAGAAGCACAGACTCTTTTTTGTGCTTGCATTAGTTCTGTTTGAGACATTTTTTCAGTAAGTACCAAGGTAATTTCTCTCTTTTCTTTCAAATTTAGAACAAAAAAACACAATTAAGTTTCAAGCAGATGTAGCTCCTATAAAATGAAAATAAATAAGATAGATTTAGAGACAACAAACTTGCTTCAAAAAGTTTCAGGAGACATTAATTTTCTGGGAAAAGCATGTAACTAAAAAGGAAAGGAACTCTTTGTGCCAGGAACAAGGACATAAGGATTCTTTTAGTGGAAACTGCACACTTGCTTTGCGGTATTTTCACCATTACTTGTGTGTGTGTGCGTGAAGAAAATGCATCTTTCAAATACCTGTTCTGAGATATTTCTAAGTCTCTCTTCTTGAAAACCTTCTCCTCTTCCTCCCACCTCTCTTCCAAGTCCAACACCATATATCCAGTATTTTCCAATCCTTTCACTGGCAGTTTCCCCACTGCTGCTCCTCTCCCAGACACCACTCTCTCATGTTACTCCCTAATGCCAACAATAGCTTTTGCTGCTTCCCAGAGCTGATAGTGCTGTTGGGGAGGGCACTGCTATAATTAACTCTGGCATCACTCCTGTGATTTATCTTTGTCATCTGAGTCCTAGCAACACCAATAATGTAATGGGTTGGATCCGTTAGCAAATCAGTACACTTCAAACACAAAATATGAGTAAGGTGACGGACATTTCTTCATCCACTTTCAGCTCCCACAAGCATAGCACCTTAAAAATTGTCCTGAGACTTCTACAGTTTATAGCAAGTCATAGTTCATATACTCCCATCTTTTCCTGTTGCCTACTTAGTTGCCCAAGGAAATTTTCCTATGTATCTCCCTGCCTGGATATATTAGGCACCGTCTGGAGAAGGGAATGAGGAAACTCAAATTACCTCATTAGCAGTTAAAATAAACAAACTCTCCTGCTGATTCCATCCAGTTCAGCATGTTACCTCATGGAGAGCTATCACATGCCAAGACAACGCATCTGGCACAAGAACTTCCCTAAAATATACCTCACTGGAGACACTGTCTGGCAAATGTTTCTATATGACTTCTTTGCTCTTCCTTACATTGTTAGAGAAGGGCTATAGGAACAGACAATGCTTTGGACTCGTCCTGGCTTATGTTAAATATTCTCATTGCATCATCCTCAGGTACGATAGCTGTTGAAACTGAAGATACATAGGTACATCAGATCAGCTACCTGAGCTTTCTGACAGTGGAGGGTTGATTAACTTAGAAACAAAAAAAACCCCCTGATACTCAGCCTATAATATTTTCAGGATTCCAAACTGATATCTTTGTAAGGTGGGCATAGTTCCCTGGATTTTTAACAAAACATGGATGCGATGGACTACAGATAAGCCTAGTGAAAACTGCACATGAATAATAGAAGTAAATGTTGCAGGTTTACACCTTTTCTGGTTCTTGACAAATGTCCCAGGAATAATTTAAGGTAATACCAGTACCCTGAAATTTTCTCCAAATATTCCCTTCACAGGGTTATTTTGTTCAAATGCAGGAACTCTTGCCGTGGTCTCCATATGTTAGGATTTCTCTCTCTGCTGTTCAAATGTCTCAGCAATTTCACAGTAGCAAACTACAGAAAGAAACTTCTGCTGGTCATTTTTCCAGTGGGCTTTACACCACCTCTAACTTTTTTATGAACGTCTATTTCCTATGCATTTTTTTTTTCTTTTAAATCTGAAAGTTTCATTCAGTTATAGACTATTTAGACTTCTGTTGTGAGTCATTAAGAAATCTTTTACATTTCATGCTAAACATGATAGCTTTTGTTATGTAAGGAAAGCACAAAATTTATTTAAAATTTTTGATTCTTTCTTATTAAAAAAAAGAGCATGTAAGTGTAATATGTCATCTAAAAGCTTTTACTCGTGATATCACAAAACATTTAACTCTGGACAATATATAATGTTTGACAGAAAAGTGATGATTTCTATTCTTGTAAATAGTAAGAATTTGATACTCATCTATTTTATATAAACCAATGTATTTAAAAGAGAAACACTGATTTCCTAGAAGACACAATAATGTACTACTTCTTCATGAATTATTCTTATTACTAACTTAATCTGTATGGGTATTTACACAGTATTACTTTAGGCATTCAGTAGACCCAAAGGAAAGATGCCAGGAGAAACAGTAGTTGCATGAGAATCTGGAGTTCTACATACAAATCCAACATATAACCTTTGGGGATTTTATTCCCTTATCAAAGAAAAAAGTTAGGATAACATAAATTAAACAGGACATGGACATTACAGAAATATTCCATCAGAGAGTGCATAATATAACGACGGCAGATAAATTAGTTCTTCAGTGTGTGCTTTTTGCCAGATGAAACTATTGTGACTAAATAGAAAACGCTCCAATCTTTTCATTATCATAAAGGATAAAAGTATGTTTTAGGACAAGTTCTTGAACAACAGCAGCACTGTTACTGTATGCTATGAATGAGCAATTAACAAGGTAATTGTGTTTAGGAATGTATTTACTGTATGTAAAATTACCTGTGATGCAAACTCATGCTTTTTTCAACAGCTATCTTCAAACTTCCTAAGAACAAACTGCAGGTTGTATAAAAAAATAAATAAATCTGTAAACAGTTATTCAGCTAGGTTAGTAACACAACATGCCTAAGGCTAGGAAAGATTCACGTCTTATTTTAAATCTTTTCAAATGTCTCATCAACAGAAATAATACTGATTTTAGAATTTTATCACTCTTTTTCCTCCTCAGACTACAGTAGTCAAATAATTTCTTTAAGTAATTCCTTTTCACTTTAATTGCAGCTTTTTAAGAACAGGTTAATAACCATCCATATTTAAACTGTAGATTTTATGAGTTATACTTATTATGCAACCCATTAAAGTTTTATAGTCTTTGCAGGATAAAATAATCATTGATCTTTCTCATCTGAGTGCTATTAAGACAAAGGGTGTAAACATCAACTGATTAAAACATTATTTAAAATGCTTTATAAAATTAGTTTTAAGTAATTCCACTCATCAAGACTTGACAAATGTGAAGAGTACTTCATTTAATTTCTTTTATGAGAATGTTTTGCATGCAAAAGAAAAGCCTGAGGGACCCTCAGTCCCCAGTAAAGGCTGTGCTATTGCCTTTGCCTTGGATACTATGACTTTCCAACAGCAAGTCAGCCCACTGTGCAGTGCCCTCTAGCAAGTGTGTAAGGCAGGATAACTTGGAAAGTCTATTTCTGTTACTAATCATCACTTAAAGAAGCATATGAAATATTTAGATCCTATTGATTATTTTAACAATAAAAAGAAAAGACTTAAGTAAATAAAAAATACAGAGAAAACAAAGCTTGGTGTGTACCATTTTTAGGTATGTGGAGCCCTTTTCGCAGAGATCATTTCCCATCAACAACACTGCTCATGAAAATGCCTTCAAGTTTATGCTCCATAACCTACTGTATGATTTACCTAACAGTGCAGTCATGAGCTTATACAAACAGGGTGCTTCTGCCTCAGACCTTTTCAGTTAATTATGGACATGAGAATTGGTGGAGACTAGTTAAAAGTCTCCATTCTCATATGGCAAAAAGGAGCAGCACAAACAGCTCTTCTTCAGCCACAAAGTGCTGAGTGACTGAAGAGTGATATATTGCCAGAAAAATCCCGCAGAAACTTTGAGTTATCAAACAGATGGTGGAAGTGCACGTGCTATATGCTCAGACTGCATGAAGAACATTCTACCTGCACCCACAAAGTAAACACAATCTGCAAGTTGCAATTTCCAAATGACCACCAGCATTGAGACATCCACAAGGACCTTGAATGAGGCCACAGAGCTGAATGCCAACAGAGGCGGTAGCTAGAGGAGGTCAAACACAGGTGATGCTATTACACATATGCTGGAAATAAGTCTTTCAGATAAATCAAAACAGATTTACCCAAGGCACACATTACACTGCAAAAACTTGAGAGCAACTAGGAAACAAGTAGGGATAGATAATTTACATCCAGAATACAGTTACAGAGATGGATTCAAGGGTAGGTATTATAATTTTTAGCAAGGTGAAATGATAAAAACTTAGGCTATTTTAAGATAATCTTAACATTTCTCTCCCCAGGAGAACATGCATCCTAGAAACCTGAATTTCTACTGAAAGCCGTGACAGAAGGTTGGAGCACCCTTGATACAAATTTAACTGAAATAAAAATTTTTAATGGATTTTTTTTTTTATGGTATCTACCCATTTGTACCCAAAGCAAACTCCTCTAAGGTCTCAAGACAGTTGTATTCTTTGTTGCATGAGGTAACAGCTACTCATCATAAGCGTAGGAGACTTAATTCCTTAATTGGAACATAAGCCTAAAACTGTTCAAATAATTTGGGAGGACTCAGAGAATGGGTTGGGTTGGAAAGGACCATCAAGTCTAACTCCCCCTGCCTTGGGCAAGGACATCTTTCACTAGATCAGGTTGCTCAAAGCCCCATTCAACCTGACCTTGAATACTTTCAACAATGGGGCATCCACAACTCTGGACAACCTGTTCCAGTGTCTTACTGCCCCCATAGTAAAAAAATCTATTCCTTATGTCCAATCATCGTACCCTCTTTCAGTTTAAAAATATTGCCCCTTGTCCTCTCACTACAGGCCCTGGTAAAAAATTGTCCCTCAAATTTTCTTATAAGTCCTCTTAGGTATTGAGTGGCCACAATAAGGTCCTCCCAGAACATTCTCCAGGCTGAACAACCCCAACTCTCTCTGCCTTTCTTCATCGGAGAGGTGTTCCAGCCTTCTGATTATTTTTGTGATCCTCCTCTGGACCTGTCCTAACAGGTAGGCCTATGACTTTCTTTTATTGGGGACCCCAGAACTGGATGCAGTACTCTAGAAGGGTCTCATGAGAGCAGCGCAGAGTCAAATCCCTTGGCCATGATACATTTTTTATGCAGCCCACAATAGGATTGGTTTTTGGGGCTGTTACTGGACATGAGCCAGCATTGCACACTTTTTCACCCACGAGTACTCTCAAGTCCTTCTCTGCAGGGCTGCTCTCAATCCATTCATCACCCAGCCTATATTGATATTGGGGATTTCCCCAACCCAGGTGCAGGACCTTGCATTTGGCCTTGCTGAACTTCAAGAGTTTCATATGGGCCCAATAAAAGGAATTCCAAAAATTGCAATGGGTAATTTCACATTTCACAGAATGACGGAATCATGGAATTGTTGGAGTTGGAAGGGATCTTCTAGAGATCATCTAGTTCAATTCCCTGGACAAAGCAGGATTGCGCTGTAGCACTTCATTTAGGACTGTATCCAGGTGGGTCTTGAAGATTTACAGATAAGGGGACTCCATTACCTCCCTGGGCAGCCTATTCCTGTGCTCTGTCACCCTCTCTGTAAAGGAGTTCTTCCTCATATTTGAGTGAAACTTCTCATGTTCCAGCTTGTGCCTGTTGTCCCTTGTCCTTTCACTGGGAACAACTGAAAAGGGTCTGGCTCCATTCTCCCTCAAACCACCCTTTAGATACTTATAAACATTAATTAGGTCGCCCTCAGACTTCTCCAGGCTAAAGAGTCCCAGCTCTCAGCCTTTCCTCATAAGGGAGATGTTCTGATCCCTTAATCACCTTTGTTGTCCTATTCACAATTCTAATTCAGATGGGCCCAGTGCAAGCAATTCCAAAACAGGGCCAGGAGTGCTGCTAAAACATAAGGTAACATTTAGAGAAAGATAATAAGAAAACTCTTGTTTATGCCTGGGTTAAAACTTGGAGTCCCACCTATTGTTTGCAAGCAGAGGCCAAAAATTTTTTGAGGAGATTGCAAAGGGATTAAGACTAGATTTAGTAGGGTGCTCCTTAACAACACATTAAGCTCTCCATTATTCTGGAAACAACTGCTAGGGAGCTGAGACACAACTGCCCAGCTGCTCAGCAGTGCAAAGGAAAAGAATACAATCACAGGCACCCATGGGAAGGTTACCCAGGGGTTGCAGGAACACTCATTTATACAAAGTCAGAATACAAGCTCTGTTCCCTGCCCATGATATAGAGCATAGACTTTATATAAGAGCAGCCAGACAGAGTATTCCTGGAGATCTGGATCCACCCTAAACTGACTCAAAACTAGAAGAAACTTAAAAGAGCTTAATTTTACCATGCTCCCTGAGCTGTGAACATTTCCTCTGCATCAGAGAATCAGAGCTTTACTGTTATTTCAAACAGAGCCCAGGGTGTAGATAAAGGATTTAAATGTACAGCAAATAAATCTGACCAATTCAAATAATTGAATATTTCATACTGATGTTGACTCATTCCTGTTTTGCAAGCACCAAATAAAAACATCTGAATTGCCAAGTTTTTACTGTGTTTGCTCATTCCCTAATCCCTCTTCTTCCCCTGTAGGCTTCTTAACGAAATGTCCTGGCCAGTGATGAAAATGTTATTATAATAAAGAATTCCTGAACCCAAATATTATTTTTGCAATCATCCCTATTTTGAAAAGTATTCGGCTAAAAGGCAATAGAGATATAGACCATAAAGAAGAGTATATCTATCTTACAGCTCAATTGCAGAGCTACAGAAAAGAAGAGAGCAAGCCAAGCCCCCTGTTTCTAGACACCTGTAAGTGAGCAGCCATGCAAGGAATATCCCCAGAACCAACAATCCCCTCTGTTTGTCTGACAAATTAACAATTTGGTGCAGTACAGTTCTCCACCTGGTAAAGGTCCTTCTCATGGAAATAACATTATAAATCAGTACAGACTATATTTTTTACTGCCAAGTTCTTCTATATAGGCAGTATTCCATTTTGATTCACATGCAATTGAGGCCATTGTGTTGTCCCCTGACTATCGTCGCCTGGAAACAAAGCATCCTGACACTACTGAGCTTTAAAGGATTTTATATGATGAGGAAAAATAGTCTTGTTATGGTCCTGTGTTCAATTAAGTCAGAAAACATAAAACAAAACCATTGCGTAGAAATATACAAAACCCCTTGGTAAATTTCAGGCTGATAATGTTTAGAAAAAACTAACATACATATCAGATTTCTCCTCCAGTCTTCACTATCAAAACCTGCATTTTATTATAACATCCGGAAAAATGGGAGTCATTTCTGCAGCACCTCTCTTCTAGATAAAAAACTGCCCAGGACAAGCGCCTTAGGAAAATATTTTTTAAATGTCTTCTGGCAGCTTTTTGACAGGTCTTCTCCAAATTTCCTGGCATAACCCTTCCCAGAAATACTTGTCAGCAAGCAGTTTTCTACACTGTCCATTTCTATCAGTTGTCTGGACAAATAGCACAAGACTGCATTTCCCAAACAATCACAGGACTGCAATCCCCAAACAACCACGAAGCTACGCTCTGTACGAGGTAACTTAGTGGTTATCAGCAGTCCAGGCAGAGCCTGAGAGCAAAACCAGAGCAGGGAGAAAAGCAGCTCCCACCCGTAGGTGCCTGCTACCGATACCTACGAACACAAGCTTCTCCCCTGTCAACAGAGAGTGAAGCCTTTGTGCAGCCCTCAAGCTGCCAGGATGTTGAACAGTCTGGTTTTCAGGAAGTAAGGAGCACCATCCAAGCACCCTAACCCAAACTGCTGCTGGAGTCCTAGTCTATGGGAAATGGCTGCTGGTACCTCCTCCTTTCCCATAGGGCAAATATGAAAATGTGAAACAGGAAGCCCTAAATATTGCACCTGGGGCTATTGGCGCAGAACAAGCAAACAGGAAAATTTAGAGGACTGATCAGGGATTACTGCAGATGCATCAAGAGAAAGAGACATCTGTAGAGTAATAGTTCAATTTCCACCCATGTTTAATACAGTTCTGACATTACCTTGGCTCTTCCAAGTCATAACTTTCTAGTCAAAATTATAATCATGTCTCTTTCCAAGGAATGCTTCTTTGGGAAACTTTCCACTGGCAACAAAGGGAGATAAGGCTTTAGTTTAGGATGGAGTTTTTCAAGCAACATCCCTATTTCTGCTTAGAAGCATCCACTCAGATCTGCATTACGGACCTGTTCCAGTACAGATTCTGCTCATACTACACTCTACAAAGTGTGATACTCTATAGAAACTTTTCAGGAAAATGTTTAACATATCCTTCAAAGAATAAACAGGGAGTGTGATGCATTGTCTGATTTTCACCGAGTAATGTCAAATGTCCTAGATTTGTAAACTTTAACTTCTGTCTCTCAAGACGCTGAAGTACATAACTGAGAACTTCAGAAATAAGCAAACCTTGGTTTCTAATGCAACTGTGCTCTGAGGATGATGGAGTATGAGGTATAAAAAAGATCTGAGTTTTTTCCTGTGAGAGGGTGTGACAGTGGGTTCTTCCCCCCCATCCGCCCAACCTGATATTTATCTCCCATAACACTGCTCAAGCAATAACCACCAGCAGCAGTCATAATGGATGTGTCTGGTTGTGATGGCTGCACCTGGCTCAAAGGGAATTAGGGGATACAAATAACAACACAATAGTCAAGGGCTAATTTGATCAATACACCCATCTAACCACAGTACTGGTACTCAAGCCAAATCTGGAAGAAAGTAACATCTGTGGTCAACATGCACATATGACTATAAGTCAATCATCTTACCCCTATAGTAAGCAACCCAAGAGCCCTTAGAGATTTCCTGCACTGCAGTGGGCTGCATGCCAGGATCTCTCCTTGAGTAGGGAAGCCTCTCAAGGTTACTCCTTGAGGCTGAGAGATTCCTTACTACAATAGATCCTTGGTAAGTGACTAATAGCTTGCTTAACTTTGAAGCGTTGCTAAGATTATATCTTAGATGGACTGTGTGCTTATAATCCTTTAGCCATATACTGTTAACCATGTCTAGGAGTAGGATTGGATCCAGCTGCACCTAGACTCCTTCTGACAGATTCTATGTGTGACTCAATGGTAGGGTCTCCTTGACAGTTTTGCCTGATCCTGTCCCCTACACAGCAAATAACCAAGTGTACCTTGTCATCGAATCTTGTTAAACCACTGTCATGTTTACAATTTTGTTAAATTGCTGTTTTATATCAATAAATATATTGCAGCTTCTCCCTTAGGACTGAAGTACATCACTCCATCAGTGACACAGGGTCACTTAGGCCTGACACTGATGTCTAGCAAAATGAAGCATTTCCTCTTAGTCTAGAGACTCTTATCAATATTTTTCTACAAGACAATTCTAGACTTAAATGCTTTGTGAAATTACTTTGCCACCAACCATTGGCTCATAAACAGGAATATCACATATGCAATTTCACAGGCACTCATGGGCCAGCGTATTAAAATACAACTGCTAAAGCCTTGTGTCTCTAAGAACTTCTTAGAAGCACACAGACATAAAGCGTCTGACTCTGCAGATAAAAACATAGAAGTATACCAAATGTTTTCTAGGTGAGCTCAAACATTTTTCAGAATGGACAATTAAATAATTTTTCTATTATTCTGACAATCTTTAAATCATATTTTAAAAAGCTATATAAGCATTGTTTATAGTCATTGCTTCTTTCATTCATAAAATTTAGGTATTTAAATCCCATATACTTGATTCATTTTTTTATATCAGATAAACTTGCAATGAACTTGTGGTTCTTCAGGGTCTACACCAGTGGGCTGTTTTCAGTTTAAACAGCTGTGTTGTTAAAATTTATTTTTACATACGACTTGAGGGTACCCATTTACTTCACAATTAAGAGCCTAGCACCCACAAATGTTCAGCTAACCAGATTGTTAATTGGTATGTTTGCTTTGCACTTTCTTGTATAAATAGAAACAGTTTTTCCTGAAACTGAACGGTTCCAAGGTTCACATGTTATCCTTCTTGAATTTCTCAATGTTTCCCTCTCACAGTGTCCAGAGATATTACTGATAAAGGTTTGCACACCCAGTGTTACCTCTTTTATTCTCTGCTGCAACGAAAGCCTTTGTCTCCGTAGAAATCACTGATGAATCTTTTCCTCAGAGGTGACCAGCAAAAAATGAGCTAGCTTTAGACCAAAATCAACAGTAACATAGAAAGTAATCTTACGTTTTCAATAAACTGACATAGAGCAAAAAATTTATATAAAATACAACACCTTACTATTATTATTTGTGGTAGTTAAGATCAGTATTTGTTTTACTTAGTTCTTGTGCATGTGATTCTCCATTGGTAAATTATTTTGCTTGCACCTCCCTAATATTTTTATCCAGTTCATTTGAATACTCAAATTCCCTTAAGATTGTCTTCAGATAAAATTAGAAGCATAACTGCTTGATAAATGAGATCATTCCTCTGTAAACAAACAATACAATGTCAGCACTTCTGTCATTTGATTTTTGAGTGGAATTTAATATATCAGCTGTGAAGAGCTTATGACCTGTCCCATAATGTGAGACTCATCTAACTAAATGTAGATGCAGCTGAGACAGTTCCTCATTATAGTCAGCAAAGATGTAGGGGGACTTCAGGGTTCACTTCAATTCACAAAGTAGACATATAGGGTGCTTTTATTGCAATCTACGTTTGTGTATTTTTCTCCACTTAAAAAATTGGAGAAACTGCTCATTAATTGCCATTAACTTTTGTGAAGAAATTTAGGCCAATTAGCTCAGATACCTATGCCTATCGCAACCAAACTCTCAAGTTGAGTCAGGACTGGCATAATCAGAGACCACTTCTTTTCTCTGAAACATGACTGAATTGTAACTCAACTTTCTTATTGACCATGTTTTTCTCAAGTGAAGGTTGTTGAAAAGTGACTAGTAAGTGGCAAAAACTGTATTTCCTTCCAGCCTCTTGGAAAGTATCCCAAAACAAACCCATTAATTTCTGTAGGATTGTGCGAGGGTGAAGAGGTCTTTAGAAATCCATTTCCTAAGACACAGTCTATGAACTTGACAACTCAATCAAGGGTAAAGTTAATTTATTGACAACAAGAGAGAGAATGTCCACTTCAGGTACTTGGAGTTCTGGGTCTTTTACTGACCATCTGCTTGACCTTGGTTTAGTCACAGAATGTAAATGCTTCTCTGCTGACAGTGTAGGATTGTCAAGGAAGTCAACAAATATAAAGCATTATCAACAGCTACAATCATTCATGAGCATGCATATTTATGAAGATCATTTTTTGGTTAAACACTTGTTTTCTGTTTCACATTCACACACTTAAAGCCTTTGTCAGAAGTCCTATTTAAAGGCTAATACAACTGTGGGTTACCTTCTCCTCAGGCTGATAACATGCAGCAGAAAAGATTCATCAGCTTGGAAAGAATTTCTGGTAATATGCATAACTTCTCAGCTAGACTACATGTTTGGAGGACGCCATTAACCAGCTCTGGCATATGAGCTAAACATAGCAGTGTTGAATAATGTACTGTTCAGAATGAAAATGGGAACACTGAGGACGATGCTGTGTGTCAGCACACACGATGAAAAGACAAAGGTCACGTTGCAAGGCAAAGACTATGAGCAGCAAGGCAGGTGACACCAGCTCTGATGACAGTGTCCCCGCACTCAGGACTGACATATTCATCAAATGTGGAGCTGGCAGATAGCCACACATCACAGGAAGCAGTATTTTGCATGGGAACAAGCTTCAGAGTGCTGTTTAAAAGAGCTGCTCATCTTACTCTTGAAACCTAGGCTCAGTTTACTGAAAAAATGAAGAGACGAGGAGTCTGTAAAGTCCAACTTCAGTGTTTATGTCAAATGACATACTACTAAGAGGATGTTCAAGAATAACATGGTTTTGAAAGGAGTGTATTTCTACTTATTTCCAAATTATTACATCTTCCCCTCTTCAAGGTAAATACAGTATCAAATCAGTCTTTCTAAGAAAGAAAGAAACTGACAATTTATGGAACAACACAAGATTAACAATCATTTATTAAAATTCATCATTAAAATTCTATTTGAATTATGCAGAATTAAACAATTAGCAAAACAATCTAAAGACTCTGAACTATAGAAAATCCTGAAAAAATGGAAATTCTAATAGACAATTTATAAAAATTCTGCTGGCCTATTGCATTAAATATACAGCAATGTGATCACTAAGCAAAACTGGTAAATAAAAAAGACAAAGCATACTGAACAAGTCTAATGGTTTATCCATTTCATTATGAGTTATCAGTAACCTGGTTAAAACCATCACATTTTTAAAACTTTGCTGCATATCTATATACATTTTAAAATTTGAAAAAGTTTCCTTGTAATAAAAAGTTTCTTTGTAATAATTCTTTGACACATTGTTTCTGAGCATTGTTAAGACTTGCAGCTTATAGCTCCTGTGATCTCTATTAATGCTGTGAATTGCTTGAATTTAAGATTGCATAAATAAATATTTTTGATGATTAGTTCTTTTTAATTACTTTCAAGCAAAATGAATATCCATAAAAGATAAATAAATGAACATTTAATTATGGAAATTTGCTACTGATTACAACGAATTGCTTCTAGAACAGCCATGTTCTTTTACTACCCTTAATTATTATAATTAAGAATTTTGCATGTTAATTAAAATTGTTTTGGCATGGCAATTTCCACCCCTCTTTGTGTCTCTCAAAATAGGTAAGCACAAACATTCTTAATTTTTTTTCTATATCTAATATATGTAAATAAGGAAAAGAACTTCCCAAAGTGCATTAAATTAAAAAGGGGAATAATTCTATAAAGTCAAAATTAACAGGAAATTTAGACTTTTTCTTATTATTTTAGAGCATTAAATATCTCAGCTAGAAACAGCCAAATTAAACATTCATGACATATGTCAGTAAAATAATGAAAATACCCATGAAGGGAAAGATTTCTTTAGTCATAAATATAGATAGATCATAACTTTTTTTTTTTAACCTAAGGCATGGGAAATAAAATATCCTAACCTGAAAAAAAAATGCACTTCATTGTCTGCCAATTAATAGATTATATACCAGCTAATGCTGTTCTTGATCTTATTTTAGCCCCAACAGATTTATCTTTTGTAGCCCCTCCATTTTGTAAATTTTAAGCACTTCTCAGGAAGCCTGTTAGAGATAGGACACAGAAAGCCATCACTCCAAGAATTTCACATTTGCAGCAAACTAGGTTAGCAAAACTCTGCACATCTTAAATCAGAGTGGGAAACTCACAAGCCCTGGGACTGAATATGGCTTGCAACTTTATTGCATGTCACTTGGGATCATATAATTTTTTCCTTCTACATTACTTCTGGCTAACACTCAGCTAGGCTTAATTTATGGCCTACCAGCGTGTCTGAAAGAGCTATTTGGCCCTCAGTAAGGGAGAGGATATTCCACTTTTAATTGAGTACATAAAATTCTACTTTGTGCCCTCTTGAGTCTTCCATGGAAATTGTGGCTCACTGAGGTGGACAGTAACTGTTACGAGTGTACTTACTGCATTGAAGTTGGGGAAGAGATTGACTGCTGCAGCAGTGTCCAGAGGAAACGGAAGAAATGGTTTAATATCCAGCGACGGCTGCAAAGGTGGAGCCGGAGGACGCACCAGCGCTGGGAGAGCAGGGCTCTGGCATGTACCACCTAGATGAGGAAAGAGACAGAAGGCATCCAGCAAATACTATGATTAGAGAAAAAAAAAAAAGCCAACACAAAAAAGCCATAATAAAAAAGCAGTATTGGATTAAACAAATAAATTTTTACTTGTCCATTAATTATTGCATTACTGAAAAACAGCACAGCTGGGTCAGTGACTGTAGGTTACAACTGTTACAAGTAGTTGCTTCGTCTATCAATCTATCATTATTTAAAATTATCTCTCCTTGGATTATCTGGAACAACAATTCAGCATAGGTCTGACTTTCCTTTAGAATTTCAGCTAGTTCCATTCTGCTATAATTTGAGTGTTTCTTCCCAGCCCCATTGCTCAACCCTCTTAAGACAAAGTGCTCCAGAAGAAAAAGAACAACAACTCACTGCTCGACTCAGCAGAAGTCCTGTCCTTTGTAGATTTTTGATTTTTTAATTAAACATTCACTCATGCAGCTTACAGCTTCAGAGTCAACCTAAACCTCACAATCACAACGTGTCTTGCTGACTCAACAATTATTCTATACAAATGTAAATTAAGAACAATTTCAGCAGCCACCAAAATTCAGTTTATGGGATGATATTGATGAACACTTTCTGTTCTTGCAAGGGGTGGAGCTGATTCAGACTCTGTAGGGCAGAAAGCTCCTCCACCAGTTCTGTGGGAACATAATGCAAATGAAGAAATCCCCTTGCATACCAATAAGTCTCTACCTGTTTGCAGACTCTATTTTACTTATTTGTTTGTCCCCTTTCCACAGCCAGCTTAAAGCTGGAAGGATCCAAGCCCATTCTCTGCTTCCAATGTCTCCCATGTTTTGGTTGCACTCCAAAACATCAATTCCCTGTTAATTAAAGGCTATTTGGATCCTAGGAAACTGTTAAAATATGCCAGTATTCTTCTAATCTGAGAGGCAGGCAACAGACTGTAAAAGTGTGCTGGTAAGAGTCCAAAGAATGTTTAAAAAAAAAAACAAACATAAACCCCCCCCCCCCCACAATGTAAGGGGAGTTTTACCCCACTCATTGAAGAGACACAGGCACATAAAAAACAGAGGGAGAGATCTGAAATCTGTTTCTTCTTTTCCTCTCATACGTATGTACAATTCACTAGAGAAGCTACACACATTCTTTAAGAACACAAATATAAAGTAGTCAGAATGATATACAGAAACTCTCCATATTTGGCCAGCAAACCTGCTAACCACATTTGCAATTTAATGTATCTAATGAGGACTAACAGCACAGGATTTAATTAACCAGTTGCAGCAGATCATCCACAGTTCTGCTGCTAGGTAAAAAAAAAAAATCAGCTGGAGCCAAATTTTCAAAGACATTTTTTTTGCCATCGTTCAGCTCCTCTGTGAAGCATTTCATTAAGAATCATTGAAAGGAAAACGTTACTCACTAGTAAACTAAAAGTATTGGATTAGGGTTCCCTCCAAAGTCGTGCTAGTTTTTTTCCCTAGTAACTGCCATTTTTGGAGTAATTTCTACATTTACCTCAAAGTAAGAGGGTACCAAATCAGTCTTTGAATGCAGCTAAGGCTATGGCATCAGAAAAGCAAGGGGCAAGCAGGTCTGCTCTCCATACCTCACTAGCATAGAATCATCAAGTATTTCATAACCACCTTTGGTCTGGCAATTGCGACATTCCCATGGAATTACTACAAAAACAGTGTAAAAGTAAATTTGATAGATCAGAATGATGATAAGGTAGTGTCAAACAGGCCAATCTTACCCCCTCTGAAAAAGAAAGGCTCATAAGGATATTTTTCTAGGTGCTGAAAATACTTAGTCTTTCTCACGTACAGCTTTTACAGATCATGAAGGATCCTTCTCATGAAGGAGAAGTCACTTCTACAAATAGAAACCTTACCAAGACATCTCTAGACTGCACCTGATATTGTACAGAATCACACAAAAATGCCAAGGTGAACATTTGCCTGATAACAGGTATGAAACTGAAGCTGATGAAACAACCTCCAAGTAACAGATGCAAAAGCAAACTGGATTGAGAAGCATCATGCACACCTGGGGATCCAGCTCATCGAGTGTGTTATCTCAGTGCTACGGAGAAGAGCCTCGCAGGTTCAAATTACCTAGAGGAACAGCATTGCTATCCCATGCTCTTCTATAATACCATGCCATGAAGGATGAATCTGTGATCCTTCCCTGTGGCATGACTAGGCACTCACCCACCTGCTGCTGCCAGCCAGGGCTGCACAAAGTCATCTGGGGATGAGAACACGCTTTAAAAGGAAAAATTCAGCCAACTCTGCGGGACCTTGGCTGGGACTCAGGGCCTCTGGAACAGCATTTAAAATATACCACAGTCCTGGCTACTGTGGCACAGAAAATGAGTACGTTCAGGAGCAGAGCTGCTCTCTGTTTTTGCAATACTGTCAGACATGCCCCTTAATGATGGAGCATGTGACAGGCATCACGAAATTTGAGCTTTTGCTTGTAAGAAATTCTCTAACGTTCAAGGCTGCAAAAACGAGCTTCTCTTTCCATTTAACATGTGCAGAGTTGTACTCTAGAATGAGCAACAGAAAATCTGAAGTAATGGGAACAATTTTTGTGACTCAGCTTAACTGAAAAACCTTTGGACAACATTTGGGAATGTCAACTTCGCCACCTATTTCAGTGGCAGAGGAATGGAGAAGGGGAGAAGGCCACCAGGAAAAACTGCTGAATAGCATGTGTAGAGGAATTCTTATTGTAAAGAAGGCAACTTCAAGGGCAGAAATGATGACAGGAGGAAAACATGAGAACCGAGAAAGCCAAACTGAAGAAAGAGTAGTGCACTAAGAACCATAAAGCAGAATTTACTTTGTAGATTGGTGGTGCCATGTGTGACAACAGCACACTTAAAAAATTACTGTAGCAAAACATGGGCACTTTTTAGTTATCCAATGCCAGTGAACATTGTATCAAGGTGAGGAACCATAAATCGTAGAATCATCTAGATTGGAAGGGACCTTCAAGATCATCTAGTCCAACTATCAACCTAACCATGTCAATCCATCTTTTGAACACCTCCAGGGATGATGCCTCAACCACTTCCCTGGACAGCCCATTCCAATGCTTGATAACCCTTTCAGTGTAAAAATTTTTCCTGATATCCAATCTTCCCCTGGTGCAACTTGAGGCCATTTCCTCTTGTCCTATTGCTTGTGACTTGGGAGAAGAGACCGACCCCTGCCTCTCTACAGCCTCCCTTCAGGTAGTTGCAGAGAGTGAGAAGGTCCCTCCTCAGTCTCCTTTTCTCTAGGCTGAACAACCTCAGATCTCTCAGCTGCTCCTCATAAGGCTTGTTCTCCAGACCCTTCACCAGCTTCATTGCCCTTCTCTGGACCCACTTCAGCCCCTCGAGCTCTTTTTTGTGGGAAGGGGCCCAAAATTGGACACAGTACTTGAGGTGGGGCCTCACCAGTGCCGAGTATTCAGATATGATCACCTCTCAGGTCCTATTCACCACACTGTTCCTGATATAGACCAAGATACTGTTGGCCTTCTTTGCCACCTGGGCACACTGCTGGCTCATGTTGAGCCAACAGTGGACCAATGCCCCCAGGTCATTTTCTGCCAGGCAGCTCT
Source organism: Scolopax mira (assembly GCA_004320125.1). Taxonomy (NCBI): domain Eukaryota; kingdom Metazoa; phylum Chordata; class Aves; order Charadriiformes; family Scolopacidae; genus Scolopax; species Scolopax mira. Next base: position 26,773 of record BJBW01000036.1, read on the forward strand.
CCAGCCACTCTGCCCCAAGCCTGTAGCACTGCCCGGGATTGTTATGACCCAAGTGCAGGACCAGGCCCTTGGCCATATTGAACCTCATTCCATTGGTCTCAGCCCATCCGTCCAGCCTGTCCAGATCCTTCTGCAGAGCCTTTCTACCCAACTTGGTGTTGTCTCTGCACTTACTGAGGGTGCACTCGATGTTAAGGGGAACCAGCTCCAGTACTAAACCCTGCGGGACACCACTCATGACCAGCCGCCAATTGGATTTGACTCCATTCACCACCACTCTCTGGGCCCAACCCTCCAGCCAGTTTTTAACCCAGTGGAGAGTATTCCCATCTAAGCCATGAGCAGGCAGTTTCTCCAGGAGAATACTGGGGACACTGTATCAAAGGCCTTGCTAAAGTCCAGGTAAACAACATCCACAGACTTTCCCTCATCCACCAAGTGAGTCACTTTGTTATAAAAAGGAGATCAGGTTTGTCAAGCAGGACCTGCCCCTCGTGAACCTGCACTGGCTGGGCCTGATCACCTTGGTGTCCTTCACACACTGCATAACAGCACTCAGGATGATCTGTTCCATGACCTTCCTGGGCATTGAAGTCAGACTGACAGGCCTGTAGTTCCCTGGGTCATCCTTCCAACCCTACCTGTGGATTGGTGTCACACTAATCAGCTGGGACCACCCCAGTTTGTCAGGGCTGTTGATAAAGTGATGGAAAGTGGCTCTGCAAGCACTTCTGCCAGGTCCCTCAATACCCTTGAGTGGATCCCATCTGGTCCCATAGACTTGTTCGTGTCTAGGTGCTGGAGCAGGTCCCTCACCACCTCCCTTTGGATTACGGGGGTGTCGTTCTGCTCCCCGCCCCTGTCTGCTAGTTCAGGCGTCTGGGTACTTAAGGGAACCCCCTACTCTACTACTACAGACTGAAGCAAAGAAGGCACTCAGCACCTCAGCCTTCTGCTCATCCTTTGTCACTACTTTACCCCCCATATCCAATAGAGGATAGAGGTTCTCCCAAGTCCTCCTCTTTAATATACTTATAGAAATTTACTAATATATTTATAGAAATTCTTTTTATTGTTTTTAACATCCAAGGCTAGGATAAGTTCCAGCTGGGCTTTGGCCTTTCTAATCTTTTCCCTACATAACTTTACTACACATTTGTAATCTTCCTGAGTGGCCTGCCCCTTTTTCCAAAGGCCATAAACTCTTTTTTCCCTGAGCTGTGACCTTATCTCTTTGTTCAGAGATGAACGGCTCCCTGACGGCTCACTTTACAGTGCACAGGGATGGCCTGCACCTGAGCTTTTAAAACTTACTCCTTGAAAAACACCCAGCCTTCCTGAACTCCTTTCCCCTTCGGGGCTGCTTCCCAAGAGACTTTCCCAATTAGTGATCTGAACAGGCTAAAGTCTGCCCTACAGAAGTCTAAGGTGGAAGTTTTGCTAACTCCCTTCCTTACCTCTCTAATAATTGAAAACTTGACCATTCCATGGCCACGAAACCCAAGACGGCCTCTGACCACCACATCTCTCAAGAGTCCCTCTCTGTTTGTGAGCAGTAGGTTTAGCAAGGTGCCTCTCCTGGTTGGCTCACCTATCAGTTGTGTCAGGAAGTTATCTTCCATACACTCAAGGAACCTCCTAGCCTGCCTGCTCTCTGCTGTGTTGTATTCCCAGCAGATGTCCGGTAGGTTGAAGTCCCCAACCAGAACAAGGGCTGGCGATCGAGAGACTTCAGCCAGCTGCTTATAGAATACCTCGTCTACCTCCTCATCCTGGTTGGGTGGTCTATAGCAGACTCCCAGCACCAGATCTCCCTTGCTAGCCTTGCCCTTCATCTTTACCCATAAACACTCAACTTTATCATCACTGGAATCCAGCTCTAGACGTACAGAGCCACACCCCCACCTTTCCTGCTTTGCCTATCCCACCTGAAGAGCTTATAGCCATCCGTCTCAGCATTCTAGTCATGACCGTCATCCCACCACGTTTCTGTGATGGCGACTACATTGTAGCTGACCTGTTGCACAATGGCTTCCAGTTCATCCTGTTTGTTGCCCATGCTATTTGCATTAGTGTAGATGTACTTGAGATAGGCCTCCAATTTCATGACCATCCTTGGCTCTTTATCCCCAGGCTCATTACTAGTGGGCCTGCTTTTATCCCCTTCCCCTTTGATTCTAGTTTAAAGTTCTGTCCATGAGCTTTGCTAACTCTTGGCCTAATACCCTCTTCCCCTTTTGGGATAGAATTTTGCCATCATATTCAAGCAGACATTGTGTCCTGTAAATCGAACTATGGTCTGTGAACCCAAAGCCCTGCTGGGGCCTTTTTGTCATCAGTCCCCAAAACTGGAGGGACAGAGGAGAACACAATCTGTGGTCCTGAACCCTTGGCTAACTGGCCCAAAGTCCTGAAATCTTTCTTCATCACCCTGAGCCTTCTCCTCAGTGATTCATCATTATCTACCTCTAAAATCAAAAGGGGTAATAATCTGAGGGCTGTATCAGGAAGCTTCCTGATCAGGCCAGGAAGCTTCCTGGTTATCTCCCTAACATGGGCCCCAGGGAGGCAGCAGACCTCACTTTGGGAAGGGTTCGGTCTGCATACCCTCAGCTTCCCCCAGAAGGGAACCACCTAAAACTATTGTCCTCTTGCTTTTCTTCACAGAGGCAGTCTTAATACATGGAGCTGGCTGCTTCAGCAATTCCCTGGATAACCCTTTATCAGTACTTTCCATTCCCTCATCCTCTATCTCCAAAAGCTCATGCCTGTTCTGTACGGGCACCTGGGAAGGCCTGGAGGTGACTCACCTGCTGCCCCGAGCAGGTAACTGCTTCCACTCACCCTCACCCTCTCCTGCTTCCCCTCCTTCTGGCTGGGGATAAGAGGGCAGGGGATCTTCTACATCCCATGGAGGCTCCACCTGCTCCTTTTTCCCTAAGGATGGCCAATCCATTTCCTTTTCACATTCCCAAATGGACCTCAGTTTTTCCACTTCCTCCTCAAGCTCAGCCACCAGGTGCGAGCAGATCATTGACCTGCTCACAGCGCACAGAGCACTCTTGGTCGTCCTCCTGCAGGGGCATTCCATGCAGCCCCTCACCTGGATGGCTGCATGTCTCTGCAGCAGGTCAGTTTGTGTCACTTTATTCCATTTTGAGAGCAGCTGCGGACCGAGCAGAGGCCATCCTGGATGTTTTCTTTCTAGTTAGACTAGAAAGCCTGGCTGCTGCCCCTTGCACTCACCCATCACTCACCACCCTCTGGACAGGTTATTCTGCCTCACTGAGGGACCCAGTGCTTGCTCTCGCCACCTTTAAATCCCTGCGTGGCTCCTGGCCACACCCTCCCCCCCGTCTGATTGGCTGCTGCATACTTCCTGGTTCCGGCTGGGGCTGTGGGTGGGAGGGTCACAGAGCAGGAACCCCTCTGTGCAGCGCCATCCTGCCCCTGCCTCGGGCTCACCTCAGGCCTTCCTCCCCTCCGCCCCCCGTGCTGCCGCCACCTTGCTGACCCAAACGCTTATGACCGTTTTTGTGTTCTGTATGACAAACTTATACAGAAAGATCTCCATAGCTTTCCCCTGTGCAGATACAACACTGTAGATCAACGCACAACGAAGGCTCAATGTCAGCCTTTTTACAGACTCCCTGTCAGCTAGGTCTGGAGTTCCACGTGGACCAATAAAGCAGGGGTAACGTCCCACGCCACTGACAGGCTTTGTCCACAGCCTGTGTTTGATGCTCTGTATTATTACCTGAAGTTCATGAAGACAACCTTGCCAAAACCAGGCCTGCCTGGCCTGACTTACAGACAGTTCCCCTAGAATGTAGGGCAGGACAGGTCTAAAGTTACATTTTATGAGCATATGCTACAATTTCTTAAAAAAGAAGGATACTGAGGTATTTGCTAATTCCAGTGGTACTATGTTCCAGTATTCACTAATGTCTTTCTAAAGGGGAAGAGTCTTTCTAGCCCATTTCAGTCCTAAATGGGAGATGAATGTTCCAGACATTTAGGAAATTCATGTCACTGTTTTTACCTTCATTTTCTTTGTAGGAAGCACAGGAATAATACAACTTAGAAGCTTAATTAGCTTAGCATTTTAACCAAGATTGAAGTAATCATTTGTTCCTTCAATTTTCATGCAATTTAAAACACAGGCAAGATAATCTCTTGGCCAGAGGCACTGGCAATACACCCAAGGTAAGCATGAGCAAACAAGTTTGAAGAAAAGCTTGCTGAAAATCTATGCCCTTTCCTATAGGTCAACTGAGGCAGTTTTTGATAACTCCCCCAGTCTCAATCAAACTCCACTTTTACACATGGATGGATTTTTGTGCCTCCAGTTGTGTCTAGACATTTTTTCCTACCACTAGGTAATATGTTTCATAATAATTTTAAGTGCAGTGTAGCAGACAATACAGTACCATCCTCTGAGCTCGGATTGCCTATGCAGTGCAGAGATAAGTGCACTTATAAGTGTACAAAGACCATGAACAACATGAGGTTCATGGTCTTTGTGGCGTAGCCTGTGTAAGCAGTTCTCCTCCAGAAACTATGAACTTCACCGCTACACCCAACACTACAGCATCTTTCTTGCCTGTACCCAGAACCAAGGGAAGAGAACAGAAACATTCAACTGAAGAGATGATTCCTGCAGATTCCACCTCAAACTGTCCATTTCATAAGGAACTGTCATGTTTTATTTATTTTGAGCTGGAATGTGAATAAATACTGGGGTTTTGTCCCCCCAGTTTTGATTTTAGACACTGCGTTTCACTATAGAATCAAAAATAGATTTCTAAAATGAGAAGCCTTTCAAAAAAAAGAAGAAACCAGATTTCTTTAAAAAAGCTAAGGTTCTGACATTATCTTAGAGACATTTTTATCACAATTCTTCACAAAAAAAATTAACACTTTCGGGGTAAATTTTTGTTTTCAATAAAATAGCATTTTCTCATAAAAAACTCTCCCATGCAAACTTTTGTGCAAAGTTCACCTGAAATATCCCTCAGATCAATGCTAGGTAAAGAGTATAAACAGATGCAAATACTGCCCCTAAACTCTGGATTAAGAGAAGCACAAACACTGAATATACATGAAGGAAACAAAAAACAGTCCTAGAACAATAGAGCAGGTTCTTTTAATATATAGAAAAATAAAAACCAATCTTTCTTAAAGTTTCTGGAGGAGGTCAAGATCCTTGTCCCTCAGGTCCCCTAACAAATACAGCTCAACAATTTGGCAAGCACATATTGCTATATTTTGTTACTTGGCTACAGAAAAAGGTATTCTACATCTTCCCCTCCATAGCTGTTCTTCACACACTCATTCCCAATCCTTTAAATTCAACTGCAGGTTCAGTTTCCAGAAAAAGAATCACTAGAACTATTATCAAATAGCCTGTCCTAAGGAAATATACAGCCCAAATTTTGTAGACATAAATAACCTACATATTTTTTTTCAATGCATTTGAAACTTGGAGGTATATAAACTGGACAAGAACTCTAAACTAATACCCCATTCATCTAAATCCTTTGCAGTTCTTCCATCACTAAGTATTACCACCATAAACACCGATTAAAAAAGCAAATCTCTGCAGAATTCTATTTTCATTCCTTCATTACTTTGCAATTCTTTCCTTCTGGCCATGCATACAGCCGTTTTCAATACATCAGAGACACTCTAAACTAATGTGCTATTTCCCTTCTATCCTGGAGTCTGAGGTTTTTTTTCAGTATCATAATTTGGTTTCTCCAAGATATGGGTATTCCCAAGTTTTCCACCCCATCTCATGCCTCTCCCACTATTTCCATGATAGCTTATTTCTGTCAAACTAACACTTCCTTGGCAGGAAGTCAGAGAACCTTTCAGCTGGTAACTTCAAAAAGCATCTTTAATATTTTTAAATATAGAATCCTAGTATCTAGCAGTTCACACCCAGTAAGCATTACAATATATCCTAGGGAGCCTGAGCTAAAATAGTATTTTTTTTCCCCTAGAAATTATCCAAAAAACTAGATCAGGCTATATAAAAGGGAAGAGACATGTGGGGAGCTCATGTTCTGTCTTATAAATGCTAAGAAACTTAAATTTGGACAACTCAGTATCAGCTAGAACTTTTAATTCATTATTAATTTGGTTTATCAATGGGCCAAAGGAAAGTTGTATTTGAAAGAATTTTCTTCAGAAGGATAATAAAGACATAAGCAATTAAGAACAGTAGGCTAGCCATGATGAATAATGACCTTTTTTTATCTAAAATATTATATATCACAACTAGGTCCTCAGAGAATGTGATAAAACGAGAAATTTAAAGATATACAAAGACAAAAGAATAACTTTCTCCTGGATATAACATAGACAAAGCAACATGAATTTTAGGTCTGGCTTTTAGGAATTAGCTTAATGTAATTTGTCATTACCTATAGTCACTGTATGATATCACTGTAAGATAATCTTCATTTTTGCATCAGATACTTTTCTTAAAAACTGCTGGATGATCGGTTTAAAGGTAAATTCAGTTCCATAATAAGTAGTTATCAGTGATCTAACCGACATGGCAAAATAGACTTCACCTAATCACTAAACTACTTATTAGTAGCTATTACAGTACTCATGTGACTAAAATGTGAGCATACAGAAAGTTAGCTAACATGCAACCTATGCCTTTTTTGTGCATAAACAGATACTCTTTAATTTTAAATATTTCATTTTAATAGGCTACATTTATCACCATATTATTCTGTATGAGCTGAAAGGAGGCTATGTGTGAACAAATATGCCTGTTTATTTATTGCTTAGAAAATCTATGTTCTGATGATTTATAGTTTTAGAATTCTGTCCTTTATAAGGTTTTTGGTGGTGTAGTTTGTGTGTTTGTGTTTTGGGGGGGTATGGAGGAATTTGGTTTTTGTTTTTTGGCGAGTGCTTTCATTATACAATAAACTCAAAAATATCTTTAAAATAAAGATATCCACATTCGAACACAATATTGTTTCATATAATCCTTCTTAGTTTCAGAAAAGAAAGGAAAAACTCCAACTGTATTAAGTATTTGACACCCACTAGAAAAGAAGAACCCTCAAAACGGGGTTCCAACCACATCAGCCTCAATGCTATTGACTCTCCTGAGACAACTTGAAGATCAAGTACACTGTGTGGCAACACAAGCTTGCCTTTCATAGATTTTGCTGTTAGTAATGTTAACAGTGGCTAGTCACTTTGAAGAGAATGAATGCAACGCTGTCTCAGCTGTGAAGATCTGCAAGTAATTGATTTTTCAGTTCACTGGCCAAACCAAAAAATAAAGACAACTGGCCGGGGAGGAGGGGAGAAGAAATATTGTGTCAGCTGAAACATTTCTTTCACCAAAATAAAATTCTATAGTTTTTACTTGGATACTTAACCATTTTTATTATTTAAATACTGGCAAAAAAGCATCCAAAACCAAACCATTAAAAACTATGCATTTAAAAAATATTTTCAAATATTTTCTGAACTTTTCCTGTATTTTCCTCCTCTTTTTTTTTTAAAAAAAAAAAAAAAAAGGATTACTCTTCCAGGTTGGCACAAATCAGTACCTGCTATTTATTTATAGAGTATATTTTTTAGCACATACACTATTCACCTGGAAAGTTTGAATCAGCTCTGGTCACTTGCTGCTATTCAAAGTATTATTTTGTCTAGAGACAATATTTATTCTGCGATTCCTGCAAAGTGAGCTAGTCTAGAAAAAGAATTCTTTTTATTATTGTTATTAGTTTTAGAGGCCTGAGGCTATGCATCATACTGTTTTTATTTTTAAAGTTTTTCTTTCACACTTGCTAGTATTTTGAAAAACTTAAAACCATATATCTTGATGCAAGAACTTTGATTGAAAAATGTACCTTTCTGTACACCTAAAGGAGCAGATTTCTCTTTTCATTATGTAGACTCCTGTGAAACTGCTATTATGATGCTGGACTAGTAAAATGCAGACATATTTGCATGAATACTCTGTTATCCATTGTTTCCTTTTATTATTGTCCTTACTTTTAGTAAAGCTTAGGTTGCTGCCCACATTTTGCTACCTTCTACCCTCCTGGTTTTCTGCCGTTACTGTCCATCTGCATCACCAGACAGGCAGGTCCATATTACAGATCAGAAAGTCCAGCCTGTCTGAACAGCATCAAAGCGCACAGCACTGTGCAGACCTTACCCACCTTAAGACAAAAGAGCAGTCATGTCAGAGCCTCCATTAACCCCACAGAGGATCACCTCTTTCCCCCCATATCTAGAATATGCTATGGCCCACAGGAAACACTTTACTTAATTTAAAAAAAAATAATTTAATTGGCAAAATCTACTGAAAATCCACAATCTGAACTCCAGTATTTAACAGCACTGTCCAGCAATGAATTCCACTATCTCACTATGGACAGCATCTTCTATGGATTATAAATTGCACAAGGGAAGCAACTAAGATTTTCATTTTAGCAACACAATCTACCTAATTGAGGTCTTCAGAATCCTTTGAGGTTTTATTCCAGTTGCTCAGACAAATTTGGATGATTTTTTTTTTCCCTATTGTATGCTTTTGGATCACTGAAAATTACATGATCCAAAATGAATGTTCCACTTTCTGTAAAGCTCTGGCTGCCTCTAGTAGAAGGGAACAACAAGAAATTTGCTTATTACTAACTTCCCATACCAAGTACCAGCCATGCCTGCTACCAGAGAATCAGAAAGGCCAAGGCTGCCAGCATCATCACTTCAGAGAAGACAAGCAAGCAAAATGCCCATGAACCCCAGCTCTTCTACTCTTGAGAGTGAAGGAGCATTAAATTTAGTGCTCTGAGAACTGCAACATCATTCCCTGGTTTTAGTTTAGTAGTTAACTGAATGCATTTTCACTCAGACTTGAGTGATCTCACAATAGCAAAGACAATGTCAAAACCTGTTCTTCCTTTCCAGCCATAAATGCTAGAGGGAAGATGAATGGACGAATGAGTCCACACCTGCACTAATAATTCTCTTCACTCGTAGCAAACTGTGCATTCCCAGCTCTATTCTGCAGTTTCTTCCCCTATTGCTTATATTTTATACAACTTTTTACTTTGTTTAGTAAGAAGGGGAATCCAAGGAAGTAAAAAGCCTGCTTTGCCCAGAGTGAGTTAGAAAGATATACAGACATTCCTACCACCAAGCAATAATGCCAGGCCACAAAAGTTCATCTGGATATCAAAGAAAAACAGCTTTTCCCCCCTCTTCTTTCTCATGACCATAAGGCCTTCATCTTGGCTAATTATTCCCACATAAAGCAGCTACCCACAGTATGATTTCCAGACAGCAGCAGAAAGATTTGCATTCAAACTCAAGCTAAGGTGCATCTTGAGGCATGTGGGAAGCACGAGTATTTTCAGAGGAGTTAGCGGTACAAATATATGGTTCCCCAAAACTACATGTACAGTGTTTCTCTACAGCTCTCAGCAAATAAAGAAACCCCCCACTATAAATAAATAAATAAAATAAAGCAATAATATCAGCATCAGCCAAGTATTATAAAAATCACATTAATTTCAAAGCTTTACACTTTTTGACATTTAAAAAAAAAAATCTTTGACCTGGCATATTCTGCAGTTGAATTTTTCTGATGTTTTTATAAAGGTCATGTTTATGGTATAATAAGCACAGAATTCCAAGGATTATTAATCAGAAGAACACTGTATCTTTCATTTTTATGATGAATACATTAGCAATTTTAAAAGTGCCATTTTTCAAAAACATGCTTGGGAAAGAAATAATGATTAACTTCTGATGTCTTTACTTTAAATGAAACAAGCATACAACTGAGACAAATATATAACTAATATCATGAAATGGACACACTCCACTAGTAAACTCTATGAGGGTAGTGCTGCGCAGTAATGCCTCTTCCATTTAGCAGTGGGAAAGCTCAAACCTCAGCAAGTTTTATTAATAATTCACTGGAAATAGTTTTTACACATTTTTAACTGCATAGTGCAAATGTAACTGGAACTTAATGCCAACAGTTATTGCATTTTTCCAGAGCATCACATTGATCTTCTGCTAGCTGTCAAACCTCTGCTGTTTTACTGCATAACAGGTAGATTGACATGTGAAGTGACCAAGCTAGGAGAAGAATGGCATAATCCAAGTCAAAGGAAAAAAGTCTGCCTTGGTCAAAGCTCACTCCACAGAAAGAAAGGAAGGGAAGGAGGGAGGAAGTTGCATAGAGAAAAAGGTGATGGAAAGTCTATGGTTATGTAGGTCCACTTGGCTGTTGGTCTTACAGGTAGCACACAGCAATGGACATGAAAATACCTCTGTGAATCTATGCCAGTGTTGCATGGCCTGTGCCAAGATTCTCCCATGAATTAACCTTGCAGTTTTTGCACACACAGGACCACCCATGTATATGAACATAACAAAAATGCATACTTATTGAAATACAACTCTATTTTCCATTTTTTTTTCCAATGCATAAAGACATAAATGCTCACGCAGTACATCAGAAACTATTACTGTCTCAGAATTTTTGACTCACAAAACCTGACGTATATGTTTAAAACTATTAGGTTTATGGTCTTTCATAGGTACACAAAGGAGTAAGTGGTGTCATTTCTTGCTGAGCATTAAAAAAGTCAAGCGGTACAAAAAGCAAAAGATTTACAAATGCATAGAGAGAGCACAGTCACAGTAGATAGAAGTGAGTTTTAAATAACAGGCTCCTGCATATAGAGTACTATTTAAGTACGTGGTGGCTTGAAAAATATTTTTTAAGATAAATTATACATCATATCATCAATTTTTCCTATATACATTCCTAAATTAAAAATACTTCAAGGTATTTGACTAAGGAACTTTTCCCACCAGTGAAATACCTGACTTCCCACTGTAAATGAAAAATTTGAAGTTCTTAAAGAAAACCAGCAAACATTATATATTTCATACTTTTCTTTCTCAGAATGTAAAACTAGAAAAACTATTAGATCATATGGCCTCATTGTCTCTAAACCCAAACCCATTACTCTTCATAAAACTTCTACTATACTTTAATGAAACTAAACCAGTTCAGCCCCCAGGAGATAGAGCTGTTTGTGAAAAAAAAAAACAACAACAACAAAAAAATCCCAAACAAGAGCCTGAGGCTCTATCTGTGACCAAGACTTTCTGGAAAAAGAAGCTGACAAAAAAGTGAACAAATCCTAGCAGGCAACCCATACTTTGTGTTTAGAAGCAAAGGAAAAACAGACAGTTCTTGGCAGTCTGCTGTCCCCACAGAGACAGGGGAAAAGAGGCATAAAAACTTTAGTTAACTGTGAAGTTTGAGCCTTATTAGAACAGAATTTTAGGTCACCTCAGTCACACATGCATTACGTCCAGCAATGACTAACCTCTGTATTTTCATCAACAGGCAATTAAAAAAAAAAAAAAAGGCCAGTTACACTCAGGAAGATTTTTCTCTCCCCAATCTCCTGTTCAGTACCACCTGAACACTTGAAGATTAGATTAGGGTCATTCCCTTAGCATTAAGCAGTTGAGGTCATCTTACATCACACTGTCTTATGGAGATGTGAAATCAAATGTTGCTTTGTTGCCCCATTGCCCCAGATCAAAGGTTAACTACAGCGACTGCAATATAGCAAGTTGGGCATGCACAAGACAAAAGCATGGGCACTAACAAGATAGCAACCTTCTAGCATGAAGAGATGAGTCATTTAATTCACCAGAAATTGCAGATCATCACCGACTTCCTTAGAACTTTTGCTTTGCTGTACTGATCAACACATCGGCCATTCTTTACTTGTCTAAGACTGGGGATGCAAATGATTAACAAGCTCTGGATTGCAGTAGAGTTTGGAGTTCAGCAGAGGTGCTGATAAAGTATAAAACTTTCAATATGATGTTAAGGGCAAGGAGTTTGCATTAAATTTGGTAGGGGGTAAAGTGGAGAGGAAAGAAAGGGCAACTAAGGGGAAGTAAGAAGGCAGCAGGCAGAACAAGAACGGAAATAAAAGAATGGGATGCTGGAAATCAATAGGAGAAATTTGAACTTTGTCCAGAATCAATTAGACAGATGTTTTATGGAAATTCTATATGCAGACAGATTTAATTTTAATAAAGTTTAAACAGGACAAGTTATAACATATTCAGAAAGTAATAGTTTTGTAAATGTATCGTATCTAGAAAATACTAACATAATTGCCAAAAACTATTTATTGCAATCATACACTGCTCTGATGAAATTAAAATGATTTTTTTTTTCTTTTTAAACAGAGATAAATATGTGCCATATGATATTCTGGAAAACAGTTTCTAGCTTCTAAATCACAGTGTATCCTGATGATTAAATGTTTTTATTCCCTTCCAAAAGCTGTGGGATTGGGCTTCCATAGAAGTTCCAATCAAGAAAAGACCTACCCCATAAACCAGTAAGTCTATATATTCAAAAAGTGAAAATAAAAATAAACATCATGATGCAATATAATAAATTTTTCTTAGGTCTGGTGAAGAAAACATTGGTTTTCCTATCTATGCAGAGTTCTGGAACAGCACTGGCCAACATATGCTGTGGAGTTGGAATTGAATCCAACTCCCAACAAATCAGAGCAGGTAAGACTGTAAAAGATGCCAACGAAAGGTGGTTCTACAAATGCTTTATGGCACATTGAGCTCCTCTCAGTGTCTATGGCGTCAGACTCAAGCATCAGAGCTGAGCCATCAAATTCTGGTTCTTAGTAAGACTCCATGAAAATTTGAGTAACGTTTTGAGCTGCCAAAAAAAAAGAAAAATACAAATTCCAAAGGCATGACAGCTTGAAATAACAGAGTTTAACTAACTCTCTGAACATCTCAATGCTCCACTGCACATGCAGAGTACCTTCATTCCCACTAGCAGATTCCAGCCATCACCCTTCTGCAGAAGAGAAAACCATAAAATTCAGACTATCCTAAATTCACTTTTATAAAGCCAACTCTTTGCTCTTTGTCATAGGTGACCAGTTTGAAACCATGTTTTATTCCAGTAAGAAATAAGAATCCCATCTCCCTTGAATCAGGCTTTGGTGTTGCACATGCCCCTGCAATCACAAACTTAAAGTAATTATGATTAGTTACCTGTATCATGGCAATTTGGCTGATGCTTATTTCAAGATGCTATTGCTTATGAAAAAGAGAGGGAGAGAAAACCCTGTCCAATTTTGGGGTTTTTTTCTGTGTTGCAAATTCCATAAGAATTTGTCTTCTCTGCAGATCTATATATAAGCTACACTCTCACACCTACTTATTATGGAAGTAAATCCTTATAAAATTTTAAAAAATTGAAAGAAATTAAGCTCTGTATTTTACTCAAAGGCCCGTGTTGAACCCTCCTCTGTAAGTCCCCAATGCTTCAGGGGAAGGGCCCAACAGTTGGACTGTTGAGTAACTAGGGCTACTTGCACAATAATCTTTTTGGAGTGTAAATGTGTATTCACAAAGAATTAACTTGGGTTTCCAGCAGCCCACAAAAATCCCTTGACCACAGGGCTAGTGTCTTTCTGGGAAAGTGAACACATTCTTTTTCAGTGGAGAAGTTCTAACAAAATGGCTATTTATAAAAAAGGGCTATGGAAACTTCAATTTTGGCAAGCGTACACCTGATGGAGCTGATTTAGTCAAATATTTTGAGAGCTGGAATACGTGACAGTTAGTAGGTTGACCATCCTTCTCGTGATACTTATGAAAATGCTGGCAGGTCCACTTTTTTATACCTCTATGTAAAAAACATGACTATAATTTTAAAAAAAAAGTCTTTCAAACAAGGAAAATTATCTCCTGTCATTCTCTATAGGTGGTGGGAAAGTACCACTGCTTTTTCAGACGTGACACAAAGGACAAAAGAAATTTTTGTCCTATTTTGCAGAAACACAGGCTTGTCGGGCCCGATTTATCTAATCCATGACATGTTGGATGCTCCAGGCTGCATCCACACAAATAGATGAAGGCATGTCCTCCGCAGATTTAATAAATGGGAATCCCTGCCCCTGGCTAATATAAATTGTGCTCGTTGTTGGGTAATTCTATTGATTACAATCCAGTTACATTTACGCATGTACACATGAGAGTTTTTGGTAAAGTAGCATAACTGTTGCCCAAAAAATACAAACTAACCCAACAATGTGTTCATAATTCTTTAAACTATATGAAATTAGTTATAATTTTTCAGCTTTTCTGTATCCTATCCAGGTGTTCCTTGTGAGCATTTTACTGTCACGTGACATAAAACTATTCCCTGACATGTTATTACTAACTCCATTCAGAACTTTTTCCTCATCCAAAAAGCAAATAAATTTTTATAGGTTCTGACACAGCCTGAGTTGACCACACAGCTTGTAGCTATAAACAAAAGGCTGCAGGAGTGGATCTTCTGTAGCTTTGGGTTACCATTTTATACAGGCAAATTTCTAAAAGAAAAAAAAAAAAAAAAAGGAAAAGGAAGAAAATAAGAGGAAAAATAACAGTGCTATAAAAAATGGCAAGGAATGGTCTACATACCGATGTGCAAATTTAACTGCAGGCTAGAGATGGCAAGGCAGGGTAGAAGGGACAAATACTATTAATCTGCATTTTTTACGTAGGTCATGAACAGCCTGAAACATTTTCTAAAGGAAAAATAATACAATAATAGCTCGAGTAATAATACCTTTCCTGGTCTGCTCTTCATTTAGCTTAGCTATGTTCTGGTCCTCTAACATGTTATAGTTCTTATCCCAAGAATTAAATATAGGAGAGAGATATAAAACATTTAAATAACTTTTTATGGAGCTCCCTTCCTGCTTATGCAATCACCCTGCTTAGAATATTTATTTATAAATACAAATTAGGTAGCTATTAAAAGTTCACTTTGTGTGCATCACAAACTTAGGTTAGACATTCACCAGTTTTGCCTTCACAGGTACTCATGGTCTAGAATTCAGCATTTCTTGAACTGGAATGAACCAAGAAGCAAAGCTAGTATAAAAACAACCCACCTCAAACATTTCAGTTCATTCTATTCAAAGATTAACTTCCATCTACCTCATTACTTAGATCCTCGAAAAGAAAAAAAAAAAGAAAATGAAGCCTTGGGCACAACACATTAAAACTGTCACTCCACAGGAAAAAAAAAAGTGTCAGATGATTCGTTCTATTTTATTTTTAAGCCTCTCTGTGTTAGAAAGACAAAACAAAATAGAAGACTAACTTATTTTGGTTCTGCTACACAACATAGTTATTTGAGAGATACTAATGCAAATGTGGTTTTTGAAAGGCATTGCTAGTAGGCCTTGTAAGCACGATACAATAGAATACAGTACCGAGAGGAGAAGAATTCCTATACAGACTTCTCTGATAATCCATGTAGATCAGAAGGATCAGAATCATGCGGCTTCACAATGTTAAGTCTAGCCATTATAATTCCAGATGTTATTGAGTATGTTATATGAGAAAGCATTTGCTCTGATCCTTTTAAGTCTTTGCATTGCTTTCCTTTGACTATTTGGAATGAAGTTAAAATCATCATTTGACTTCCTTGCATCACATTTTTTTACATGTTCCTACTATTTTTATTACTTTTTCACATTAAAATAGAAAAGCAATCCCCTCAATTTAGGCACCGAGCATTTATTTTAATTCAATTGTATACTTTAAGTGATTTCTCAATATTTTTATTACCAGAAATGAGCAAGTCACCCCCCTCCAAATCCTATCACCTTTGAATTTTAATAAATTTGGTGTATTAATCTGATCAGAAGAACCTTAAAATATCTACCAAGGTAAAGGGCACGGCAAGCGCAGAGCCTTCAATGGAACCATGTGTTGACAAGTTGGATCTCCCCCCACATTCTCCCACTGTACTGCTAAGGAGCCCTGGGAATGTCACATAATCTAACTATCTTTGCTTTCCGTAAGAAGTACTCTTACAACACATTTCTAAGAAAATGGAAGTATATTAAAGCAGCGAAGTGAGCCAACCAATTGTCATACTGTTAAAAACAAAATAAAGCCACAAAACAAGATGAGCCACGTAAGGCATCATGAAACTAAAACAAGATGAAGTACTCCAAGCATATTGCTAGAGACACACAAAGTCTTCTGTCTTTTCTTTCTGACATTGCTTCTTTAAAAAGGATTAGGATTATTCCAGAGAAAAGAACACACTTGTTGGATCTAAAAATGGGATTTTAAAAAAACCAAACATAAACTTACTGAAAAATATAGTATGTTGAGAAAAAGAGGCTTATTACTCCCTTAGTATAATTCAAGTGACTTAAGGAGAGTTACATTATTAGTCTGAGCTGTAGAACTAAAGGACAACTATTGCAGTGCACTGAATCTGTTTAATTAGAGGTATCAATTCAAGCAATGAGGCAATTTTGCATGCAAGCCTCTAAAAAAAACCTGGAACCACACACAGATTGCCTCTTTAAGGGTTGCATTCCAAAGCCTACGCTTAAACCAATTTTACAGATCTGGAGTTGCAACTAAATGTCAATCCCCTGATTCACAGCACAATGTTTTGTTTGTGTTAACCTGAAACACTGAGAAAATTTCAGCAGATTTGGGCCAAGCCATGACAAAATTGAAGTTAAGATGTGCACACCCTTCTTCAGCCCCAAACCACAGATGCTGGCACAGTTTTTGCATCCAAGTATCTGCATTAGTCTGGGACCTCACACTTTCTGCTCTTCTGACTGGGTATCTGTAGCTTCAGAGATCTGTTGTGGGTGCTTATGCATTACAGAAAGATTTGATTTAGCATCTGAAAAAAGACTCTGCAAACCTGTATTTCTGGCTATTCTTTTTCACTTGGACTTGAGGAGAATATGTGGCAATCTTGTCTGGATAAAGATAGAATTTAAATGGGGAGTGTTAGGATTTCTTTATTACACTCTTCAGACAGCTAAGTTATACTTAAAATGGGTTAAGAAGACCTAGAGCACACACAGCTGTTTGGTGTTGCTATGTAGATTCTGTTGCTACCACATGTGGAAAAAAAATCCAGATGTTATTTCTCATTTAACCTACCACTTAAGTTCACAGAAAGCATCAAATGAATCAGGTGTTCAGCTACATGAGTATTTTCAGTTCCAAAAGTGGTAAAAGTAAAACAGATCTCTGTGTCTGAGGTCAACCGTATTAACAGAACTGCTATGAAGTGCTTAAAGTTGCATGTGAAATAACAGTGCAGCAGGGAAAGAAAGTAATGCAGCCCCACTGTGAACTGTTTGTCACTGATTTTTGTAGAGCATTACCAAGGCCAAGTCTGGTCATTCTACTAAATTGCTGGACTCAAACTACGAAAACTGGTGGAGGCCCCAAAACAGCCAAAAAGATACTGAGAGAGTTAGTTCAATTCAATGTCTGATGAAGTGAACAGGCCACTTGCTCTTGCAGGTAAAAGCTGAGAACTTGGTTCCCACCAGAACATCTCTTTCTTGCATCAGTCAGTGTTTCCCTATAACTTTCACTGCAGATGTAAGCAAGTTAATTTTAGCCCAATTTCTTTTTCTTTTTTAAAAAAACCCAAAATACTACTACTGGAAAGGCCCTTGGTATTAAGTTTGCCAATGCACATAATTTCAGGATTCTTTCCCCTCATTGAAAGCTAGGAAAAAGTGGCATAAGCCACTTTAAGGCCCACTTAAAGGGCTACTGCACCCTGAAAAAACATATAAGGTAGTGAATGCACATACATGCCTGAGGGGACTAGAAAACTTTTAAAAAATTTTTCCATGGAAATCTATTTTTGAGAATATTTTCTTAAATTATTGCTCTTACTTTAACTGCATGGGTAATGACCTCTTTGTAGACATGATTTAGTACAAGATTTTATCTCTTTCCACCTAAAATTCACTATAAATTTCAAATTCACTATTTATTATAACAGTATAATGTTATTTGGCCTTTCCAAAATGACACATTCAAAAGTCAAACTGACATTCTAATTACAAATTAAAGTTTCCTTGTCACTAGAAATTTTTACCCATATACAATTTTAATATATGTCCATTCAGCAGCTCCAGGCACACAACTGGAAATATTAAAATCTTGGAGCCTAGATTGAGCTTCTCCCACATGCAGCTTTTTCTGGCTAAGCTACAAACCCACAGAAATGATAGCTTGGTGTGATTTGTGGTCATAAACTTCAACAGAGCTATATGAGATGATGCTCAAAGAAAAATGTTAAGCCTCCGCTGCTTGGGGGTTGGGGGAGAATGAATCTCAGCTTTTCCTTACTGCTGCTGTTCCACTTAACTGGTGTACAGTCTGTTAACCAGAGAAGAATCACCATAAACTACTAAACTATTCATCGAATTGTCCTGATCTTTTTAATGCTATTGCCAATAACATGCCTTAATGAGACAAAAAAAAGGCATCCTAGTTCGACAAATCACTTGGGAGGTTTCCCCCTTGAAAGCAAATAGAACTTTAAGAGGACTACTGTGAATTAAGAACCTGCACATAATCAGGAAAGCTTGCAAGGCCCCATCTTATCCACATAGATGAGCTCCTTGCAAATGAAAACCTAAAAAGAACAGTAGCTTTGTTTCTTTCATGGAGTTTTAGGGGTTTTGTAGGGGGTTTTTGTGCTTTGTTTTAGTTTTTGGGGTATTTTTAATAAAAATTGGAATCAATAGACTTAGAGATGTACAGAACTAAACAGTTCAATTTACTTACTTTCATATTATTGGCATGGGGAATATACATTAATAAGAACAATAATGACTTTTTTTTTTTCATATGAGACGCTTGCTAGCTTTTGGCAAAGAGGTTTGTGGCTTAAAATCACTTTCCAAAACAAAAACCCCAAAAATGAGCATAGCTTTCATTGCCTGTTAATCCCTGATCCTTTCTATGTAAAGTATCAAAGCACAGGTGGACAAAGGAGTGGATGGAGTCATCCCTCACAGGTGTTCAGAGCTCCTCTAGCATGGGGAGACCTGTGGCAGCACATTTCCTCCTGCAGGTGCATCTTCCTGTAAGTGGGGCCCACCATGCAGGGCCAATACAATTCAAGCAATACAACTTCCCAAGTTCATATTTCCATCACATTCAGTGCCTTCTGGAGAAGGGACAGAGAACAGCTCCTTGAGCAAGAGCTGCAACCCAAATGGATAACTCTTCCCTATGGATAATTCCAGGCTGGTGGCAGGCGAGGAATAAATACACAGCCACCTTGCAGCTGGGCATGACAGAATCTTCCACCTCCAGACTGGCTGCCCAAGTGGCTGTCAAAGTTTGACTAAACTGCTGATGATTAATTTAAGAGCATTTAATTCATATTTGAAATTACTGGAGATATTAAACACAACCGTTACAAATTATTTGACGGTTACCTTAATTAGTCTAGGTTTGATTTAATATTTCCAGCACAGTTGAAACTCTTTGTTTGTTTACTGGGGGTCATGGAAGTTTTTCAGCATGTTAGGTCCAGTAAATGAAATAGAGTTCAAGCAAATCTATTAATGCAGTCCAACACTTTCCAGATTTCATTACAAATAATACTTACTTTCTGAAAACTTCCTCCTTCAGTATGAAGAATAGATCTGACTCAGTAAAAACAGTATCCGTGAGGAAAGCTCAATTTTTGCTGAAAGATTCTTGAACATGTGAGAGCTTTTTTGTACCTGCTAGCAGTTGCCATACAAATGTTTTATCAACAGATTTCAAAAACTGCCCAACTTCTTTCAGACAAACCATCAATATTACCTCAACCAATATGCTATCAAAATCAGCTCCCTACGTCATTTACTACAACTGAAGATGGCTACATAGATAGAAGAACCTGCAAAACAGGAAATCTGCCTATCACATGTACCTTGGAAACTTTTCTTAAAAGATTATCTATTATTTTAAACATTCTCTAACAATATTGTCTATTACTACGAACTTCTTAATAAAGGGATAATAATTTAGAATAAACACAATTTCTTCTTATCTTTGTAATTTGGAAGATATTAGCTTAGCTGGGGTCTCTCAAAAAGCTATTTGATATAAAACATTCATAAGGTCAGATGGCACCATTTCTGTTTCCAAATGAATCTGAAGTGAGCTTTGTGTTGCTGAAAATGTGCTGGCATAGCTTTTAACATAAAACTTCCTCTAATAAATTACAATAAAGTATCATACAATTATTTTTTTTGTGAATATTCCTGT
The DNA here is from genome assembly GCA_004320125.1 of Scolopax mira. Classification (NCBI taxonomy): domain Eukaryota; kingdom Metazoa; phylum Chordata; class Aves; order Charadriiformes; family Scolopacidae; genus Scolopax; species Scolopax mira. The sequence continues at coordinate 46,960 of BJBW01000036.1, forward strand.
AATTTGATTATTTTGCTAGAAATGCACAAAAAGCCTATACAAATCAGATGAATGGTGTTAGAATTAAATGAGGAATATTTTAATAGTATTAATTGATAATGCACTTTCACTACTAAATATCATCAAATACTGCCTACCTCAGTTCTGTGCTGCTTTTCCTCACTACATTAATATTTTTGGATATATTTAACTTAGGAAAAAAAACAGGAATAGGAGAATAAGCAATAAATTAATATTCATGGATTGGTGTGGTGTGGGGTTTGTGTGGGGTTTTTTTGTTCGTTTGTGGTTTTTTTGTTGGTTTTTTTTTTTCATTAGTTGGAATAGATGATCTTAAAAAATCCCTTCCAGCCTAGGTGATTCTGTGATTCTACATCTTTATTATCTTCCTAAAATCAGTAGAGTTGTCTGGGTGCCCATAGTGATGCATAGCATCATCGTTCATTGCCTTCACAAGGTTAATTTCAGGTTATTTAAATAAATTTTCTTCCCTGTGTACTTATGACAGCACATGATGACAATTTTGCTTCGATTTAGTTACTAACTGCAAAGTGGAGCAGTTTTGTTTGGTCATCCTGGGCTGCTTGAGGAGGGTCATGCAGCCGGTACCATTTTGCCGCAGCACCAGCACCCCACAGTGCTTCACCTGCTGCCCGCCTGCCCTTCTCTGCCAGCAGAGTTTATATATGTTTCATACATCCTAAGGCTTTCCACAAATCATATTTTGATTGTATCTATGTTGTTAGAGAGATTTCAAATATTACTTTTTTTTTTTAAATGTGTTTTCAGCTTTCTAGCATTTCTTTGTTATGTTCAGTAAGTTCATTTATAAGGAGCATATCTGCATGAGCTATTTATGTGTGGCAATGTCCCTCTTTAAGGTCACTGAATCTTTTTATCTTGAAAACCTGTGTGTGTTGGGAAGGTAATCTATTGCATACACTGTTAGAGTGTGTTGAGCAAAATGTTAATATGAAGCACACTGGCCTCACATACATGGATCTGAATGATGCCTTTCTATACAACATATCCAAAGAGATGCCAGACATCCAGCTGCTATTGAGCCCTGTTACAGGAACCCAAATGATAGGCTGCTAATTAGCACTGAGTAGGTATGTCAAATGTATCTATGTAAGAAGATATCTTTCATGGTCTATAAAAATACTGTAAATGATTAAAAAAAAAAAAAAAAGGAAAACCACTGGGAATCTAAAATTGTATTGAAATTCTTTTACTTTGACCCAATTAGGGGAAAAAAAAAAAGTTAATTCAGAACCTTTCTTAGGAAAGAATGACAGAAGAGAAAAATCATACCTTGAGGACCAAAGCAATTTCCAAGTACTCAGTGCTACTAAGATTTGAGCCAACAGAATCTAAATGTGTTATTAGGAGGTTAGTGCAACTACCCTAGCACTGCATGTGGAGAGGAGGACTAAATAACCAGTTTTACAAGGTAGACAGACTGTGGTCAGGATTGGCGAGACAAATGTTTGTAAATGATTACATCATGTCTTGAGCACTAAAAGCACACAAAGACACTAGAAATAATGCACTAAAATGGATTTTCAGCACCCATATTCATGTGGCTGCCATGCTCAGTCAGAGAGGTAGACAAAAAGATTTAAAGATACTTTCACATACGCACACACACCATTTTATAGCCCGTTTGACTTGTTAGAATTTGTCCTTTACAATCACAGGGATTGCAAAGTTAAAGAGGAGGTTAGGTAAACTTTCACATGTGCCTGTTTGTTTTCCCTTCTTAAAGAAATAAAAATGGCTACTGAGTATAACAGATGCTGCATGAAAGGGTGAAGCAAAGATATTATTTTTTTCTGTGCTACCTAGAAGCAGACAAGCTCACACAATTTACACAGTTGAAAAAATTTGCTGCTCACAGCAGCACGACATACCAGTAATAATAGAAAAACAAAGGAGCGGTGTGCTTGCTATGTAACAGTCCCATATCTGGCGAGCTAAATGCTCTTGATAGGTGGCTGGTTTTGACAAGAGGTGAGTGGATTGGCTTTCACAGGTAAATACCAGCAAACAAAAAATAATTTGCTAAACACCGCACTATAGAGACAGTAGACCCTCAGGTCGCTACTGGAAAATGACTTGGTTTAGCAGGAACAGCACTGATATTGCTTGTGGTGCCAAGACTGGCTTCCTCTCTCTCTCCTCCTTCCTTGTGCATTCACAATTGCAGAACTTGCCAAGGTTCTGTATTTTCTGACTCTCCTTCCCTCCCCTTTTTTTTTTCATTCAATATTGATCCCTAGTGCCACGACAGGCAACATTATTGGAAAACAGAGCCATTATCTCCCTTGGTCTTCATAACTTACCACACTCCATAGTAAACAAACTGAGTAAACAAGGTCAACAAGAACAAAAGAAGTTGAGAAAATTTTCATGGCTTTCATTTGAATGAACTGTGGTGTCCATCTGCTTTTTCAATTACAGCATAAAAGTAAATAAACAGAAGAACCACTGAGAAGTAACAATCAAAGAGCAAATTAAACCTAGCTTTTTTCCTTTGTTCTTAAGAAAGGAGTTTTAATATTCAGAGACTGTTTTCTAACATAAAATCAGTTTTAGGTTCTACCTTGTTTTCTGAAGGGGAGAACCAAGGAAGAGACAGCCAGTTTGCGCCGTAATAAAAAAAACAGATAAACAATACAAAGCATACAAATTTCCAATATGAGCCAAAGCCCTTCAAGATCTTAAGCATACACTAAAATTTCAAACACCATGGCCAGAGTTAGCTGACACTCCCAGTCAATCTCATTTTTGTATCTCCTACAACTGTTTCAGAGATGAAGATACTATACATTACCAAACCCCAGGAGCTTTTCAAGCTTTACTTGAAAAGAAACTGGTACATTATGGTTTTAAATTCTGAAATCTGCAGGGACTATAAACCAGAGTAAATTAGTTGGCTGGGTAATAGAGCCAGGACCTGATCCCATAGTGATGAAAGAATTCCCCATGATTTCCAAACAACTGGTTCAGCCAGCTAGCTGAGGTATTAAAAAAAGAAACAGATTGATCTAACCCCAACTTTTAAAATAGTTGTTAACTTAACCAAAACAGAATTAGGAAAAAAAAAAGGAAAAAAAAAATAGAGAACAAGTGCTTTTGTTTCAATGTTCTAGATAAGGACTGAAGATGTATTACCTTTTCTTCCTTCCCAACCAAAGAAGTTTTATGTGGATATAATCTTAAGCATCAAAAGAGACAGAACTCTATTATCCTAGACGTTAACAAGACACTAGGGTGTAAAGTAATTGAACTTTCATAAAATGCTCCCTTACAATTCCAGTTTCAAGTTACAGTTGCGTTTTCTTATTTCACATTTGATCCAGACCATTGCCAACTTCTTTAAGCTGTCATACCAGGCTTATGACTGGAGTAACTCTTTATGGTCCATACATAAAGAGTCCATACATATGGTCCCTACATATGGTCCATAGAAAGCAAAGGAAAAAAAAAAAAAAGAGAACATATTCACGAGCATCAGACCGATGAACTGAAAGAAGTGATCAACAAAATGGGCAAGGAGGTCTAAATGTATGAAGACACCAATAATGGAGCTTTGCATTTTTGATTTTTCACCTCTTAGTAGACTTTGCCGAAACGTGTTGCTAAAAATCACTGAGAATAAAGGCTGACCTACGAATGTGCCTTTGCCATATAACGAGTTAGCCCTACAACAGAGCAAAGCTTCTTCCTACTTTCAACCCCAGCAATTTGATTCAAGTACAATCTCAGACACTTCAGGCTTCGGTATTTCTAGCCAACCTCTTTTGCTGCATTTTCTCTGAATACTACCAATCATCTGTGCAATTTCAGATGCAAAACTAATCTTTGCAGTATATTACATGTAATAATCCCTTTAAAAAAAACAGAGGCCCTTATGACCTCTACTTTATTTCAAGAACTTTTCATGATCTAATACAAAATTGAAATATTTCATTTATGAAGTCCAAATATATTTCTATTTTTTCAAATATCACCATCTTCTTTAGTGCAATGAGAGGCAAAAGCTTTGAAAGGATTCTTGTAAGTCAATTAACATTTTTGTAATTGCAAGAATTTCTAGAACTGCCACCAGGTTATAAAACAAAATCAGAATAATATGGAAGGATATTTGCACACAGGCACAGAGAGGTAGAAGCCACATAGATAATTCTGTATTTAATGGCTCTCATTATTTTAAAATATATTTTTTAAATAATTTATATGACTCATCTTTTAGGAAAAAAAAGACAAAAAAAGGACAGAGGCATGACATCATAATGAAAATTGTAAAAATCCAGTTTTTACTTGACATTTCATTCCTTAACAGAAGCAAGGCATTTGTTAAGAAGGAATACAGGATTATAAATCACAGTCCTCCAGTTAAAACACGTACAGACACACATTCACGTGCACACGCACGTGCACACATTCTGTTAAAGAACCTTCCACTGAAGCAACCGTGATCTAATCTTATCTAATGAAGCAAGAAACCATTAATTCTGATTTGGTTTTAAAGCAATTCCGCCATCCACAAGAAGGGTAACACTGTGAATGACTTTTTTGCGTGTGACTAAAATGGTGAAATCACCTTTATTTATGGGAAAATACTGGATAATATTTAGAGGTATTTTAAATGGACAGTTTCTGTAACATAATCTAAAAGGCTACAGTCTAGCACAGAGCAGTTTCTGTAACTTCAGACACTTTTTTTTTTTATTGTTATGTATACATGTATTAATGATTACTCACTGTTTCAAGATATGAACTTTACTGCCCAGGACGCTGTAATGTTCCAAGTATAAACATCAGGCTCCTACAGATTTCAAGATCTTATACTTGCCTTGCTTAGACGAATTCTTCTGTCACATACAGCATCCATTATATATTAACTACACTTTCTTATTGCAGATGGCTGGGGATAAAACACAGTTCATAATCCAGTATCTGTGCTTCCCAAAACATTTTAAAAGCACAGCCTTATCATCACCGAGTCATCCTGCATCAAATGAAGACAAACAGAAATGCTACAAAAGGCCTCCGCAGTGTCTAATCTAAAAAGAAATATAACCTCCCAAAAACAAATCGGGGACAACTAAATATTTTCACTGAATTGCTGAAACAGGGTTTTTTTTTTTGGTTGGTTGGTTGGTTTGTACAATGTGTGCTTTCTTTAAAGAGGTGGTGAGATTTGGGGTGTGGGGGGGTATATTTTTTCTTCCATGACTCATCCAGCATGAATCTCTTCTACAAGAAAGTGTTCCAGAAATAAAAAGTGATACTCAGAATAGTAGTATGTATGCAGATGAATTACTACACTCTACAACATTGACTGAAAAAAAACCCCACCAAAACTGAAAACAGCCAATATGCAAACAGAAAAGCAATGGCATTTTCAAGCAAAAATTGTTTGTTTTTTCCCCCCTTAGTAGTTCTATTATTTTATCCCATTCATTTCCACCCCAATATATTAGGTTTTCTGTACAATGCAAATAGAAACACTGAGAACCAAAGTTACTTAAAACAGCAATAGATCCACAGAGGCCAGGGTGAAAAGGGAGGGGAAAAAAACCAAAACCCAGAGGAGGGAAAAACAAACAAAAGAAAAGAAAGGTACAAGATTCACACACACACACACACACTTTTTCTTTGCAAATTTGAATTCTTTTTTCAGTTGTGTGTCTTCAGTAAGGGCAAAGTATAGGCGCAGGCGGGGAATGGACTTTTTGGCAGTGGGGGTGGACTGGCTCCCAGCCGGGGTTTACCGAGCCCTCAGGACCCGTGCTCGCCACCCCATAACCGCAATATCGCTGCGGCGTTTCCTCCGGTTCCATGACGGTCACATACAGTGCCCGTGCACGGCACGCACCAAAATCTCTCTCCCCTACCACCTCACCCAAACAGACTGGCCACCCAGCCTGAGGGCTGGTCACGGGGGCCATCGTGCTCACAGGATGAGCCAGCTCCCACGAGCCGCCTGTGCTGCCAGGCCAAGGAAGGCGCGATGCTGGTGAGGTGGCCAAGCCAAGGCAGCAGCGGCCGGTGGGACCTTTTAAGGTAAAAGGTGGCAGTGTCCAGCTATGACCATCGGCCACAGCAGAGCCCTTGCACTGAGCAGGACTGGAGGAGGTCCCTCGTTATCAACGTGCAATATCAGCACTGTGGTTCTGACAGCCACCCACCGTTTCTCCTCTCGGAGCTGCTGAGAGCAGTAGGAACTGACTTTTATCTTATGCTAAATTATTAACTCGATGATAAATGTAAGCAAAAGTTCCTTTGGGGTAGCTATGTATTTTTTTTAAGTGCCTAACACCTACCTATTTAAATGCTTAGCAGAAATGTATTATTTTCATTGGCTTTTGGCTTACTCTACAAACACTACATAATTTTGTAGGATTTTTATTATTATTATTACAATTCCACATTTCTGTTCAACACAAAATGATGAATGTAAAACCAATACAATAGGTAACAAATGTATCCACGGTGACCAAACAACAAACTCTAAAGCACAGCACGTTGAGTGAAAATTAGCAGTTATTGAAACCACTTCATCAAAATTCCAGGGCAATGTAAAAGAAAGGCTTATGCAATTAGAAGGGTCACAATAAGTTTAATGCTTTGAAGGCTCAGCTCAAATTGTAGAATATACATAGTACAATGTAGTAAAGTAGTAGAGTATCTCAGCCCAAAACCTTTTTGGAGGCTACAGCTTTAAAGAGAGCAAGAAACACTGTAACTGATTGCCGAATTTAACAACTTTTGTTTCTGATGGTTAAGAAACTCACTTTACCCATTAATACTTGCTACAAAAAATATTTTCAGAGGGTTGGTCTTACTTTCCACAGCAATTACTTCAGTATTTATTTCAACCTTAACATTGTACACATGTGGTACCACTATGCCAACTTACATCAGCACCAATTAGACAAGAAGGCCCAGAAAAACAAACAAGATGCACACAAGCATGCAGAAATGCTTTCTTTTTCTTCCCTTCCTATTCTTTGGGTGGCCCAACATGCACAGAGAAAGATATACCACCAAATTCTTTACTAACATTAAAAGGATGCTTCCCCCCCTCCCCCCCCCCAAGAAAATACAGAATTCCAATATTGTCTGCATGATGGCTATAGCAATTTTAAGTCAAAGTCGGTGCGCGATGTATGCAGTCAAGCTTTGCTCTGCCTCCGTGCAATGCTGCTTTGTGCAAGAAGTATTACAACAGGGACAGGTAAGATTACAGACATTCTGGCTTCTCACAGACAGAGCAAGAAAACACCCATAACAACCACAGGTAAACATTATTCCCATTCCTCAAAGCTCATTCTTTGTTATGCAAAAGTCAGAAACAAAAACATTAATTTAAAACTTAATATTAAAGGTAGTTTCAGACTGAACAAAGCAGATGGAAACCTGCCTAACAGAAACTTTCAGCTCTGCTCTCAGAAGTGAAATTTCCTACAAAGCTGGAAGAAAGCACAATTCAGTTTGCTCCAATTAAAAACTTGTGTGGCACCAGTAAACAAATCAGCACATGAAACAGAGGTTTGTATTTTCTCAAAGTAACACCCAAATAAGCTTGATCACCATTACATGTTTCTGAAAATGATAGACAAACAGAAAAAAAATATATAAAATTAAGTACCATACAGCTAACATATACCTAATACTCTAACACAGATAACTTCAAGAAACCGTAACTTCTAACCCTAGTCACACAGGCAAAACTGACTGTAAAAAAACAGAAAACCCCTCTTGCGCTTGCAATGGTATTAAAGGCAGAAAAATATCCCCAAAAAGAGCAAAAAATTAAACTAACACCACATTTTGAATTGTGAAGAGACCAAATTCAAAGTACTCAAACCTAGTATCATAATGCTTGCCTATTCTTCCTCAGTCTTTGGAAAATGTAGTAAAGCTAAAATATTGCAAATTTATCTTCGAAAGGGAACTCTGAGCAGTTCTGACAACTCAGCCAATTTATATTTTTTTAGCTGTTATGATAGTTTACATCAAAATCAATCTGTTTTCACAATATATGGGTTTCACTGTTTAAGACAATATCCCCCCCGCCCCCTGATATTTTAAATTTTGTGAAAATTAGAAAATAATGCTTAGCATGTCATAAAGCACAGTACTTTTGTGACAGGACTCAGAATATTACAGAAGTTCTTCTCTTAAAGCTTGACATAAACTCATGATTCAATATTTAATGAAACTGTGAAAGCTGCTGAATGTCCCAGAAATCCTCCAACTCTCTGCTCTGTGCTTATTCTAAGTATTATGCAGCTATAAATTAACACTGAGGCAAGATGAGATTTCAAGCAGCCACGAACAGTATTTTTCCATCACACCACCAAATTTTCTATTTTATTTTGTTTTTTGCTGTTTAGCAGCACTAACTCGCAGCTTTCTATAGCTATTGTACATCCCAGCCCAGTACTGCAGCACTACACTGCTTAGACATAGCTCTACGCTCCAGCATGCTTTTAGGGTATGCAGCCAGCTCAGCTGTAAGCCTGAGGAAGATTTCCATCAAGCAACAAACCTAAACTCTGCACAAACATTTAACAGCTCCGAGACCTCTAAAGGCTTAAAATAATATGCATTTTGTGGTATGCTAGGAGCCAACCCCACACCCGTGATCTGCATAATGCAGCGTACTCGGCAAACACACCGCTGCAAATAAAGCATTGTTTCGCCTTTGTATCTTTGAATTCTTCAAACTAAAAGCTGAATGAAATACTAAGGCTCACTGTGCCTCCCCACCACAGACAGTGCAGTAGCAGCTCGTCCATTACATTAAGTTCGCCTAAAACTTCCCATGCCTCGCAACCATTCCTCATCCCCTCTGGGCAGGCGAAGCACAAGTTCATATAAAACAAACCTAGGATGAGTGCATCCTATCTAGCTTATTTTTCAAGCCGTTAAAACTACGTGGTAGCCCACTCAAACAGAAAATTTCCCAGACAATGGAATCCTTTCAAACTGCACAGCCAAGAGGATTCCCCAGTTGTCAGTTTTAGGTGCATGCCAGCAGGAAACATTCTTGAATCCAAAATTTATAATAATCACTCCTATTGATAATGTGAGCAGAAGCAGAATTACATCACAGTTAACACTTACCAAAATACATTATGTTTCTCATTAATCATGCAGTCAGGATCCCACCGCTGTGTATTCAGCATTAGCTCCCGCACAGGGCTGACATGTGAAACAGAGCTCTTTCATTCTACATTATGTGGAAATTTCCCAGCACAAGAAGGGTGAGCGAGCAGTGTGCCTCCTCAGGATGAGCGCTTTGCAGGCAGCCTTATCCCTGATCCGAGCCCTGTCTGATGTAGCGTTTACTCCTCCGGCTGCATGCTGCACTGCCCATTCTTACTGTAATCTGACTCCTCCTTCTGATGTCCTTGCTGTGCCTGTGACATCAGGACTAAGAGTACTACAAACAGACCTTTTCTTTAACGGGCTTGACACAACATGCTTTAATATCCTGGTTAACCTAACTCTGCCTTAGAGGGAAAAAAAAAAAAAAGTATAAAAAAAAATAAACGCCCTTCTAAAATTGTACAAGGTTTGTTTTTTTTTTCCCCTTTTTTTTTCCCTCCTTTTGGCAGCAAATGCATTCAGTGACATAACGTGCTCAATTACATAATCGATGTGAAAGACAAAGCGTATATTGTTAGCGTATTTTTTTCTTTGAAGGGCAGGCTCCAGGAGAAGCCCCGAGTGCCCTGTTTCCCCCAACTTCAGCAGAAGATGAGGATGCATAGCACTTTGCAACATCATGTCTCTTTAGGTCTTTTTTTTTTTTTTTTTTAAATCAATAGTTCCATTTCAATTTAATCTGAATGTTGGATAAAGCTCAGTCTGTTTACCTATTTTTAAAAGCAACTGACGAAGAGGCAGTTCAATTTTTAGTAGAGTTGAACTGATTCTTTTAAACTATGATTTCTTCACATGAATAACAAAGTGTGAGGACGGGAAATATATGACAGTAAGGATTTGTAATGGAGTTTACAACCTTTCACCCTCCAGGTCTCTGGTTCCTTTCTAACCCAGGTTGATAAGTCATTAGCAGCTGGCAGCTATTTTATTGCCCTGTGATAAACAGAGCGACCCTAAGTTTGTTACAAATAGGTCCCCACACAGTCCCTGCTGCTATGTGAACTAGTAGCAGTGTCAGAGGAAGAAAGACCAAAGAAATATTGAAATACTCTCCACCACCTACCTCCACATAGTGCCTCGGGATGGATCTGACACACGCTGGTGTGGCAGCATGGAGAAGACTAGGCGGTCTCTATTTGTGCACATATTATGGCTGTTCTATAGATCAATAGAGGACATGGGTTTCCTTCTGTCAGTCTGGCGCGTATCACTGATACGCTTAAACTAAATAAAGGCAAAAAATAATGGATAGTATGCCGAAGTGTTTATTTCATTATAATAGGATCTAGCAGGATGAATGCTTCCGTTCTACAGGAAAGAGGATGACAGGTATAATTCATTTAAAGCTCCACTTCTAATTTGTAAAAGCTCCACACAGTAATTACTATTTCACGAGATCCGATAACTTAGGGCAAAATTACTCCACCAGCATGCTCCAATTGCTGCAGAAGAGTTAAAAGTCCCAGTGTACATCACTGCTACACACTTTGCAGTTAGAGTCCTCCACAGCATTGCTCTCCTGAGCTTTCATGCTACCTGTATGAAAAAAATCACCAAGATTGAACGCTGACGGGGGCAACTAGGGCATGAATTTAAGTCCTGTCCCTCACTGTCAGTCCCAGTTCTCCGTTTCTGATGCCTAGCCTTTCTCAGTACCCTTTCTTATTCGAGCTGCCCCTAAGAAGAAGCATGCCTGAAATGAGAGATACACGGTACACAAACTCCAAAATAAAATTTGCTTTACAACTAAAAAGCACACAGTACAGCAGGAGTGTGCTTTGAGGCCACAGCGTGCAAGGGAGGAAGATCAAGACTTCCTGTGTGGTTCATACTGACCAACAGCAACTTAAGTTGGGCAAATCCCAGTGTGAAAAACTGCTATCTATAAATACCTAAAAAAAAAAAGCTCTCTACAAACCATGGGTTTTATTTTAACTAGAAGGTTTGGACAGCAAGTAACAGCAGGTATTCATGGTACCTTCCTTTCCTCTATTTCATCATTACAATGGTCATCCACGTCTACTGTACAAGGAAAGACATCATTACAACGGTCATTCACATCTACTGTGCAAGGTGTTTTCTCACCATGGGAGAAAATACCACCCTCAAAGGCTGGTTTAAAATATCTCAGCTGAGCCATTCTAATGTCCTCTGAGCAGTAGATATAAGCTACTATTAGGAGCTTTCTGCAGCACAAGCATTCCCTCCCTTCACCGAGGGTAAAAGCTCAGAGAATCAATTCACTATGAAATCTCTTCAGCTCCTTTGCTAGCTCCAAAGCGCTTTTGCAGAGGCACTGAGTGATGCCCTTTAGGACAGTCTGTGCCCAGGCACAGCGTTTGCCTCTTAGGCTGCCTTTACCTTATCACCGAAAAGCTCAGACTCATCCTGCTGGGAGTCAGACCTTGTGAGATGTGGGCTACCTCCAGTCTTGACTTTCCTCCAAGCTGATATGCCTTGCTGATTCGTGCCCTCAGCCAGTCATCTGAGAGCCCCAGGAACAGGTGACTCATGCAGCATTAGTGGTCAGGTAGCAACCATGCTGTCTTTAAACATCCCTTCTTGACCTGGCTGCTCTGTTACAATACCTGTACCAATTTGGTGGAGTCTGATGGCAGATCAGCTCCTCAGGAAACAAACAGCAAAGTGCCACATAGACTGACATATTCTTCACTACTTGGTTTTGCACTTTAGGATGCAAAATGATCAGGACCAACTCCCCCCTTATTGCATTATATTTCTGTTCTTACAATAGGCGTACAATCAAAGTAGCCAAAGAAAAATGAAAATGTTTTCTTTAATTTCTTTGCATTTCAACTATGGAACAAATGCAAAGGAGGAGTAAAAGTCACTGGTGGTCATTCCCGGAAAGCTTTCACAGCCAAAATTCACATACTCCACGCCAAACTCTGCTTTCATTTACACACATACAACATTAATAAACTGAAAAAAGAAGTAGAGTTCCAAGCAAGGGACAAAGGAGAAATTTTATTCCCAGAATGGGATATTGTCACTGTACGGAAGGATTAGTTGAGTAATTGCAATCCTGAATGGCTGGTGTTTTAACTCGAGCACTGTGGACTCTGCTGAACGCAACTGTGGGGAAGCACAGTCAGAAGCAGCAAACACTTGTGGGTGTCTGGAGATTTGAGTAGACCCAGTCTGGGCATGCAGGATCATGCAGAATGAATGAGCAAATTAGCCCGTGATGTCAGCCCATGGTGCAAACTCCCAATCATCAACAAGCCACCACAGGCTAACCAGCATTTAGCTTTGCTACGAATGCAGTTGAGCTGCAAAATTATCGTATTTTCATGCATGGTTCACCTATAAAAACAACTCTCAAAAACCCTTGTGATTCAGCAATAGAATAGACATAACAGGAAAAAAAAAAAGTACCTTCTGCTAAAACAGCTGCCTCACACCCTTATAAGAAGCTGCTTATTTCTAACAACAGAAGCAGCTTCTATTCCCCCAAATCCTCTTTCCCAACAACCTGTTTCTTTTTTTGCTAATAGCATCTCCACCTTCATTTCTTCTGTCCTTCCTCACTTTGACAACCCCACTTTGGTAAAGGGTTTGCCACAAAAGGCAGATTTTCAAAACGCAGACTACCCCACAAGACATTACCACCTCAGAATAAGCAAAAAGCAAGCTGAGAGTACACATGTCCCAGAAGTACAGCACATGCCCTAGATTTCTCCAGAGCTGGGAAAGCTACAGGTTACCTCCCACACCTGACTTGGTCTAGAGCCAGAAGGCCACTTCATGAACTAGCTGCACTGTCTATGCTTTCTACTGATTTTTATCTATCCACTGATTTACACAATGCCCCCATAGTAAGTATTAAAACCACTCGCAGGCATGTCTCTTCCAGCCCAGATGATTCTATGATTCTATGTCTGTTGCAGAGACCAATTAATATTTAATATTAATGCACCCAGTTAATTCCTTAGGATTCCTGGAAAACTCACTTCCAGTCTTTAACTCTCCCAGGAGGCAACTAATATTAGATTTATACCCAGAGTCTTACCAGTTGGCTTTGATGAATTTCAATTAGTGAGGCTGACCACAAACCTTTTCTTGCAAATGAAGAAGCATATTGAGGGACTCTGCTGGCCGAAGTGTAATAGTAGACAACAAAATACACTAGTGACACAACATTTTGAGTCTATACATCATGTGTAGTAGGTTAAAAGATCTCATACACTTGAAATGTTTCCAGATTTTCCCAAAACAAATTTTGCCTACTGTACAGAGACAGCTATTAAGGATAAAAATGTATTGTGCAAATATTCATTTCTGAAAATAAAGTGGGAGAAGCAACCCGAACCACACTTAACCTACTATTTGCCAAAAGCACCCCAAAACTAAAAGATTCTTGAAGGTAAATTAGGGCTAGAACATAATTTGGGAATTTATGTATTGCAGATATTTCATTCCTATTAGCACTACAGTAACCACAGTGCAGAAATAAAATCATCAAACAAGCCACAGTTTTGCAAGGTTCCAAAAGTAACTGAAAATGTTTCCAAATGTGCATATTTTTGTGCCTCAAATCAAATACACTAAGTACATGAGCTAAAAAATTGGTTTGTTTTTATTTTGAAGCCATCTGGAGTAGTTTAAGACATACTACAAATAATGCAGATTTTGTGATTCATTACTAATCTCTTGAGGTTACACTAAAGAACGGGAAGAGAAGGAGCAAGTTACATTTGTATATTTTAACTAGCCATAGAGGCTCATCTTCGGTTTGCATGTTCTCCACTGGCTAAAACCACCAAATGTGTTTTTTACCCTTGACTCAGAAGTGTCACTTCTGGAAATCTGCAATATTTGTCACCATGAATACCATTTAACAGCAGCAGTACCCAAAGGAACTCTGTACTGCCACACGTGAATACAACTGGAGGAACTTAATTAATCTTCCTGTCACTTCCATGATGCTTTTCATTAGTTTAGCTGCTATCTGATCAACTGCTCCATCCTCTATTGGAAATGGCTAACCAGAACCCCCTGTAAAAGCGTTTTCAAGAAGTAAACAAAGACTCACCTTTGATTCTGAGATCCTTTACAAATCTTTGCCATGCAGACTTTACCAGTTCAATAACAGTACTTGCAGCATTGTTGTTTTTAAGCAACTGGGATTTTCTACTTATGAGAAAATAGCAACAATATGCATTTTCATAAGCTTAAAAATAATACTTCTAGTATGTTATAGTTTGAACACAGGTGACATGTGGCAACTGAAAGGCCATATGTTTCTGAATTTCCTTTCTGTGGATATGGATAATTATTACACAAACACACAGAATGCTGCCAACATAAAAACAAACCGACATTTTAGGCACTATTGCTTTTACTAAAACTATTGTTTTACTAAATGCCCACTCCTGTCATCTTTTGCTCCTAAGCATGTAACAATTTTTAACATAATGAATGTGAATGAATACACAAATGGTATAGAAGCTTGACTATGTGTATTGATAATAATTTTAAAGAGAAAGATGGTCTGAAAAGCAAATTAAATTATTTAAAAGCTTTTCAAGTCCATGTCAAAGATACTTTTTCACATATACAAAAAAATTATTTTTTTTTGCAAAGAATGAAAACGGGAACTGCTGGTAACATTATCTCCAATATGCATAATCCTTTCTTTCACCCTTTTTCACCTTTAATTTTATGTCTGTACTGCACTCAGTAAAATTTGTCTAACTGACTGGCTTTGAGTATGTGGCATGTAGACAATCCATCACTACCCTTGGTGAGGTGAACAAGTTGGCATTTAAATTTTTTGTCAATTTTGACTCTAAGATTTTTTTAATATTCATCACCAAATTCTGGCATGGTACTCTCAGAGTTTCTAAATTTAAATTTAGAAATCCAGATGTGATAGTGAGAAATTCTGTAGAGATTTTGCACTGTAGATTTTTTTTCCTCTCTGATTTACAGGATGCAATCCATTCATAAGTCCAACCTGCATTTTGCATTTCTGATTATACCATAATGAATTAGCTAAATTTGATATGTGGAGGATCTGTCAATTAATCTCTTCTAATCAGATGTGTATGTGCCTTACACTGTATAGTGTATGTGCCTTACACTGTATAGTGTATTTCTTTAAAAGAAAACTGTGGCCAAAACTATGCACATCTATTATTTCTAAAATCATCTTTATCAATCAAATGATAAGCCTCAAGTAACAAAATCAGATATTACATAGTGAAATGGTCTGTTTATACTGCCTGATTTAACTGTTTGTATTCAGTTAAAAATAACTAAAATGTATTGCATTATTAATTAGACACCTTTTTATTTTGCTCTGAAACGATAGCAATGCAATTAGTGCATAGGTATCAGTACGTTTCAATACCAGAAAAATCATTAGTACTTCTGTACTCCCCTGTGGTTTCACATGAGTGGTTTGGTTTTGGGGGTTTGCGAGGGTGGTTGTTTCGTTGTTTGGTTGCTTTGGTTAGGGTTTTGTTTGCTTGGAGGTTCTTTCCTTCAAGAAGGTGGATCAATGAAATGGGGATCTCCTCAACAAATCTTTTAGAACTCTTGTTGAAAGTTATGCAAACCTATTGATTTTAAATAGCCTTTAGTCCAAGTAGCTGCTTCTTGACATCTTCTTTTCTTTCTTCCAGGCATTTTGGAAAGTGCCTCAGCTCACATGACATGAAGCATTTTTCAAAATACAGGAAAATAAAAATATTTATTTAACACTTAAAGCTCTCTCAAATCACTCATAACAATCTTACTATCTCCATCTAGTGGAGATAGTACTATATCTAGTACTATATATACTATAAGGATTTTTGTTCTTAAAACACTAAAAACTTTTTATTGTTCTTTCCTTTGCCAACCACTGATTTTTGATTTCACGTTTTTTTATTTCCTTAGATATTTTCTTACTTCTTACTTCTATCTATATCAATTAGTATCCACTTCCTCTTTTATGATTTTGTTCCAAGTAGCTTGTTGATTTCTAGTTACTGTCCTTATTTTGTCGCTGAACCAGAACAGACTTTTAGCCAAAGGTGTCCATTCTCTGAACTTGAAATGACTTTTTCAATCCTACCTCTAGTTATTTAAGGAAGCATCAATTTTCTTTCCAAGTCTTTCTGTACTTTTCTTCCCAAACAATTCTGCTCCTAGTTTTCCTTTAAGAAATAAAACATCTTGAAGCACAAAATACATAGAAGATTTTATCTGTATTCTGTTTTCTCGTGTAGAATATAACCAAATCCATTTCCGTACCCGTAAGTCCCTAAATGGAAAAATTCAAGATACGGTTATGAAACAATACTCCTTCCTTTTCTTGATGCTGTGTAGAGATGACAAAAATGAGGAAAAAAAAAAAGTAGCAGCAATGCAGTATGATTTTATGTTTCCCAGTGATTATGAAGGCACTGAGCTATGATTTCAATATGTAACTGCAAAAGGAATATTTGAGACTGCTGGCAGATCCAGTCCCAGTGCGAGTGGGTACAGAGCAGCTTGTTTTGTGTACTGGGTCAATCAACGGGAGGAAGGTTGCAACACAGGCCTACAGCCAGGAAGGGACACAAATACGGGCAGCTGCACAGCACTACAATGTCTCTCCAGCTTTGGAGAGCTGAGATACTTTGCAACAGCATCTGAAGCATCTGCAAGATTCCAGCACCACATTTGGAAACTAACAACAGGCAGGAACTTAAAGTACATCCAACTTTAACTCCCTAAAAAGGAGACATCACAATTAAACTATCAAGTGCTATAGGTGCCTCCTGTGATAAATTGTTACCTGAGAGGAAGACAACTAGTCCCTCTCTGCAGGTACTTCTTTCATTCCACTGACACGCAGAGAGGTATCAACGTTTAACTTAGGATAGATGATAAACTTTTAGCCAGTTACTGTTCAGCAGGAGTAATTTCATCTCCAATGATTGTAAAAGTGTCTAATTAACCTCATAGAAAACACACATGATGTTTTTGAATTCCTCTCTAATATCCAGGGAAAAATTATTTTGGCTAATGTGTTGCTATCAACGGAGATGCTAGTCAAGGGCGAGTAAGCTGCAATCTATCAGAAGCTGCCATGCAAAAAGGGGAGTAGTAACAAATGGCAGCAGACAAAGCACTTATTTGAGGGTATAAAAAAAGATGCAAGCTATAGCATAGTGTTCAAACTTTTCTGAGGTAATTTTGAAAAATTTATACTGTCCACACCAGAGATGAGTTTGATTTGCATGCCCATGTGTAAGTATTTTGTGGTTTCACACATGTAAACTTCACAACAGTGTAAGAAATGAATTGTCATGAAGTGAAAATATTCATGATACTTATTTTTCCCACAGGGATTTGGCTTAGAGACTGACACCTGTTTTTACATGTATATCTGGGTGCCTACCTGCAAGCTGGATGTCTGATTTCCCATCAGTCAACAGAGATCAAATTGACACAGTCAATAAAGTCAGAAGAGGAATTTATCACACCTGAAAGTAGACACCAGCTTTGGTTGGTGGCCAAGTAGCTCTCCAAGCTCCATTAACTATATTGACTAGATCTTCACCAATCAAAAGGGGAGCTTAGGCACCTAATTCACTCATAGATACCTACACACACACTTAACTGTACATACTCTGCAAAATGCAAGTTGAATTCCAGCCAAGGCTTCCTAAGATCTGGAACCCCTACAGCTCACTCACACCCATTGAAATTCTGATCCATCGGGGGTCATCAGAGCAGCTACTAACTGCTCAGAGACACTAAGCAGCAATTTAGAACAGAACATTTCACCTGCAAGTGAAAACAGCATGAAATTTGTACAAGAAGAATTGAATTATCTCCTAAGGAATTAACTATAACATTAGCTTCCACAGTGCTTGAGAATATTTCCCAGATTCTTAAATGACCACACATTGTCTCAATAATTATTCTTATGCAAAAAAACCCACAAGAAACCCCCATCAAAAAAAAACCCAACCACAAAACAAAACCAAAGAGGTAAGTACTGCTCCTGAATGACCAAGCTGGCATCCTACAATAACCATGTTCCACTAAAATCACTTTAGATTTATGGTATTCATTATTACTTTTAAGAAAACAAACAGGAACATGTCAGTAAGTAGCTATTAGGTGATATAGCTATTTAGAATTCAGAGTGAAAATAAAAAAATATATTAAGAAAAACGTAGAAACAACTTATTTCTTTTAAGTTTCAAATGCTCCAGTACTGTTCTCCCAGAAGGAGGGGGGAGAATGTTACTGCTTTTTACCACTCTGCCAATAGTGTTCAAACGCATTCCTGCCAGGTTTATAATAATTAACAATAAAAGGAGAGTTTTCATCTCTGTACCTGCCCTTTGATCTTATTGACAGAGTCTCCTGCCATTCTAATTCAGAAAGACATGTACAGCAAAAAACTCCTGTCTGTATCTGCTCCTGACTTTCTTGTTACATCTTTTTCCTGTACAGTTTCCTTTTGATCTGCCATACCTCTGAATTTAATTATCATGTTTGAAAACACCCTGCCATAACAGCAGCCTGTAAGTAATTCTGTCTGTTTCTCACAGTGAAACGAAAAGACTGTGTCCCAAAGCCAAGCTCTCTCTTCAGTATGCCCTTTTCAGAGTCCAGCTCAATACAAATACTTTGCAATTGTATTTATGCCAAAATAATTAGGAAATTAATAACCTTAAGACATGATAGCCTAAATAGAGTACTGCTGATATTTTTAGATAATTCAGTGATTTGATTTTTACTCAGTTTGCCACCTCTACAAAAAAGCCGTTACTCTAGGTGCCTAAATATGGACGTAGAGATAGAAAATACTGGACAAAGTCCTTACCTCACAGAATTTTTTCTTCTCTGCACTACACAGATGAACAGTATACCACAGATGAAAGTATACATTATAGCTTAACTTCATATTCCTAAGAAAGCATTAAGAACGGAAAGAATTTCAGATAGGTTTGAAAGCCTCAGCCAGGCTCTGAAGACAGGAGACAACTCTTCCAGGCACACTGACTGCCTATGAATTTATCTTGGACAGAAAGATCATGCTATGCCAACACCATCTCAGTTTAGGGGTGTCAGAGGAGGAAAAGCTTGCTGTAATGTTGTAGGGATCCATATCTCTGCCCAGCACTGAGGAAAGCTTTGCAGATAGCTGAAGAGGAGTGTTTCACAAAGGTGCATGATGGTATGCCAGACTGCCACACTCACTTCATTTGCATATCCTTTGCTTTCTCTGTATTTAAAAAAAGTGATTGTCATTACATGAACATTTATGTTCTGACTGCTCAGACAGAGTTGACTGCAAAGTAAAAGTGACTTCTAGCTCCTCTATGGGTTACAGTGATTTGGCAGTTTGGCTTCGTGCAGTAGAAAACTGCATCACTGACAGAAAAGCTTTCATGGAACAGAATGTAAGAAATAGATTTTTTTAATGCAAAAATCTGCAATGCCTGTTTATTCTGCTAAAGATAATGTATCATGTCCTAAAAGAGATTGATACTTTCTGTACTGACACTCTTTTCAATACTTATCTACCATTTCCTTCCTTGATCACTGTCTACCAGAGCATTTAATCCAAGAGTAACTGCCTATACATTAAACTCCACTGGGACATGCTTCAGCTTCATTTACATCCCTTAAAACCAATGACTTCAAGAGTAAATTCAGGCAGTACTGTGCACAAGTAGAGCAATGTTGCATAAAGCACGTACACACACTCAGATACACTTATTTACATTCAGACACGTGTGCACACATACAGGGTAACATGACTATGCTAGATGCTTTCTCAGAGACACAATTAACTTTCTGCACAGGTAAATAGCCTCATTAGGATTCCTGTTTCCCCTTCTTTCTCATTCACGTTCAACAGGTAATCTTTTTTCATCATTGAATATGAGGCCAATCAAATCTTAGAATGAAGAGTGATAAAATTTGTACTCTATTCTATTACTTTTTACTTTCCATTCAGTATACAGCAGAGACACTTGACTAGAATGAGAAAGAAGTTAAATTATAATGGTCAAAATTTTAGCAGGTTATAATACAATTAGTGTTAGGAATTGTCCTTAGTAAACTACTTGATTCCTTCTCATTGCTGCTGGGCATGAAAAATTGTCATGATTGGTTACACCTGTCTTCCGAGCCTCATAACTGTTCTATTCAGGTTAGAAACCTCTTTTTTCCCTGTCTTTGCTGAATATTCCAACCAAGACATAGGCAAAGAATAAGAATGAACCATGGTTTTTGTCAAGGTCCTTGGAGAGGATCTTCCACTGGGCCACTAAGTTCATTAGAGCCACGTGAACAATAGGCAGATTAGTCCCAGCTGGAGGTTAACCAGCAATCCCGCAGGCTATCCAAGGCTTGTCCACTTTATGCAAGGATTAATATCCAGGGCTCCATAGTACATGCTTTACCTCCCATCAACTATCCTCATCCAGTCATTACAGGAAATTGGACTATTGTCTAGGAGACACCTAGTGACCTAGACACCTGGCAAGTGCTTTCATAAGCTTATGATATTATCAACTTCTGCCTGATGCTATGAATAAGCATATGCTATGATCTACAAATAAAGTATCCATTAGGACAAACTGTAAAATCATTTTCAGCATAGCTCATGTCAATGGGTCACCAAGGACAGGGAAGAGCAAAGGCAAATGCCTTGGTCTGAATCAAAATAAACAAGTAATTAAAACTGTTCCCAAGATCCAGGTAGCCTACTTATTAGGTTACTTTTTTTTTTTTTCTTTTTCTTCCTGCAATAAAAATGCAAGGACATTTAAAATAAAATTCCTGCCTGAGAAAATTTACCATAAAATTGGTGAATAGATTCCTGCTAATAGGCGCTTTTTTTTTGATAAATAATAAAATGGGGTTTCTCTAAGGTGCTAGGCTGGGCACAGTACAGGGAGGCAAAATACATTGTTCCTTTTTTTTTTAAATATTATTTATTCATTGAGTCAGATAATTTTTAATTTAAAAAAAAACAACACAACAACAGAAAATTAAAGAGATTAGCATAAATTAAAAGCAACAGCCACAGAAGACCACAGTGAAGAGGTTTTCAGGTAGTATTTTATGATGAGTACTTTCAGGGTTTCTTCTTCTTCAGAAGAAAGTTAAATAAAGTACTAGCTACCAATGTACAAATAGCAAACTTAAAGAAACAGATCTTTTTTTTTATATATATATTACGTGACTAGTTAATCCAATTTTCTAGTTCAGAAGAAGATAAACCAGTGTTTTGGTCCTGTTGTTTCACATACTATGTGTTCCATATTTTTTCTGCTACAGCCTTTTGCCCTTTTATAAAAGGCCATTTTAAAGTTTTCATAGAATATTTTCTATGTGAAGGTTAGATCCGACAGGGTACTAATGGAATAGCCTTTGATCTTTTTTCCTTGTCTTAAACACATTCAAGCCTGCTAGAAGATTTTGTACAATGACAAATGCAAGAGTGAGTGACCGAACAAGAAACACTTAATACTTTGAAAGAGGACAAAATGGGAGGTGCTACAGTTTTTAGCTAAAAATGACAAAATATTTAATTTATGGAACTTTAAGAAAAGCAGATGTTAAGTAGCACTAGGATATATACATATATATTTTTAAACATATCTGAGA
Source organism: Scolopax mira (assembly GCA_004320125.1). Classification (NCBI taxonomy): domain Eukaryota; kingdom Metazoa; phylum Chordata; class Aves; order Charadriiformes; family Scolopacidae; genus Scolopax; species Scolopax mira. The sequence continues at coordinate 68,782 of BJBW01000036.1, forward strand.
TACCAAATTGGGAGATAATGAGAGCATACTACATGAGTCATCAAAGCACATACATTCCAAGGGAGGTATAATTAGTAATTTCTGATGACTGGCTAAAAACTAAAAAAAACACTTGACTGTCAATCAGGGGTCATGGCATGAAATTGTTAAGGAACAAATAACTCTTTTCAAGAGGGGTAGTTTGACTATAATGCTTTTCCAGTAGAAAGCATCACTGTCTAAATAGTCCTCTCCCTTTTTAATCCTGGTGAAAGACCCTATCAAGCCAAATGACCCTTGCCCAACAACAACAAAACACTGACACCTTTTGAGATGTCCCCCCACTAATGCCAATATATGCTTCACACAATATATCTTTCTGCACCCTGACTGATAAAGTCTTAATTTACCAGACTTGAGGTGCTCGTAATACAAAAGGATCAAAGGACATTAACTTTTATGATATAATATTAATATTTTTGCAAGAGCTGTTGCATTTTCAACTTGTTGATCTTACAAGGTGGGAAATACTATAACCTTGTTTCACTGAAGAAATGTGGGTTTAAAACAGATTTAGAAAGATTAGAGACAGAAAAAAGGCTAAACTCCTGGAGCTCTTGACTCTAGGGCAGCATTTAGTTCATGCTGTCCCCTATCATACAAACTGAAACCAACAGTGAGAAAGCAGCGTACATAAACCCTGTAGTCATCCCTCATATTGCTGAAAGGAATATAAACAAAATGGTTTACTACACTGTAAGAAAGCATTGACTCACATTTTCCTTACACTGTGTTCACTTACATGCTTGGGTTTCCTGGATTTCTTAGTTTGTTGGCTTTTTTTACTACCCCACCCCCCCCACGAGAAAAAAAGGTCAGATTCTCCTGGTATAGCTTCAGTGAGACTATGGAAGATATGTTGCTGTGAACTTGAGACAAATTTTGACAGGAGTTTGTGCTGCTAATAATGGAAAAGTTCTTCTGTTATGTCACTATTGAGTAGTTTTCAAAAAATTGCTTGCTAACAATTGTTGTCAGATTTCAAACATAATTTTATAATACTCTTGTGGCCTTCAAGCATACTGCATTTTCATCCTTATCACCACATTAAATCACATTGCCAATAACATCTTTGGGATGAATTTGAATTCTTCAGGCTCAAATTTAATTACATTATGTAAACTAGAAAATGTCTTCAGTGTGCTTTGAGGGAATACCTTATCTTGGCAATTGTTAAATTCTGTTTTGTTTAAAATATTTGCATTTTGATAACTTCATTCTGCTGCATACAGCATTTATTGATCTTTCTCAGGAATATGTTTTCAATACAATACATTGTATTTAATTTCCATAAATCCTCAACTGGAGCATACTTTTACACAGCATTTAACGAAAAAATAAATTAACGGGCTTTTGAGAGCATCAATATTTGTTTTATAGCAATTATAAGATTGGGGAAATGCATCCCTAGGCATTTTTTCCTCTGGACACAGTACTTTAGCATATACCCTGGAATATCACAAAATCAGTCAATTTTTTTTTCTTTTTTTTTTTTTTTTTTTTTTTACAGAAAAAATACAGTTATGTGGCATGCTACTTGTATGGAAGGTGGCTTTTTTTCTGTATTATGATTCAGTTACTAACTAATTTGACTTGTTCAGTACATGTTTTGTTTGGTTTGGTTTTTGGGGTTTGGTTTTTTTTTCTTTTGGTAGCATTTTTTAAAAATATTTTCTGGAGTTCTTTTTGTCCCTCAACTCTTGATTTCTCTTTCTTCTTCTAAATCTTCCCTCCTCACATCATTCTCCCTTCTCTCACACACCCAAACTTACAGCAGTGATAACTGTATTTTCAGACACAATCAAAGGAGATCTTTTTTCTTCCATATTTATTTCACAGAACACATCTAAATATGGAAGTATTTTACAGTCAACTAAGCCAAGTCTGCCTTCCACCTGCACTTGAATGAAGGTCTTGAAATGCACAAAACACCAATACTAGTTAGGAGGATCATAAGCAAATACTACATAGATTTTCATCATGTATCTAATGCAAAATATATACAACTAGCAAAGGCACACAGATTTTTCACATCATTTCCAGTTCTTAAACTTTTGGAAAACAGATCAGTATGTGAAAAATCTCACCTCACAGCTTGATGTTAGCAAATGAGTAAGACAGTGTTTGCAGCATGCAGTATCCATGGCCAATTGTCCCATAAACATCCAGCAAGTCTAAGCAAAAACATTGCCATGAAAAGTCTTCCTTAATAACATCACCACTTAGCAAGTTTTGGCTCAAAAATGTATTATTAATGCAAGTAATAGCATCCTGCTAATACCTTAGCTATTTCTCTAACTATAATAAATCTCCCCTTTAATACCCACGCAAAATCCCCGTATCGTATTCACTGGCAGGGTGGATCTCAGATAAACAACAGAAATGAAAAATTATTATAGTCACAGTGTGGAAATTTTGATCAGCTGGATGTTCCCATGCAGTAAATAGTGTTCAGCTGCACACCACATCTGCTCTGGCACAAACACATCCAAAAAGGGATATGGGCTTGACCAAAAAGGGCACTTTTTACACAATTTTTGATTCTACTACAATGTCAACAATTAAAGTATAGGCTAGACAGTTTTGGAAGCTTTGTCAGATGAGCAAACATACCACTATGTTTATAAACAGATCTCATCACAAATATTGACACTGAAGTATTCTATATGCTTATGGGATTTGAGTTTTCATGAAATGTTTGATAATTTAAAAGATAATGCCTGCTTCCACAGATTTCAACTAATTTAAAGGAAAAGCAGATCTCTTACACTGTCTTTAGTTTCCATAGTATAAAAAATAAAGAAAAAAAAGTCATGCAAAGAAGTTTTTAAAAAAATGGAAATAAACTTAGCATTGGGTTTTTGGTGTTCTTTTGGTTTGGGTTTTTGTTTTTTTTAAGTTTTGTATAAATTATATTAAAACCTGGATTATGATTTTTTTTTTTTTCCAAATTAGGTCAATCTACAGAAGATATACAATAAAATAAGCAATTGGAATAGCTGTTATTTTAAAAAGACAGAAGAGTTTTATGGTTTGCCATAAATATGCCACATGCCACAGGCACACACCTATTTGTTGAAAAGTGCTCCCAACAATAAGCAGGGGTGTATATCGTTAAGAGTACATAACATGCAAGTGCATGTGAAAGCATGAAGGATCCTAGATCCCACCTTCTTCAGGAATATGACCATGTATTCTTTTGTTAACAGCCACAAAAAAATGCTCTAGTGGCCTATATCAGCTGTGCAGCTCTCTTTGCATCTACATAGTTGACATCTAAATAACCATAAAATTATTTGTCAGTGTTGGCTTTGGTCCTTACTTGTAATCTGTACAGAGAGGGAGCTGATGGCAAACAAAACGACATGTAACATTTAAATTAAGTGTTTCTGTTGAATACCTCACATATTTGGAAACTAGTCGTGGCACTGAGTTACAGGCTTTCAGCCGTGACCAGACTCTGTGTATGCAATAGCGGTTCATATAACTTGGGCAAAATATTCTTTATAAATTTGGATCAGAAACAAAGCCCTCCGAAGAACATCTGCTGACGCTGTTGAGTCATCTTCTATCAGGTACTACAACTCACCATCACAGCGGTGACTCAGGCTGACATGTGGACTGCGTTAGCTCCCATGAGGATATGAAAAAAATAAGATTCTGACAAACTTCTTTGAACTTCTTTGCCAGACTTGGAGCAAACACCTCATACAGCAATACCTATTTTGTTATTCAGTGTTACCTATAAAGCAATAGCCCACAAAATGGATAGACACAGTTGTTGAGAGTGCATGCGGCTTTCTTTCAACGTGATGCAACCATTTTATTTGACTAAAGCACACCCTCCATGTAAACACAGGAATGGCTACATCTGCAGGTTCATGAACTCCAGAGAGCACATTAGAATACCAATGGCCAGCCATAGGCATTCACACTGCATCTGAGCTGGCCCTCTAGACTTCCCTCATTGACAATAGAGACTAAAGACACTCTTACAGCTCCATCAGCTCAGCCTACAGTAGATTCTAAATAGGTATGTTGAGTGGTTCCTTGGAAACGTCTGGGTTGATTTTGTTTCCTATATTAAAGAAATGATAAAAATTAGGCTAGGTGTGCTTCTGAAACACAGAATTTAATTGCAAATTTCCTTGCAAATCATCTCGCCCCTCCTGTCAATATTGGGCCAGCACATAAAAAAATCAGCATTCAAGTCAAACTTAAGCAAAGAAGCTCTTCAGTTAAGCTTGTTCTAATGCACAGATTAACCCACCTGCTAGTGGATCTTTTTTTTTTGTCTAACCCCTTTGGCTGTCTCATTGGGCAAACATTTTTGCCATCATCTATCAAAAAGGGAACCACAAATGCAAACATTATTCGTATCCTCTGTCACCGGATCTGTAAATTCTCTAAAAAACAGCAGTCCATCATACATTTTTATTGTGCTCCCAGAGGTGAGGAGAGAAATGACAGGCCTGCTGCCCTTTTAAATCCAGAACAGCTGAAGCCATTGCATGATCTCTGCCTCTACTTCAAAAGCACTGAGCATGGTATAAAAATAATTTAAGGTATATAAACAAAGAAAAAAAAACAGAGCATAACCTATAGTCAGAAAGTTCTCAGAAGTAATTGCCCAAAGAAGTCAAGAAGGCTCACACAGATGGCTTTTATCCTGAATCTCTACATAGTAAGACACGTATCAAGTATCTTAAAACTTGTTCTTAGCATCAGCAAGTCACTGATAGTGCAAAAGATATGGAAAAGTTTACAGTGATAAGACATGCAATATGGATCCAAATGTAGTATACCTGAAAGCAAACAGTGAAGTCAATAATTATAAGGCATGTCTGTTTAGACACAGACACAGAGTGGGATTAACATCCATCACAGACTTTTCTTCTTGTGCAGAACATGGGGAACCAACAGAGTAATCCACACACCTGCCTTGCAATAGGATCAGACAGAGGGAAAAGGAAAAAAAAAAACCACAGAAACCACTTTTAATATTGTTTTGGAAGAGGCAGAGAAGACGATTTATTAAATACAGGCACATGTGACAGAGCCTCCAGAGACCAGATTTATAATAATTACTACCTCTACTGGCACCTTCTTGCCTTTTAAACTTTGAAGAGAAGGATGTGGGAGAAGGTCACACACAAGAAAACATTTGTCATCCTAAAGGCTCTCCTCCATTTCTATGATAAAATAATTTCTCTTATAACACATTGCAAAGCAATGGACTTCAGTTCTCAAATTATGCTCTGTTAACATGAATCATACTGAAAAAGAGTACTCTCATTTCCCCTCCACTTTCAAGTCAGTAACCATTGTTCCTCCAACTATTTCATATATGGGGAAAAAACCCCCAAAAAACCAACCCTCTGCCAACCAAATGCCTGGGAACAAGCAAGTGAAATACGGTACAGGAAAAGAGAACAACCTCTTTCTGTTTCACTTGCCTCTTATTGCAAGCTATTTGCTCCTATCGGAACTGCACCGGCAATTTACCCCTATCAGTACAATCTTTTTTTTGGCCTTTAGCCTTCTACCTGAAGGAAGATATCTTTCAGGGAAAGTGTCTCACAAAATATTCCAATATGTTCAGTTTACCATCCATTAATTACACACAGGTAGACAAATGCCACAATTAGTCTAGAAGGTTGATTTAAAAATTTCCTGGGTTTACTTCCCATTTCCAATGCAACAGTAATACTGATGCTACATCATATTTCACTATGTTGGATGCAGTCCCTGAGAGAATATCCATTTTATATTGGCAGAAAGTAAATGATTAATACAGTATTGATTGCAAAGAAGTTTGCAAGTAGAGAGTTGCCAAGCTATTGGTTGCCATACCTTATCAACAGTCAGCTCTGACAGATTCATTTGATGCCTTATACACATAAACTACCTCATACATTCTTAAACAAGATTTAATGTATATTCTTCAGACAGAAGAAGTTACTGTGGATAAAATATATAGCCATCAAAAGAAATAATTTTTCCCTATGCTTGAATTTCTCATGCAAGTACATAATCTCTTGTATTTCTGCCTACATGACAGCACATTGAGAGTTCATTAGCTTTATATGTAACACTCTTACTTCTATTCATAAAGCCATGCAAGAATTCAATACAAGTACAGTTTACGTGTAAGCCTAAGCCATCTGTTACCCATCTTGAATTTGAAAATCACCTTTGTATTCCCATGTGATGTCACTGAGCCAGACCATGCAAGTCATTTTAGAGCAGCCTTAGGAATGCATCTTAACCATGTGATAACGATTAAAGAATATAATCCGCAGTGGCTGCTGAATTACTAGCCACAGTAATTTCTGGCAGCTCCTCTGTTACTATTAGTTTTAAATATGTTCTTTCTTTAGAAGGAAACGGTAAAAAGAAAAAAATAAGAAAAAGAAGGATTAGATAAAACAATTTTCTAATTTCACTTCTAACCTAGGGCCATTGTGAAAGCTTCACCCAGCTTTAAAGCCTTAGCCTAAGACTAAGCAGCAGCATCTTTTACCCTGCTGAAAGATTTGGGGACATGTTTGTCTCCAATTTGAAGGAAATTTTCAAGGCCATTTTCTCTATCTGATAAGTTAAAGCTCTTCCTGAAATAATTTGATTGACATGCATAGACTAAAAATATAGATTGTAGTCAAGTCTAACAGAATACATTTTTGCCCCTAGCAGACATTATAGACCTCACTATGGACTTATCAGGATTACCAGCCTAATTTAGTTGGCAATCTGTATTTTCTGTACAGGTGCTTATCAGTGTGGCATAAGAATATTATCACTTAGTACAGTTTGGGTATTAACAGCTAGCAGCTCTTTAAAGTATTTTTTTCTAGTACCATTTTTTGATATTTTTTTTTAATGAAGACAAAAAGTATCACTTGTAGCACAAATTTCTCAACTATAAAGTTTCCATTATGTTCCCTTGGAGCAGTTTTCCAGAGAATGGCAATTATTTTCAACACTGTTTCCCCAGTTTCTGCTTTTTATCTAATACACCTATAGTTATTATGATGAAGTTTCAAACAACAGACATGAAGAGCTAAATGAAAATTAACAGTGGATTTCTTAGTGCATAATTCATCCAAGTTTAAGCATTTCCTTGTGGAGTCATTAACAATCAATGCTGCTGATGATGTATTGATATTTATCTCTGATGTCTGATATTCATTTCTATACATGTCATAAGTTTCTTTGGAGAACGGGAAGGGATTAATTTCAATCTATGAGAAATTCTCAAAGTGCAATGCATATTGGAGCCATATGACTCCTTCTATTGATACCTGTTGGCGATACCCAGCTCAGTTCTCACAAAATAAGAGCCCACATGTCTGCTTCTGTATTCCTGTTTTCCTAACTGCAGTTCCATTGGTTTCTAACAGCAATGGCACTACACTCTTATATATGTGTGTGTGTATATATATATATACACATATATACAAACACACATACATACATATATCCATAGATGTAAGCAAGTGAAAATTGTCTTCAGCATGAAGGTAGCAAATTTTGGTCTGACCCTTTTCCTTATTCATTGAAATTACTTGACTAATCTTCCATTGGTACTGCATTAGATCATGAATCAAAAGTCTCTTCAAAAGAACATAGTCTCTGCCCATTAGACACATTTTAACACTTTAATGTGAAAGTTTGCACTTCACCAGATGTCTTAAAATCATACATCAAATCTCAGAATCAAGCTAATTTGATACAGTAGTGGGGAAAAAAAACCCTTTAAAGTTCCTCCTATTGGGCAAAAGTGGTGTTCTGGAACAGTACTGCTCTAGCTGCAACAGAGCAATAAGGCTATTTTTATCTTTAGAGCTTGATATCACAAAACTAAGTTACATCTGAGTAATTTGGGGGGCATTAAGGCTTTTTGGTGTCTGCAGAATAAAAGTATGCTAATGAACTAAACAATTTTTTGTATATATAAATGAATGTTATCTTTCAAACCAGAGCCAAATTCCCTAGCTAAATCTCCGAATATAATTTCCTAAGCTTGTGTGAAGTATTCCTTTATGTATGATTATTATTTTAGCTCTGCTAAAAAAGTATATCTCTTACATTCATTAAAAACTAATAGTTGCCTTTTAAGCACATTAGTGCAAATATATTTATCCCTATCACATGGAATCAGGCTATGCTTTGCTGACTTTCATTATCAGAAAATAGTCTCATTTGTCTTTTTTTTCCAGATGAAGTTTTGTTTACTCAGTTATATTTTAAAAATTCACGCTAAAAGCAACTGTAAAATGTAAATTAAACTCCATGTACTATTACCCATGATTCTACAACAAGCAAAGCTTTTAACAGCATTTTATATTTATTATTTTTTAAAGAAAAAAAACCACCCACACAAAAATGTGCTTATTCTCAGCAAATACTCACAGGTTATGACCCAAACATTTGTAAGATTCAACTCACAAATGTTATCTCCAGTATTTAGAAAAATCTTCTTTCTTGACTTCTACCTTTCCAAACTACCTTGCATTTAGCAACAGGCCCAAAACAGTAAGATACTTCAATACTTCAAGGACATCAGGAATAGGTTTAAAACAATACTATGAAACAGGAAAATAAAACACACATGGATCACAATTGATCTTCCAGTACAGCAGATACTCCACACATGAACAGAAAGATAATACATTACAAATTAATTGCTAAAGGAGTCTACCTATATGAAAGGGTCAGCTTGAAGAAAAATATTAATTTGGATATTTTGGTCCTCAGATATCAGGTATGGTAAGTTGTTGCCATGACTGCCTGAGCAGCACTTATAACTATTCCATTCCAGACATCAGGAGTTTTCTTTAGATGTTATCACATATGAAAACTGGAAGTTGATTATTTTCTCACATCTAAATAGACCCTTTTTTTAAAAGGAAAACAACCAACCAACAATAAAAAACAACCCCCACCAAAAAACCCCAACCTAAATTCTGCCATATTACTTAGATTTTAACTACATGAACAGATGTACTGCGTTAGCCCTCATGATCAAAAGACACAAGGCAAGATGAGTAATGGTATCACAAACTGGCCCCTTAGGTTAGAAACATCAGTGTTTCATAAGGATGTACAGAGGTATGCAACTTAAAGTTCTAGAGTTAAACTTTTCAGCTAATGCCACGTTTGAGGCCTGGATTATTCATATCTTGTATGATTTCTGTGAAAACCTATAGACAAGGTTGAGACTGTAAAATTAAGAGAACAGTTGTACAATCCATACTCTTATTGATTTTAGAAGATTGATAGCAGTCTCGGAAAGCTGACAAGGGGGAAGACAGAGAAATGGGTTAATGAGGCACAGTAATAATCTGAGAGAAGTCAGGGAAAGGGAAGAGCTGTATATCCTCTTATCAGGACCATGACACAGGTTAGAAGTGCCAAAAGGTGAGGGTAGGGGGACTCCCGTCCCTGATAAATTGACAGAAAATTCTCTCTGTGACTGCTGCTCACTCACAGCAGCCCGGGACAAAGAAAGCACTTCCCTTACACAACTGGCTTCACATTCCCACTGCAAGGTTTAGCATCCCACAAAGTGGTGTCTACCAGCTGAATTGCCCCCCTTGGCCTCAAGCCAAGATTTACCTCAACAACCCTACACAACACAAAGGAAACTATTTCACCCCTGATAAATCCCAAGGCAACACTGATTATTTTACTTCCTAACATTACAGCTTTTTTCCAAATTCAGCAATCAAGCCTGTAAAATTCTGCTTTGCCTGAATTCACAGTATATGCTTTTTTTAACTTATAAAACTCGATTAGTGTGAAAAATTAATACTGCTCAGCTGACAAATACAAGAGAAATTAAGTGGGTCCACTGTTTCCTGAGAAGCAGACTACTGTGGACAGACAAATGCACAAGAGCCTTGAAAGTCTCAGGAACTGCAATATGCTTCCCACTAAGCTGCAAGAATTAGTTTGAGGATGGATTTATCAAGCCCTGAGGAAAGTCTCCCCTACCAGGTATAGCTCCATACCTTTGATTACTTGAAAATGAGATGAACCAGACATGCCACAGAAAAAAATTCCAATGAAAGGACCTGTAACACAGTTACTTTACTTTCTTTGCTCAGGAGGGAAGAAATATAGGATTTGCTACAGTTCCTTGCCAAATATAAACATATTGCATTTCTTGTCTCAGCTAACCTCTCCTCATGTCCCCTGTTGCTCTTCCCCAAACTGTATACTAGAGATAACGCACTGGACATGCTGTGCTTTGACTTTACCTCTAGCTTTGATGAGCACTGAAAAAACCTACAGTGATTCAAGACATGATGAAAGGGACTTGACTTACCCTCTCATTTTCAGGTTTGCAGTTAGCCACTTCATAGAGAAGAAATTGCTACTTCCAGGCAGCAGCACTGAAAACTTCAGGTGCAAGCTGACTTTCAATAGGTCAAATGTTTGGGGTTTTTTTTTTCTTTTTTTTTTTAATCCCCATCTTCACAAAAGGTCAAAGGACACTTAAAACTTGCTTCTACTCATTATTTCCAGGTCTGATCATTTGATTTATATTAGGATATTTTTGTATTTTATGCACTGAATCAACTAAAATGACAACCAACTGGTCTGAGCTTCATTTAGATTAATCTTAGGAATGCAGAGTTTTAAATGTGCATTTCTCTAGTTATTAGCTGGAGACAGTATTTCCACAGGATACTCAAAGCATCTTCAGGCCTTTAACTATCATTAAGTAAAATGAAGAAAGTCAACAAGCAGATATAATAACAAGTCTTACATAAATAAGTCCCTATACTAGCCAGTTGGAGGAAAATAGTTTTTTATTTAGGCCAAACCTGACAGTTAGATTCCAATAGACATATAGTTTATACCTTTCATTCCATTTGATTCCTCCCCTTTCCTTAACTTGTTACCTGCCTCTGGACATCTATGGAATTTTTCTTAATGCTAAAAATAGAAACAAAGGTTTGCCTAAATTTGGTGTGTTATAACAAAACCGTAACTTGCTCTTCTCTATCAAACTATCAGCTATTGGGAGCAGCAGCTAGCATCTATATAAAAGAATGACTAAAACATCAAGGACATTTTAAGGTGCTGTGAAAGTAATTTAAAGAGAAGAAAAAAATACTTTAATACTCTCAAATTTATACTGTGACCCTGAGCCTATTTTAACACAGAACAATGGCAACGTACCTGCTAATCTAAATGGGAATAGGACAGGACCCCAGGGAAATTTTATTTTTTTTTTTAATACTGAATCAATGTGGAATATTCAATTTTTTGTAATAAAATATATATAACATGCACATCTGCGATCAACTTGGTGTTGCTAGAAATTTCATTTTACTGTATTTATTAAAAAGCAATTCAATTAAGTGATGAAGGAGCTGCTATCGTTCTCTTGTGCATGCGTTTTTATTTTAAACAAGTATCAATAAAGTAATATTCTGTTGTATTTTATGAAGAACCATATTTGTCACATAGGCTCTCAAAAAATATAGAAACCCAAAGGCTCGTACAATTTGAAAGGCTTGTCCCTTTCTAATATTCTGCTTTGGAAGAAGTCACCTTATTTCTGGAGCATAATGATTTATTTTTTTTCCTAGGATTAAGAGTTTATTTCCCAGACATTATGACTTCTGAATGACAGAAACCATTTCAAAATGACAAATTTATTTCTTTTTAATGATCACTGTAAATAGCTTTAAAACATCAAAATAAATTACTGCTTGGATAAAAAACCAAAGTGCTCTCACACTTTCAAAACAACGTATTTAGCCTTTCCATGATGAACCAATTAGAATGGCTTTCCAAGCATTTTTAAAGACAATTTTCCTAAATTAACTTAGCCTATCATTATTTTCTGTTTTACTGATTCAAACTAATATTAAGAAATTCCTTAGAGGAGACATTGTGCTCCAGTTTTCTTGTACGTTCTCAGGTCCATATCTTGCATGACTAAGGATTGTGACTTCTCTTCTGAAATGTCCTCAGTTAAATATTGAGGCCATACTCATTGTGAGGAAAAGTTTGCTGACACTACGTTTGTAAAAGTATCAACCACCATAAAATTTCAGTAAAACCCTGACTGTGGGAATTTTAGGGAATCTCAGTTGGAAGCATTTCACATTTCCTACTCTAGGGTAATGGCTTTGTTAACTATTGGCCAACTAACATACGGATTGAATGGTGGTCCCTATACAGGATTTGCAGAATCAGAAACCCCCACCAGACATTCCCCTTGCTGTCAGGAGAAATCAGAGGCAAAGAGGAACTGCCTAAGACTTCTTGTGTCTCTGCAGTTCTTGGCATTTTGGCAGAGCTTCTTTGGAAACACAATACTAAGCATAAATCCCACTAAAATAAACTTTTAGAATCTTCAAGGGGTTTGAAATATGGCTTTCAATTGGTATGCTGGAGCCTCTTATTAAATAATATGTGGAATAATCTATATGGGATGGTCAAGACTAGTATATCCAAATAGAGAATCATGTGCTCTAAATTATGAATTTTAGCTGTCAATCCCTTTCTTATGAGTCTTTTAGATTGCCTAAACAACCAAGGATGGCATAATCACGTTACATGCTCACTGTACAAATGGCAGTGATGAGAAATGAAAGTTGAAGCACAGACAGCAATGCAACCATTTGTTTAGAAGATTCAATTACCACTTCCATACAGGACTTGATTCACTACCACTTCTGTACACTGTTTCCTATTGTTGCAGATCAAAATTAATGGGAAGGAGCTTTCGCTTTTCACTAAATGGATCCAAACGGGTAGACTTCCTGTCACTTAAAAAGCATGCAGTCAAAGGCAATGTTTAAGCAACAGACGCTTTCAAATAAATAATGCAAAGCACTTGAAGCTACCAGTGTAGCTGGCAGAGACAACGTACTGTTTATATATCCTGCCTGGCTTGACTCAGTGAACATATTAGACTTCAAATACTGTACAGGCAAATAAAGCAAACAAAGAATTACAGTCATACCTCATGGAAGTTGTTCTTATGAAAATAAACATAGTATTTTGCAATATTGATCACTTGGTAGCTACATCCTATACCTCATTAAACAATGAAGGCAAAATAAAGCTAATATTGAATTAATTAAGCTTATTTTGACGATTTGTTAAGCTGGTATCACTGCCTCTCTCAAGACTGCTCTATTAGCCAAATCACAAGATCTCTCTGAAGTGAGCCAAAGCATGGTATAAACACCACTTTTATAATAAAACTGTTTTTGTAACCTTCAAGTATTGCCATGATTACCAATAGATGCTTCTATTTGAAGCACATTTGATAAAAAAAAATCAGCAGACCCTGTTTGATTAGTTCTTTGCATACTATCCTGACAGAGGGGCAGGTTATATAATAAATATGGAAACCCCACACTCTCATCATCTTCTTGCCTGCCGTTACTATAGGTAAACTCTTTTTAAAACTCACTTGTGTCCTCAATCTTACATGCTTTTGTTCATAACACTGAGATAAATGCATTTGCAAATATGGAAGAATGAAGTAACACAAATAATATCATACACACCGACGATTCATTCCATTTGGATACTATTCTAAAATTTTATTTAGTATTACTCACGTGTTAATAATTTTAAATTGATGAATAAAGAAATAGTATCTAATCACAAAGGGGTTTTTTGCCTGCGGTCAATTCAATTTAACATCATGTTAACATGCATCCTCTTAGATTCAATACAGTTCACTCTTTTCCAACCTATATGACTGAAATGTGGAAGGAAAAATAAAACCAAAACTAAGCATTGACTAGTAACCAGTAAGCAACAATGGTGTGACAGACTAGGACTTTAAGCAGCACATGAATTATTCAAGACCAAAAATGTGCGCGCAGTAAAAGGTGACATAATATCTTACTAACTGCCCATAGGCATAAGTTCCAATTTTCTCTAGACAACACATACATTAGGTTGAGTCAACCAAAGTCATCCATGCAGGATAACACATTTAAATTTAGATTTCTTGTTCCATAATACAGAATTGAAAAGGAGTAACAATCCATTTGCCTATAACCAAGTTTTCTTCCTACATTTCTAACCCTTATGAGGCTCAAAATTGCCTCTCTGGTTGTCACAGATCTGAATTCCCCCTGACATTTAATTAAATTAGAGAAGAATATGCCTGTGTAGGAATGGAAGCAGAGGGAGTTGAAGTGAATTTCCCACACTTGTAGCTTTCCCCGTGTACAACTGTGACTGTAATGTTGATGTTACACCAGATGATCAGAACAGCCACTTTGTAGGAATGGAATCCTACATAACTTTGAGGAAGATGATTATAGTACTTTTAATATTAACTGAGGAGAGTGACTGTTAACACAACTTCAGGATACAGCTTTTCCAAAGGCTGAAAAAACTGCCTTTTCACTTTGCTGACATTCATATCATAGTTGAAGAGGGTAATAATTACTTCTCTGGAAGCACAGCTGGGATGGAAAAAGAACATGAAGTCTAACCTAATCAAATTTATTTTCTGCAAAGCTTTGGCATGATTCTGGCCTAATAGTAGCTATCTATCCTCAATAACCTTTTATCGCCACAATGGTGAGACAAGACAGGTCAAAGGTATGAAGCCTCAACAGAATCTACCACAATTCTGCATAGAAATCCTTTACCTTCACTGCCTCACTTCATGGAAGTACTGAAAGGATCAAAAATCTCTTAGCTTTGAATTGAGATGAACACCTGGAGTACGTTTCAACTGCTTAACTCCTACTCACAGTAAGAGGACAGAAACCAGGGAGAAATGGTACAAAAATACAAACAAATCATAATGAAGTAAACTACAGTCAACATGGGTTACTTTTAGATGGCAGGTACCCACAATTCACACTTTTGCCTCCACTAGCAGCAAGGGAGCTTTCCCTTTCTATTGGGACTTAGGCTGCCTCCCACTTACACCAGGGTGAAACCACATGCTGGAAGTTCCTATCATTCTCCTGAAAAATCTTTCAGATTCATCCCATAATAACGGCAATGTCTCATTCAGTTTCAGCACAAGACTGAATGTTTTCCTTGGTTGATAAAAAGAAATACACATAAGTATGTGCAGTATCCATCTTTGGAGGTACTCAAAGATTGAGTAAAACTCTGAGCAACCCAGTCAGATCTCACACCTCACCCTGTTTTCAGCCAGAGGTTGGACTAGAGACATCCTGAGGTCCCTTCCAACATGAATTATCCTTAAAAATTAATAGATATAACAGATACTTTTTCAAATCTAATATCATCACCTCCTATATTATTTATCCTGAAATCAGAAAATAATTAAAAATGAATATGACAGATGTTCTTGGAAATTAAATGAACCATTTTTTAGATGAAACAGAATCATTAAGTCAACTACAACTGTTCTTTCTACTCTTTATTCTCATCATGTCTTGCTTTAATTATTGTAATTGCCTGTGGTAGAAAATTTGTCCTAGTACGTGCATGCAAGTCAAATCCCAGTTAGAAACTCCTCTGTATGGCATATGAATATTCATCATGAATGTATTTATGAAGCTAATATTCACAAATATTTGTTTCCCAAGGTGAGCTTCAAAAAACCCCCACCTATAAAGTTGTGAAATATCTCCAGTGCAAGGCTTTTTTGTATTGCACTACTTGTTAAGGCAGAGGCAGGACCTGCCTCTGTAGAAAAGCTATTGCAAAATACTGTTATTCCTTCCAGCATGACATAACTCTTTTGTGCCAACACTGTCCCACATGCAGGATGCCTGTCTGCAGCTTAATCTTTGCCCACTTTTAAAGCAGCAATACTGAGCGGGCACCCTCAGAATATATTCCTGAAGTTTCACAAGGCCCTTCCTCCTATCTAAGCAGCACTGAGAACTCGTATGCTCCCCAAGCACTCCCCTCTCACACTGTTTTCGACTCTCCCAATGGACCCTGAGAGCAAAACAGCACAGGGAAGTGCACCCTCCAAATAAGACCCAGTGCCCTTCTGCACCCCAGGCAAAGAGCCTTTCAGCATACCTGAGTATGCCACTTGCACATATGTTTGCACTGCAAAGTCAAACAGCCAGGCCTAAACCACGGGTGGAAGACTAAATGCTTAAGCAATCATTTAGATCTGAAAGGCAGATACTTCCAGCTCAGGCAAATGTCTGTTTATTCATTAATTCAGCCTTGAAAATAGCAAGTCAGGAAGCTCAACAAAGTGAGACCTTGGTCCACATCCTCACACCGCTACAGTACCTGAAATCTTTTCCACAAAAAGCAGTGATATTCTACTCAAAATAATGACAATGAGTAGAAAAACTCTTAGGATAGGTTCAATGGATGAAAAATCAGTTATCTTCCTTTAAGAAACCATCAACTGCAGAGCATCTTAGATGTGTTCATAGAAATACTCTCCAGACTTTCATCCTTCCTTGTTAACACTGATCACTTTGCATTCCTTGACACCTGTTAAATTTAAATTTCTAATTCTAAAATCTAAATCTAAAACTTCATGGAGTTTGGTTTAATAGTTAGATAATTATATGGCAGCTGAAATGCTAAGGGGATTTCACATCAGCTCACCCAAGAACAAAAGAATTCAAGCTTTTATAAAGAAAGGGGAGCTATTGCACAGTGAAATGCTAACCCAGCAACACAGAAAAATAAATAATTAATGGCACATTATATATTTAATTTACAGTGAAGTAAAATAATAACAGCAAAAGGGATACAAAATATACCATTTTGTCTTACGTAAGCCATTTACATGTACATTATTCACAACTATTCCTCTCCATGCATTTTTAATTGTTTTTAATTGTTTAGTTTACATGACAAAATGTGACTTTCAGCTTGAACTGAAATTTACACAAAAGTAAATCTTGATATAAGCCATAATTAAAACATGAAAAAATTGTGACAATAACATCTATCAGTGAAGGGTAATAGTTCAGCGAAAAATCAATCAGGTGAAAAATTAACTAGCTATCAAGAAGAAATAACTTAACAATATTAGTAAATTTAAAGTAGAAGCTAAATTTTTCTTTGCAACCAAAGGAAGGATAAGTAGGACATTTTTCTATACTGTTCATCAAAGCTCATCATGCTGTTCTGATGACTTCTCTCTCATTACTACACCCAGTGAAAGTGCTTCAATTTTTACTTCACAGCTTTAAGAAACTGTTAGAGACTTATAATATTAACTATAACAAATAGTAAAACTAAAAAAAAAAATTAAAAGGACAAATGTAGACTTACTTCACAATTTTGTATTCACCCTAAAACTTATAAATAGTCAGACCTGTACAAAGGAAAATGAGTACTGGATATTAGACCCATCGCAAATTACCTTTATATAGTTGCTTCTGAAAGCACTGAGCAAAGCATGGTTTCCATACTGAGAATTCCTAATATTTCAAATTAAGCCTCCAGCCCTAGTATTGAATTATGTCTTGAACTCTGATCTCTTTTGTCTTATCCATAGGAGAAGAAAATGTATCTACATTCACAAGAGCTGTCTGGAAGTTTTAATGCAAAGTTAAATTGTTTTTTTCCCCCACTGGAAATTATGCAAAGCCAACTTCTTCAGGACAAGTCTCACTTCATGATGGGAGAAACTTAAAATCCAACCACTTCCTACCCACGTAGAAGGCTCCTGTCAATGTAGTTGTACAGCCTACAAAAAAATTCAACACATTGTCTCATCCAGGCAAGTTTGCAAAAAGCTCTAACAGAGGTAGGAGTTGATAAGGAATCAAGTTGTCCCACCTTTTTTCTCACTTGGTCTTCTATTGCATGTGAAACAAGCTTACGTGCAAGTCAGAAGATCAGAGAAATTATATAGAAACTGTCAGATGTCAAAAACTTAAAAATACAGAAACAAATAAAAATTCTGGTATCAACGTGGTAAGACAAAATAGTCCATTTTAGTTCTTGATATTTTTTCCTGATCATTCTTTTATTTTGGAGAAACATATTTTTCCTGTTTTGATAACTTTGCAAAAGAAAAACACAAATGCATGCTCCACATTTTTAACAGAGCAGGTTTTATACTCTGGGTGTTATCAATATCCATATTATCAGACCTTTAGACACAATTAGCAACAAGAATCACCAATAGCCCTATGTTGCTTCCACAGAGTCCATCGAAGTGGAAGGAAAATAACTGTATAAGGCCTTTTCACTCCCATGAAACCCAGAAGTTTATTACTGCCACTTCTCCGCCTCTGCAGCTGTCAGCTGAGAAGCAGCAAAAAGTTCAGTTCTGTCTCCCTTATTATTCAGTCCGTAGCAGAGGTGGCTGCAAAAGCTGATGAGGCAACACAAACTGGGAAAAGAAGCAGATTACAGATAATACCTAGCCTTACCCATTACATAAAAGGAATTTACTCAGTGCCTAGCAAAACCACAAGTTCAAGAAGCCTTGAAACAGGTTAAACAGAAAAAAAAAAAGCTGTTACCAAAAGAAATACACTTGCTTAAAGAGAATTTCCTCCTCCAGGGTATTCCCTACCAACACAGAGCATGTCCTCTCAGAACAGTAAAGCAATCCATAGATTAGGAGGATTTTTGTGGTTTTGTCTCTTTAAACTCACACCACCATTTTGGCACATAATTATAGGTCAAACAAATTTCTGTTTCTGTCTAGGGCTGATCAGATGCTTTTGCCCCTTTTTATAAAACTGGAATTGGCACGCAATGCTGGCAATCACTACTTTCACATTTAATTATTGCAACTCATCTAGGAATGCAGCCACAGAGCCTGAAAATGTTCCAACTGGTACAAAAGCCTGTCTGCTTAGCAACAGGGATACAATGAACTGGATCATCTAAGTGCTTCTCTTGCTGGGCTTGCTCTCTACTGAATTAAGAATACAGTCTGGTTATTTGCGTAAAGACTCCCTAGAGATTGTAACTGCCACAACAGCTGGACTCACGCAATTCTTTTTCACAAGATATAAAAGGTACTTAAGAATTCACTACCACCTCAACTCAATGTTATTTGAATTAACCTTCATTATGCGCTTTATCTAGATACGCAAAACCTGCCCATCTATAAATCAACAGACAAAGGGATACAAACAAAAATCTCCAAAGCATAACTAGAACTGCTTCTAAAACAGAAAGGAAAATTAATATTTTTATTACAAAGCATTTGCCACTATGTACACACTAACACACACCACTATGTGGATAAGGTCATATCATCAACTACAAACAAAAAAAAATTATATCTAATTCAAATATATAAAAAAACTCTTACCATTTTAGTTTTATATCCCCTAATACGTTGTTTTCCACAGATAATAATTTGTTTGCATTTATTTCATATGGTAAAAGTTCACTTCATTTACACACAGCTATCTTACAGACTTCCTTCTAAATTATGTAATCTTGTAACAGGGTATGAGACTTATTAGTATCAGCCAGTATCTGATTACAGTAATTTCACACCTTGCTGAAATCAGCTATGAAATCCTTACATCACTTTTATCCACACTTTATGCCCTTCCTCCAAAAGCTCTCTGCAAACCAATTAAGAGTAATTAGCTCATCAAAGCAAGATTAGGTTTTTTTCCAGATTCTCCATATATTTAATTCAGGTGTGTAATTCCCATCTCCTCTTTGCATGTCTTAGCAATATATTTTTGAATTCCTCGGGAAATACTGGGAAAAAAGGAATTAATCAAATATTGTTCATCACCATTATATTTCCTATTCAGTAGGAAATATGATCACAAAGCAATAATTTACAAGACCTAAAAGTATATCAACAAAGGCTCTTTATAGTCTCATTGCAGTAAATCCCTAACTAGCAAAATTACTGTGAAGCAAGGGACCGAAAGGAGTCTATAGGGAATTCAAATACCACCTCAAAACAGTGATTACAGAGGAAGGAGACATTACCACACAAGATGGTTCTTCCGCATTTATAGTCATTTCCCCAGGCCATTCCTCAGAAATCTCCTCTATGTTGCCATTTCTAAGGTCTTAAAAACTTAAATGTTCTTTTTCTTGATATATTTTCCTACTTTTAGTTTTCAGTTCTTGGCAAATTTTAGCTGTCAGTTGGACAACAAGCAATAACCCTTTACAAAAAAAAGGGACACAAACTCATAATAGTGACTGCAGCCTTTAGATAGTAACTTGTTGGAGCAAACCACTTCAGTTATGACTAAAAAGAATAGGTTTATCATTCATTTGCTGCTCTCTGTAACAAATCCAACCATTGCCAGCTCACATATAAACCTCTGCCCATAATTTTTGGGGGCATAATCCTTTCCTTAACATACCTCGTTTTTCTTTAACAGGACCACATCATACTTTCATCATCCAATATCTCTTCTAACCTCATCCACACTGTTTCTTTTAATTACTACAAAAACATACAGCTCATGTTCATCCACACAGAATGACTGTGAAACCTGCAGGTTTATTGATTCAATCATGTGTAAAAGACACCCACATCAACTGACATATTTATGTGAAACCAAAAAAACCTTCTGGTGTGGGGGAAGAAAAGCTTCCTACAGACTTCAGATTAGTGTAAGAATCTCTTTCCTAAATCATTTTTGTTCTCTAGTTGAATAGCATCTATCGAAATACTGAACAGCTGATATTTGCTCCCAAATTATTATTATGTATTTACTCCTAGCAATAGGGTTGTATGAAATGCTTCTTAAAAGGCATTCTTCTGGTACTTTTGAAGATGCGTTTCTGAGTCTTATGTAAAATTCTGGGACTGTTATGTTCTTGTTTAAATTTCAGGTCAAGGAAGCTGTTCAGCTTTAACTTAACATCTCTCTGAACAATGTCAAGAACATCACAAAGTGCCAAACCAACTTGAGCTGCATGAAGCTTATAAGAGAGAGATATGACATTCATATAAAAATCAAGCTGGAAATCAATAGGGGAGCCTGGATTTAAACTGAAATTCATTTTTATAGCTCAGCTGCTAATATCAGTGGGAGCCTAGAAGCTTACTGCCATGTGCTTACTCAGGATAAGCCCTGAGACTCGTTTCTTGCATGCCTTCACCATCTTCTCCTGGCTTGCACTCAAGAGTGGAGATTATAAGTAATTGTTTGCTTGGACATGGGACCAAGTTTTCCCCCATACCTACAGTTACTTCACTCTAGCTGAAGGCACCAACCACAATATCAATAGCTTTGGCCGCAGCAAAGCATAAATTCCTCAGGCACAAAAGACTGGAAGAGCTCTTTCTCCCACAACCATCCATCCCACAATGGCACCCAGCAGATGATGACTCACATATTTCTTCTGCACGGCATGTACCACCACAAGGAAATGCATCCAGCCAATACAATTTAAGGCTCTCCTGACTATGCTCTGAACTACACGAGCAGTCAAGGTAGAAAAAATAAGTACCTTTAACCTGTTCCAGCCCTGCATCCTTTCCAACTGTTCCTGATAGATATAGGGTGCAAGTAGAATAAGCTTCACTACATATTCTAATTTCTGTTACACTATTCAATAACTAATTCTATGATTTCATCAGCTCTTCACAAGATATCACCTTGAAATTAGCTGCAGATTGCAAATAATTTGAAATTCTCACCTCAGGGTTTTAATGAAATAGTTGGGTACTTATATAAGCATGTCTGATGCTTTCGGTCATTTAAACGTTTGGCTCAAGGACACTCATCTCCAAAGAACTTCATATCATCACTGTGTTTGCTGTTTCTAAAAAAACAGCAAAGGTTTTCTTACAGTATAAAATAAGTAAAATGTCATTTTTTTATAAATATAGGTGACTACCAAATTCTTATACAGCACTAAAATTAGAGTGATTATACAAGTTCAAAGCAATTATTAAGACAATTATAGCTTCCAACAGAGTGTCAATGATTTGGGTTTTCCATGCAGACCTTTAGTTTATTCACATATAGGTTTTCTTGGAAATACATTAATCGACTCTAAGGAATTCAAGATAAGTGCTGAATCAAATTTATTCAAGTCACTTTGAGATACATACTATACAATCTCTTTTTATTTGTTACTTTTGATAGAACTGAACTCATTAGTAAACTTTTTTTCATTTATTTAATAGAATGTCCCTTTAATTTATGTGTTTTTCAGGCAAATAAGATACAAGAAGATATGTATCCTGCATGTCAGATGAGTATTCTGGAAGACATTCTGTCCCTCACAATGAAGTACAATGGCCTCACAGTCCACGGAATCTACAGGTTTGTTGTAGAGCCATCTCTATGTAAAGATGATCAAAACTATCATAACAGGATGTGTAATATCAGGATATGTTATGGATAATATATATAGGATACATATACAGGATATATATAATAACAGAATAATTTTTAATAATTTCAAAAAGAGAAATAAAATAAAGACAGACATATGTTACAATGAATTCTCTGTCTCCATTTGTGTATTTTGTACAAAGAGTTTGTAGGCATGCATTTTGTTTTAATTCATTTGCTTTTGCAATCAGTTTTCTCTGAAGATCAACTGAAGCGTTGATGTATAAAGATGAATTTTCTGGCCAAAGCAGATCAGTTTGCACAGTCAATAACAATATCCCAGAGGTAACCAGAAGACTCTACATGTGAAACCAAATTCAATAACAATATCACAAGAGAAAGCTCTAGATCCACAGATGGCGTCTTTTCTACTCTCATGGTATATCTGTGAAAATCATGAAGTGGAAAGTCGATGACAAAAGGTGACTCATTAAATCACAGGTATGGTATTATATTGGGACAGAATCCCCTTCTGGCACTTGAGATTTATCTGCATTCCAAATTAAGGCTTAGATGACTAGATGCAAAATCATTTCCCAAAACTATATACCTACCAAACCAGGTTAAGTAGCCGTTAACATTATATTGACCTAAAGAACAGTCATATTTGGAATTACAATAAAAAGGTCAAGTTTACCAATACGGTTATTGTTATTTCTATTACAGCTATGTTTAAAGATGTCACACAAGATTTGGTTGTGGTGAAAAGACAGAAAGAATGGGTTCCTCATATTAGACCCCACAGTGCTAAGGTTCAGGATTGCTTTAGAGATTGCTTGCTTATAGCAAGCAGCTGCAGTTGTTTGGAGACAGATGACATGACACATCAAAGGAGGATGAAATACTGTATTTTTTTATGGGTCTGAGAAGAAAGCACATTATAAGTTATACTTGAGCTACACATATTCTGATGATACAGGGGATTTGAGTTACCTGTCTAATGTCACCTGGGACACATGCGTTAGATTCAGAAATGTATACCAGGTCATTATACATACAAGAGTATTTTCTTATCATGTTATTTATAGAATTGGGAATGTTATATTAAGGGAAAAGTTAAATCTCTCCCACTGCACAGATTTACCTTACAAAGCCGTATCTGACACTCCATCTTTTTTTCATAATGTATGCTACCTACTTCTTCTTAGCACTTCTTTCAGCCTGATAAGGAAAACATATTAGCATCTGATTAATGGCTTTGTTCCCTTTCATTTTCTAGTTCCCATGTATTTGCACAACATATAAATGGTTGAGTTACAAAACACTATAGAAATGCATGCAAGTCAAAGTAATCCCTCTATCATTTCTGTAAGCTTTTATGATTAAAAAAAGTAAATTAAAATAAGCCTAAAACTTCATTCTGCTTAGTGTTGTAAATACTTGCTTTTTTGCCAATAATCATATTACAGCATTGCACTATTTCTGTTAGTTGTTATACTCTGCACTATGATCAAGACTGGGCCTGGAAAATCTCACTGGTACCTGGATTTCTGCCTTGAGGGAACCACAACACATTAATGTGTGTCCATGTTACAGTAAAAGAGGAGCCAGAATACAGCTGCTGCCCACAGCAGGACCCAAGAGATGGAAACATTTCTGGGTCTTCCCAATTGGACTCAGCCTGTAACACAGCTGCTTAAAACAGCAGCTTTCACAAGTAGGGGTTTTCATGAGCATGCTACTACCCTCTTTATGTTGTTTCCTCAGTGTGTCAGAAGAACACTGCCTCAAAATAAATTAATTTCTCTCCCTCAAATACATTCCAAATATGTGCAAACCCATGCTTTTTAAATTTTCTCCACATAGGTTAAGATTTTAGTTCTATGATACTTGGCTAGTCTTCTACTTAGATTCATAGGCAGACTGTGATCTCCTTTGCTAAGGTGTGTATGTGCGTGTGTTAATAAGAATTAATAAGCTGGAACTTTATACTGTACTTTAAAGTACTGCCAGGGCAGATAAATCTTATTATCCCTATTTAGAAATGTGGAAAATGAGACAAGGGAATATATGATTCATTTAAAATATGATTGCAGACCCAAAAATAGAACCCATGTCCTTTTCCCATATTATGTACGAATTGGCCTAGCAGGGGCTTAGAAAACTTGTTTAAATGAAATTAGGAATTCTTTAAGTATTCTGCCCTAAATATGATCTTCACAGTGTTTCTTTTAGTTTTTATCTTTTAAAGTATTTTTTTTTCCTAATTATGTCCTCCTATATTCTGACTTGTTAATGACAGGTGCAGATATATACTAGCTAAATTAAGAAGTGCTGGAAATTTAATGAAAAAATAATCCTTTTTTTTCTCTTGGATTTAAAACTAAATTCTTCAAAGCAAGAAAAGAAAAAATGGTAATTACCATCCAGGTAATACTTACTGAACTGGAAGCTTAGAATTCTTTTTGATTAGCCAATTACTGGTTATGCAGCAGGCACAGGCAATCGAATCAAATTTTGTGTATGTATGTACTGATGTTATATTTATATACATATGCATATATTTATATATCTTGTTTTGTTCTCTAGGAGCCTGTGACATCTATGTAGGGAATTCTTTCTCTGTCTTGGATAACATAGCTTTCATCTGTTAACCTCTATAATTTACCAGCAAAAAAGCCAAATTATTTTTCAATAAATCTTTTTTTGAAAAATGTTGGAAATCAGTGCTGCAATCAATTTCTCACACAAAATCTGCACTGTTCTTGTCACAGAGTAAATGCCTGGCCCTCCTGAGTAGAAAATATTGGCTAGTCAAATGTTAAAATGACCTTCAGGTAAGCTGTGTTGATCTCCCATTACACCACTTAGAAAAAAATCACTGTTTTTTCTTGTTTGAATTTCACTCTCACCTGTAAAATACCTCATGTATAAATGTACCAGTCAAGTCATTAATAGTCAGTATTTGCTTGAGTTCTTAACTTTTTTTTTTTTCCCCCACTCCACCGTTTTTATCAGCTTAGCTAAATTTTGGCAAACATTGTACTATGCCATCTATTATCAGAGAACAGGAATGTGCTTTTCAGATTTTATGAAGGTATTTCCTCTCTTCTCCTCCTCTCCTCCCCTCTCCAAAGACATTTCTGTCATTCCAGGATTCTTGCTTTCAGGCTTCAAAGGAACTCTGTGTTCCCTCTAAGCTAGTTATAAAAATATCCACATTTACTTTTGGAAGATCTACACCAAATATATCTTCAATATAAAGCCTCCTCAATAACTGATAAATTTTATTTAACTATAGATTAGTTATTACATATTAATAAAATAATAACAAAGTTAAGTCCCATTAGATTAACTCTGATAATACAAACAAGTTCATATCATTTCAAAGAAAAGAAATCAAGTTTGCATGAAATATTAGGAGCGTTTTTTGCTTTTATTAAAGCCGTATTTTAAAAAATATAGTAATGAAGAGCAGGAATATCATTCTTCATAAATACTTGAATATAAAAAGATTTTATATTTGTGAAATTAATGCCAGAGTTTGGGGCTTTTTTTCTTTATTGTGCAGAAAACTGGTCCAGATCTGCTATTATGTTAATGCATAAAAATAAGCAAAGCAAAGTCTTTGTGTCTTTCTGACAGAAAATATTCAGGAGAAAAAAAAATAAAGAAAAAGAAGCAGAGAGTGCAGAAAATAGAATCTTTTAAACAATTCCATTTTGACTGAATTGCAGCATGCAACACTGAACATAGGGAAAGCACTTTCCAAAAATATAAGCTCATGTATGTAAACTAATTTTTAAATATAAAACATTTTAAGAGAACTTTTTCTTTGTCCAAATAAAAAGCTAGAACCTGATTTTTTGTTTGTTTTCTTTCTTTAGTATGAAACAAATGTAATGTTTGTGGAAAAAAACTAATTGGGCCTCCTAAGGAAAGTAAAGGAAATTGAACAGCTAAGAAACTTATTTTAAATTGAGGTCTCTTCTTTGAACAGCGATCTGGACAACAGCAACATATAATTTCTCCAGCTTCCTTTCAGCTTCATTAAGAAATCTTTATACACACTATAGTAAAACTGGGTTTTCTTCACAGCTTTGGGAGTTTTTTGTAATTGCCTGCTATCAAGATTTCCCAGAAAAACACATGCATTAGGATGGACCAAGTGTGTGCTGCTCTGGGTATTACTACGGGTGAGTACTGGGATTTCATTTCCTTCCTATTCCCTATATACACTCTCTCTAGACAGAGGAGCAGAGGCACCCAGTCCTCTTCCCACTGCAAAGAAAGGGAGCTTACCACTAAGGAAATTACAGATCTTCAAAATGTACAACTTCAAAAATGAAGATATGTTTAGTCCAACCAGGGGAGTCCGATTAGGCAAGACATGTAGTAAGGACTTTGAGTAACAAGAACTAAAATACTGAACAAACACAAATAAGCATAATGATGCAGGTAAACAGGAGTATTAAATCACCTTTACACTTTTCAGCACAGCAAGTTCTTATCTCTTTCTAAAATAATTTTGAAAAGTGGAAACATTACTACATTATTAACATACCGCATCATGTCACATTTGGTGGCTCATAATTTTTTATAAAATTATGTCCATAAACACATGTATAGATATTTTATGTGTATGTATAAAATCAACAGAAAAGAAACCCTACCTAAAATTGAACATTCAAAGAGTAAACAAAACCAGGCTGATTAAATTTGCTAAAAAGAGTGGGAAATAGCTGGTTTGACATGACTGTGGACATGCTTAAGGGAGAAGTTTTCCAGTTGCTTATACTTCCCATGGAGACTTTTATCTAATTACTGCTTTAAGTAGCTATGATATAAAAATGTAGTCCTTTCCAAACCCAGCATGAATTCTTTGCTTTCACCTTTGGGTAAAAGTGGAATAGAGTCCTTCTCCAATGTAAAGTAAAATCAATTTTCACTCAAACATATTTTTTAACATCACTATTATCCCTATCTAAAATGAAGTATCACTTGGAAGCTTCATGGAAGGATACAACTACATATTCACATGGGTGTGGAATCAGTATACCCGTATTTAAGTGATTTATGTGTTAGAGCATTTTAATACTAGACTACCTATAGGATTTTTTAGACAATAATGCATTTCCTTGTGATATCCTGACCATTGTTCAGAATTATTTCCACTTATGTATCTATGGATGCGCAGGTATGTATTTTTGCACACACACGTATCCCCCCCAGATTCTTACTCTACCACCAAGCAGCTGCTGACCACTTGTGCCAGTCACAAAGACTTCTATTATTTTTTCACTCAATTATCACACGGGATGGTAAAGATTTGTTCATTAAAAAAAAATGATTCAAAGATTCTAAGGAAAAATTTCAGATTATTGCAGTTATACAAGTCCAAGCTATTAAAAAAAATAGAAGTTGTACAACTATAGAGGTAAAAATTGTAAAATACTTTCCAAATAAGTGAATGAGATGTAATAAAGCTAGCAACTGCTACTATTTTTATTACACTACAAATGCTGTGGGTAGGAACACTGTATATTGGTTAAAGTATTGACTCTAATCTATATACCAAAAGAAGTGAGCAGAAAAGCAAGTAAGAAAAAATGTGGTTTATTTGCACAATCTGAGGTGTTATGCCCTACAAATTCCATAACTATAAAGTATGATTTAATTTGAGGTCCTACAGGTAAGAACTATGTTTTTGTTTACTCTAAGATATGGATTCCTTATAATTTTTCACAATGAAAACAAAGAGCATGTGAAACCAGTGATACTCTCAGGTCCATTCATCCTTGGAGATCTATTATATTACTGGCCACATAACTTCTCAAAAATTTATCATGAAAACTGCCAGCCCTGTTGGTAATTTCAGATGGAAATAAAGTAGTTTATCTCTATGAAAGCTAAATACTTTTCCTTGATTATGAAGATCAAACTCCTAGTCAGGACTAAGGTTCACTACCTGTTCAGCACATTGATTGCTAGTACATTTTGCCAATATTAAGTATATAGAAAAAACAATATAATAAAGTCTTCTATTTCAAGTCATAATAGCTTCCTTATTTCAGTGTCATTGTACCTGGTGGAAAGAGGATTTTTATTTTCAAAGCCATGGCAGAACTCTGTGGTGACTTTTATAATTTCATTTTAATATATTTGATAGGACGATATTGAGGCAGAAATCCCAAACCTTCCATTCCAACAAGAGTTGCATTCCTTTTTGTAGTTTTACTTTGCAAGATTACATAATTATTCTGAAATAACCATGGAGATGACTATTCAAAGTCTGAAAAGTTTTAACTAATAACTTCCTAAAGGCCCTAATTGTTAAATAAGATATCATAATTAATAAAATTTATCTTAAAGTGTATCAAATATCTTCTGAACTTGCTTTATACTTCTTAATATTTTCCCATAGCATGTATCATCTCCAATCCAGTAAGGTTACTTCCATGCAGGCTATACATTATCTCAAAAATAAAACACAGCTACACACTTACTGTTTGGTTAACTTTGGTGAATTTCTGGGTATTTGGTTTCTTTGACTGGAAAGGTTTCTAGCTGAAATAGAATTTAGCTCTCTGTGATGAAAAATAAGTGTGTAGAGATTTAAGCTGTGCCTGACAGACTCTATACACAAAGATACTACCTTTTGTGTAATGGACTATAATAAGTGTAATTGTTCTGCTATGTCATGAACTCAGATATAAAAGCCCCAAATGCAGTCTATCTAACACTAGGACTATTATTTTATTCTTCTTTTTTTTTCATTTTAAAAATGGTTATTTGAGCTCAAAAACACACTGCCTAATGGATGGAGTCCTTACTAAGCAAATGTAAGTTTGTAAGGTACCAGGATCACATTGTAATAAAATGAAATGAACAAAACTACATGTGCCACATCAAGGTTTTATGTCTATCTCTAACTGCCTTTTAATGCATATATATGCATTAAAAAGATAGATGAATGACCTGAGCCATAGAACATCATGCTCATATCAAGTTACTGAACAGGAAAATCGTGAAATTTTCTGATAATAATGAGGATTTTTCTTCTTTTCTGAGATGCAAACTCTTTGCTAATTCTTCTAGTTCAGATGTTAGTGGTTAAAGCACACAGCTGAATAGGATTCAGGTCTACTGGTGGATAAACCTGGCTTAACTGCATATTTAGCACAGTTGTGCGTCAGTTTATCACCTCTACCATGTTTTTGCAGCATGACATTTGTTATCTGCTTCAAACCAGTGCGGCAGGGATTAATTAGTCAGTGTTTTAAGTCATTCCAATGCTTAAAATCTCTACTGAGTGCAAGAAGCAACTGCAACTACTAATTACCCTTGCAAACATGCGCTGATTTAACTGTTCACCTGAAAATTGCTCAGCTTCAGTAGGCTGACAGTTTTTTCTCATCCAGAAAGTATATTCCAATAAAACTGTAGAAGTCTGTAATATTATAATGATAATGAAAGAAATGAAAAACGCAATCCTCTAACATTACAGTATATAGTAGCTAGTATACAGATTTCATTGCCATGTTCATAAGATATATTTGATGCTGAGGACAATGATGATAAAACTCCCCAAAATAACAATAACGACTCGCACTTTAAAGCCCCTAGCAAACAAAGAAAATTGAAGCTTTATTTTAGAAACTGAAACCATAAATTTAGCATGGACAGTGTAACGTGCACAGATTTTTTTTCACCCAGCCACATTTCAATTAGGTTTAGTATGGTCTAAGTACAAAAGTGGTCAACCATTTCTCATTCTGGATACGTCCAAACATCTCTGCCTCAAGACACTAAGAATCTCAAATATTCTGTTGATTTCAGAATCCTGTCATAAATTCATGAAATTATGGCACAAGTAAAAGCCATGTCAGATCCTGACAGCAAAGAGTTTCCTAATGGAAACATGAGCAATATCATTTCAGCTTATGTCTGCCTGGAAGATGTAAAAGCATTCCCCAAGAGAAAACACACTACCAAAGAGAAGATAATCCCTTGAAAATGCTAAAGAGAATCAAAGAAAGCCAGTTTCCTAGAATATTTTTTGCATAAATTATCCAAATCTATACTGTCTTTATACACCAAAGTTTTGTTAAGATGTGCTGTGTGTACATTGTGTTAGAGGTCACATTTGCACAGGAATACATTTAAGCAATTGTATGCAAGAGCTGGTCTATCAGATACAAGAAATTCACATGACCTATTATGCCTCTTTGGGTAAAGGTGGTATTCTCTTGTTAGCATTGTAAATCCCTTCCCTTTCCTGACTCTCAAAACTTACAAATACATAAGAATATTTAAACATACTGCAGAGATACTTAAATATAGGCCTCCAAAATGGGTACAAACCTACAGGATAGTATACAAATTTGGCAGGCATTAAATTCTACCTCTTGGAAGCATAATTTTCTTATTTCCTGTGCCATTTCAGAGCTTCTGTGGTTGGGAAGAAAATGGGAGTCCATATTCAAATTTTATGAGAAAATATTTTGCTGACTGTGACATACAGGAAATCAGAGGCCATATGTAGACTACAGGTGTGTTTACCTGTACGTTTGATGTTTGATTTAATTAGCATAGCAAAACTAACAGCTCAGTCTTACAAGCCTACACGCACATCGGTAGCCCACTCAAACAATGATGTAAGACTATTCACTTAAATGTAGTTTTTCAAAAACATGCTTGCTGTTCACAAACATAAATAATTTCCTTCACCTGAGACAGAATACATAGATTGAGTCTCAATTATATATATGCTTCTGGATTTATCACATTTTCATCTTAAAAATTTATCACGTTTCCACCAAATCTGTATTTATCTGTTTTACTATACTTTATAATGAATGATTACCCCTTCTATTTCTGAATCTCTTTTCTCTCTCCTATTTATTAATTCCGATTACTAATGAAAACTGGATGCTCAAAGAGAATTTGAGTAATTCCAGGTATTAATCCAATATCATCACTCAGTTACAACACAGCAAGACAAAGTGTGCAATTTCTTTGCTTTACTATATGGATATTACAAGTTAGTTCATTTTTATCTAAATATTTATGGAAACATGTGGACCTTATGTTTGTTGTGCCCTAGTAAATTTTAAATGTATTTGTAGTTTCAACCAACCTTCTCTTAGGAGTATGTGCCTCCAAGATAATCACATTCCTCCCCATCTCACAATTACCTTTAGACTTTTATGTTTCAGTACAAATATTTTTCATATTTTCCGCTTGTGGAGAGAGGGGGAATAGATTATTCTAATCATCCTCTTGCATTTCTTCAAGAAGCTTTCATGCCACTTTGGTGTTTAGTCATAAAAATAAAATTTATGAAGTCTACTCGGAGCAAATCTGCCGTGGTCTTATGTTTAAATCAATGTGAATAATGCAGGACAAAGCAATATAAATTTGAAACTTCTACACTTTCCAAGTATTTGCCTGCTTTGTTGTGTGTATTCAAAATTTTAGAAGATTCATCCATAAGAAGAGCTTTTCCATTGCTTTAACAGGCACTGGATTTTATTCTTCACATCAATAACCTATAGAAGAGGTTAATCTAAGATTCTTATCCTATTTTATTGCTTTAGAAGAAGAAAAAATATCATGATTTCAAAGCTTTCAAAATCTAGGGCTTAAGAAAAACATTTTAAAGAGAAAATAGTGCCTATCTACAACTTCTACTTATAATTCTGTAAACAACAAAAGTAACCCAACAGCACTATCAAGTCTCTACACTTGAAAGCTCACAGCTTTAGAGTGAATATACTGCAACGCCAATATACAACAGAGCTACTAAGGAATCTGCTACAGAGAAACAAGATTTTAGTTCACAAACAGCTTAGCTGACTCCTGAAGGTAGACAAGCTTTATAACAGGAAAAGAAACAAGAACAATTCCTATTACATTAAATGTTACATAAAGGCTTTGGCACACACATTCTAGAATACCAAAAGGAAAAAATGACATTCAGGAGAACAAGATAGCCTAAACAGCACACTGGCGATCTGGCCAGAAAAAACAAACACACTCCCATTAGTGCAGTAATGTATGGAGTTCTGCAGCATATGCTGAGGCTGCAGCTGGAGCACTGTACTTGTCAGCTTTGTGTCTGGAAGCTTTTCTGGCTTCCTTCTGTATAGCTATAGGTGCTGACCCTGCTGCTGCAAGAAGATAAGCAAAATGTTTTAATCTGTACATTAATTATTGAAATTCGCACTCTAAACAAATATTTTAGGAAACTAAGTTATTCCAAATAGACTAATTTCTTTGCCCTCATTCCCCTGTTACACCATTTGAAGCATTGTGTAATTGTGTATTGTTTTTAATGAAAGGAAAGGTTTTAAGGTGAAACTCATGCATTATGCAAGGCTACTACAATGGGACACTGCATAGTCACACTTCATGTGTCAGGGAGATGGGAGAATAATTCCATATAGAGTTGCACAACAGAAAAGCAAACACACTTTTCCTAGAAAGACATTCCATCTGTACCTTCAATTTATTTGCATCTTCTTTTGCCTTTCAGCAAGGGAAATTGAGGAGCTAATAAGAAAAGAAAATGAGACCGTGGTAGTGCAAAATATGTTAAATGTACATTATAAACAGTGGTGACCAGCCAACATTACAACAGCAGATCTAGACCCCAAGTAGCTTTTCAAGAAAAAGAGGAAAAACTTGATATTTTGTCACTAAGAAAAGTACTGTAGGGTGTTTCAGTGCAGATGCCAGGAAGAGATTTACAAACTAAAGAGATTTTAAATGTAATTCTCTAATCTTCAAATAATATGGATTGAGGATATTATATTCCTGAAAATTGATTTCCCGTATTCTGAAGTAGTTCCTCCTTACATTTGTTCCTTCTAAGAAACTTATTTCCAAGTAAAATGTATTAAAAATACATTTCCAAAAGAGCCTCATGGGGTGTCTCAAGCATTACTGAAAATGAAGAGTGTGACAACACAGTTATTATGGTTGCTCCTACGTTTCCATAGGAAATACAAATAAATATAAAAGGAGCAATTGCACAAGAAGCCATACAAGAAGCAATTGCACTGAAGTCCAGATGTTTTCACAGATTTAAAAGCTTTGAAAAAGAGCAAAAAATAGATATCCTTGTCTTAATGGAACTACTAAGATGACAGAAATACAATCTCTCAGTAGTGTTGTCTCCTCTTTCTCAGATGACTGTGGAGCAGTACTTAATTCCTTATTAGTGTGCAGTGCCTCCACACCCCTGTTGTGCCCCAGGTATCCATGCTCCAGATCTTCATCTCTTCAACTCGTATTTAATCCACCATTGGATTCCTTTCCTTTTCCCGCACCCTTATTGCCACATGGCTGTGTTCCAGATCTTTCTCACTGTCTTTCTTTCTTTCTTCTTTCTTTCTCTTTTCTTTCTTTCTCTTTTCCAGTTGGCCATGCCCCAACTCTGATCCCTTGCAACTCAGCATTAAGCACTTCATTTCTGCCTTTTGCTTCTTCTCCCCAAGTTGAGCACGGTCCAATACTTCATCTCCCCTCCTTTACATACCAAGGATCGAGAGGTCGGATCTCTTCTCATTTTCACCAGAAGACATGACTAGTAACATCACTGGTATGAGATCTGAAGTTGGGTTTATCCCTCAAGAAGCAACAGTACAACGTAAGTATCAGGCCCTGGCAATTATTTAGTCACAAAGTCTCTCTATTTAACTAGCGTGCATATTAAATGTTAGCTTACAAGACCCACAGTGACAGGTTGTAGACTAATTTATGTTTAACTAATACCAGTTTCAACAGTACTGAATTAATACATGGAGGAGGATTAAAACTAAAATATAGCGCCTTCATGCCTCTAATCTTGAAATGTATTAAAAATACCTAAAGTAGCTACAGGAATGCATACTGTCAATACATCAATGGCAGGGATCAGTATCAAAAATTTTGTGGGAATTGGTTTGTCAAAAAGAAAACAAAAATAATCCAAAGCTTGTCAAAATCTTTGGAGTTAAATTAGTAGAAAATTAATTTTGGCAAGAAAACAGAGAAACTACAGACCCAAGAGACAGATTAAAATGCAAAACTTTCTTTTCATTTACTGTGCAATACTTCTCAGCTCAGCTTTGTTCCTATCTCCCATGAAAAATCTATTTCATAATCTAATCTTTAAGACCATACCAGCCATTGTCAACAACAGGTCTTGGCTGCTCTGCTGGACAAAAAGAGAAGTGAATGCAGCTACTTCAGGCAACCCGCATATACGGTACCCTGACACGGGAAAAAACAGCACAATTTTACTCAACGAAGTTTCATACAAATGGCTTGATATCTACTCAGGCATGTACCTTGCAAAGTTACAGAGCAGTAACTCTCTTACATTTTAAAGTGGACCATTATCATAGCATCTTGCATGTATTTAAAAGCTGAAGTTTGTATGACTTTTTCCATGACCTCTTTCCAAAAGAATGATTCAGCCCAGCAACAGAACCCTTTCCCACTCTTATCTGAACTTAAGAATGGCTGGTCAGATCAGAGTCCTTCATATTAAATTTCCAAGCCAGGCAAGAGTTTTAAAACAAAGGATAATACAACACAGTATGAAAGTTTTATGGTTACGAAAAAGGGAAGATCATTAATATCTTGAGATGCTATGCAAGTTGCAGGAAAATAGCAAATAAAATGAATTGAAACTACATTGTAATATGATGTTCCTGTGGCTCCATCCTACTTTAACTGATTTTGCCATAGAAGGAAAATGCGATCCATCTGTTGGATAGATACTTAAGGAAAATGATTCTTTGCAGGAATCAGAGACTATATATGTGGGTGGTATTTAAGGTCATACAGCTTTTGCTGGGTATCTTGACATAAAATGACTTTAAAAAGGAGTAATATCAGCCCAGTAGGAGTTACATAAAACTAAAACATACTTTATCTTTTTATCTCTGCTTCACTATGCTCTAAGAAAAAATTAAGCAGTTATTTTTAATACATTTTGTGTGATGCATAACAATGAAGAAACCTGATTTATACAAACTCATAAGGACAAGATTAAGGCAACAGAAAGAGATTATCCCATTTAATTTAAAGACTTACCAGTGTTTGTGGATGTCTATTTCTACAAGGACTAGGCTCAGTGCAAAAAATAGTAATGCACAATAGTAATGCTTCA
This sequence comes from Scolopax mira, assembly GCA_004320125.1. Classification (NCBI taxonomy): domain Eukaryota; kingdom Metazoa; phylum Chordata; class Aves; order Charadriiformes; family Scolopacidae; genus Scolopax; species Scolopax mira. The sequence goes on from BJBW01000036.1 coordinate 104,179, forward strand.
GACAGCCTTCATCAGCCCTGTTCTAAAATAAGTTCCAAGAATTTAAAATATATCGACCACAAAGTAGCTTTTGAATATCACAGTTCCTTATCCACAAGGTCCTTCTACAGATGCTTTCAAAAACCATGAAATCCTACATTGCTTTAACGTACACAAAACAGGTAAGCACACCTTCTCAAGAAGCAGATAATTTACAGTTCATGATAGCCAATTAAGACAGTTTTCCAAATTTGTTTAGAAAATGTGAAGTAATTTATTTTTGAATTGGACAGAATTAGCAACAAGAAGCTCAAAGTAACCTCACACACCTACTCTAATTTCTGCTGGCTTTGGGTTTTGGTGTTGTTAATTTAATGACAGATTCCTGTCTCTAAAAATGCCATCTCTCTCATTTCCTCACATGCAAAACAGCATTTTCCCATCTCCCACCTGTGTTTTGTCTATGAGGCTCTGAACTTGCAGGGATTTAAATATATGTTCAAGCTGTTTAGGCAGGGCTGAAGCCCCACTTTGATGAGTGCTTTGTAATGTACACAGCTAGATATGCTGTACCTTGCATATGCATCATTAAACAGAAACCTAATTAATCAATATGGCAAAAGTAAATATAGTGCCATTTCAAAACAGGAAGATAACTATTTTTTTAATGAAGCCTTTAAAATGCACAACAGCCACACAGGTTTGTTTATTTTATTATCCATCACGGGTAGTGTTAAAACTAAAGGAAGACAAGGATTTCTGCCAGTCTATATTTCATAAATAAATTAATAATATTAAGTACTAGGCTGAACACAAAAGAACTCTCCTTTTTTGAAAATATTTCAAAATTTTTTTCTTTCCTGTACAATACACAATTAAGAAAAACTAAACCCAAATTCTGAGTTGTGTGATCTGGGCGGGTGTCAAGAGGAGAGGTCAGGCTCTTTTTAGTGGTGCCTGGTGACAGTTCAAGGGCAACAGACACAAGATGGAACACAAGAAATGCCATCTCAACATGAGGAATAAGGAAAAAAATTATTTACTTTGAGAGTGACAGAACACTGGACCTCTGGAGATATTCAAAACCTGTCTAGATGCATTCCTGTCCAGCCTGCTCTAATTGAACCTGCTTTGGGGAGGGGGGGAATGATCTCTGAAGTTCCCTTCCAACCCCTACAATTCTGTGATTCTGAGACAAACTAGTTTAAAACCTTCCAAAATCAAACCATTACTAGGTTCTTGTTACAAATCAAAGAAGCAATAAAAGTCTGACTTCTTCTTAAAAAGCAATTAAAAGAAAAGCAGATCAGAGATACGGTGCAGCAGAGACCTAATGCATTTTAAGGGAGCTAAGCCAAAGTTGTTGCCTCAGTCAAGGACATTAGGAGAAAATTAACCTCTTTATCAAATTCAACAGAAATGGAAATATATAATTAAAAACATGTCTATTTTTTAGATTTTGAGCTGACCCTTCTTCTTTTTCTGTTCCCACATAGATCTGTCAGGGTAACCTCCAGAAACCTCACCAGCCCTGTCTGACACACCTTTACAACTGTCCTACTCTCTACCAGTTTTATACAGCAAATCTGCTCTCCTTACCATCGCAATGACTATGCATTTATTTATTTAGCAAGCTACTTGTCTGGCTTCTTCCTTAGACAAACATTCTTGGGTACAATCATGTCTCACAGGTTTCTCTCCAGACTGAGACAGAGACAGCCCTGAAGTTTCCTCTGGAGTTTCCCACTATTTCCTTCCATATTAATTCATATGTTCAGAACCTGATTAAAAACATGAAAGTCATAGAGATGAGTGCTTGCCAATTCCAGTAGGTAACAATATGCAGGCATCCATTTAACACACACAAACACACACACCTTTGTACTTTAAAGCAAAGTATTTTAAAACATTTCCATCTCTTATCCACTTGCCAGCTTTTGGTGCCTCTTGAAAAAATCAGTAATATCACATGCATCTAGGGAAAAGTTTAATACCATCAACAACTAAAGCAGTTCATATTTTATACGATTGAAGAAACACAAAACTTGCCAGTTCTTGCATCTTAACAGATTGGATTCTGCTTTTAAATCCACTTTTTTTTATGAATTGAATGGAGCCCTCTGGATAAGCAGAAATCTAACTCCACAGATACTGTGGCCATATCTGATTAAAGATACAGATTACGGCTTTTGGCAATTTATCATAAAGGCACTGATGGCAGTGTCATATTTAAGGTCACACTGAGACTTATATATTTCTTTTTCAAACTTTGAAGACTGATATTTTTTTTTAAATATTTAACATGGTACATTCAGAACACAGATCAATCTTCTATAATATTTGCTTATTAAGGTGTTTCCTTTCATGCTTAGGAAATGCATTAAAATCAAATATAACTTTTAAAACATTTTCATTAAAATGTCGGTGTTTATTTCGGTCTCAATAGTTAATGAACCACAGTCTACAAATTCCAGACAGTCAGACAAATATTTCAGGCAGAGGGCTCTTGCAAATTCTAAGCACAGAGAAGCTCTTCATTTTCTCAAGAGAAGCTGCAGAAAATACCCAATTATTTCCATCACTGATGCTGCTTTCTTAGTTTAAAACCTCTTATGCCAGTAGTTTTTGACCTTAGATGCTATTTTGTCCTCTGCTTACCCAGATCTCAGCAGTGTTTCTCTACATGAATCAGCAAAGGAATATTAAAAGGTGCTGGGGTGAAAGCTGCTAAGGAGCAGAGCTGTGAGAAGGTTCCCTGCAATCACTGCTTCTTCTACTCAACAATCTACTGCTGTCAGATTGTGGGTTTTTTTCTTCCAAATTAGAGGTTTTCTATCCGTTACAGACTTTGCAATACAGACATTTAATGTTTGCATCGAGAGATGTTGGAAAGATTAAGTGAATGAGGGGCTGTGAGGGGAAGACGGTGATGAAGGAAGAGACATTCAAGGGAAGCACAGGTAGCTTCAGCAGACTGGCTTTTTCTAGACACGAGCTTTCTGGTGGTAAAGGGAGATTTGAAAAAAATCATAGAAGAGATCTATTTAATAGCAGTATGGCAATCTAAGCAACGCAGGAATGGAGTGCAGCTGATGCACCACAGACAGGAAGGCAGGGAAGGAGGAAAGATATATCTGAGGGACAGTGATATTATAATAATAAAAATACAAAGAATAACCTACAGAAAAAAAAAAGTGCCATTATCCTAACTTAAACAGCAGAATCCATACCAGCCTTGACTCTCTTAGTCTCCTCCACCTAACACTTCCACTGACACATTTTGCAAACTGGCTCCTCAGCTAACTCCCCAGTTAAAAATGAGAGCCACCCCACCAAAATCATATCCGAATAACTACTCTTAGTTTCCACCTTCCTGTTTTCTGAACCACTTTCACACAAATACCTTTGTGCTGATCCCATATCCTCATTCCTCATCCCCATATCCAATCAAGATACAAGCATACAATCCTTTTTAATAGTGTGTCATTTACCTCCATTGCAAAGAAAAATGCTCAAGAACCAAATATGTATTCTCTGCTAAAGAACACGTAATCACTTGAGGCCAATAATCCTTCCAACTTAGATCTTATTGGCCTTTATGGTTGTTTATGTACAGAAAATGATCATGTAGAAAGCTCCAAGTTTGTTTGTAACAGAACCACCTCTACTGTTAATTAATATTACCCTCCCTCCTGCCTACCAATACCATACACAGCTTTGTAATGAAATTCATAACATAAGAATAAATATAAGGAGATCATAATTGCTGAACACTCTCTTTTAGTCAGAATATTTCCAGGTAGAAAGGACTGTTCTTCTGCAGCTTTCCAAAACCACAGGAAGCATTTGTAAAGCCATCCTTGTCGGTTGTCTCTCTCAACCACGGTACCATATCTCTGCTACATCCAGCACAGCTCTGGAGGCAGCTGGAGGGGTGGGGAACGGGCAGCTGCCTGCCTCCAGCTGGCAGGGAGTCAGGGAGAGAGCTGATGAAACCATTTTCCCGCAATTTCAGTGAGAAAGTACTGCTTTGTAGCTTTTCCCTCAACCAGTAAACATTGGGGAAAAAATACTTACAGGCCAAATGGAGAAGCAAAGAAAAAGCAAAACAAGCAAAAAAAATCCACATCCAATATTTGCCCTGTTTATGTTGTGAGTACATCAATGTAGTAAAAATTGTAGAACTTAACACACAATACCTGAGCAAAACAAATAAATATCCTTCTTTCAATATTGAGTGATCATATCTTTTATTTCACTCCCTTGGTCAAAGAAACCTTTAAAGAATAAACTAAGTAAATCCTAATCTCATCCACTTATGATTGCTAACAATCTTCTGACATGTCTTCCAAGGTGGCATTCCAACTTTTTGTCTTTAACTAAAAAAACTTCACAATGAATGCAATTTGACAAATCGACATTATTTTTTTCCACCTTTTGACATCCAATCTATGCAACTGTGTATATTATAAGTCTGGTCCTTTTATTGTGCCATCAAAAGGAACCTTAGTTCCACTTTAAAAAATTTAGTAAATGTTTTCAGGGCACCAACATGATGAAACTACTACAGTGGTTCAAGTAAACAACTTACCTTAAACTGTTAATTAAATGTCATTGCTCCTTCCTCAGACAACAAAAATAATAAAAGCTCTATTTAGATCTCTATTAAAATTAGTTCTCCAGGTATATAATGAATCCTTAAAAGAGTTCTTATGCAATAAATTAGCATACCAATGCCAAAAGAAAATTAGAGGACACGAGTGTGCTAGGCATCACTTTGACCACCAAAGAAAAAACTCCATCCGAAAAATGAGATGTGATTCATAACCCAAAACTGTAAGGCAAATCCTGAGAGAGCTCAAGATGTCCTACTAATGCTATAAAGTGATTGCATCCCATTATGGAAAACCTCTTCTTAATATTAAAGCTTTGATCTGCAAGAAGTTAATTCAGTGAAAATACCTTTTAGCACTTGCCATGACAGCAGAATGCCTGACAACTGCATCAGCAAGATGTGCTAAAGATTACATATGATAGGTACAAGGGAGACAGAAACAGTGGTACTGAATGGCTCTTATCATCAGCATTAGGTTGGGGTAACAACCTTCTCTGCCTCTAATAGCTAACAGCTGAATGTAAACTGTTGCATTTGATCAGAAAATTCAGCAAGGCTTCAGTGTCCTCCACCATAAGCATCCTTAATCTGAGGAAATTAGGTTTACAGGCCACTTACATGAGATAAGGGCAAAAGCTGAATACTAAAATTGCACCAAAAGGCTAATTACCAGTGCCTGACAGTCATATACAAAAGGTGTCTGGAAACATCTTCCACTGGGAAACTTTACCAAGGCAATAAGGAAATAGATACATTTACACAATTAACAGCTTCAAATAGGGGGAAACTGCAAGCTCTCCTGCAGGGTAGTTGTCTGAAGAATAAGGTCAAAATACCAAATTATTTTAGCAAGTTGAAGACATGTCCAGAAATCAACAAAGCATTCAGAAAAAACTTTGGATGAGGAGCACAATAAATCTGGAAAAGACAAATGTACAAGTATCAAGTGTGAAAAACTTACTAGTCATTGCAGTTTTGCAGAACAATGTCTGAATGCAAATCAGCAATGCAATCTTGCTCCAAAAAAGGCAAACCTTATTTTTTGATTTATTGACAAGCATGCAAATCACGGAGACTGGAATGAAATCTATCAATTTTGCTTGCTACTGATGGGTTTCTTCATTCAGAAATGGGATCTACAACTAGATCTCCTGGGAAACATTCAAGGAATTAAATTTTTTATAATTTGTAAGCAAACAAATTACTTTGGAAAGATATGACCATTTGTCTCTTAGTCAGATCAGCTCTTTTCCCATGTCAGAGCTGTTTCCCCATGTCAGTCTACAAAGGCAGAAGAATAATCACCATTTTAGTCTGTGGCACAAAGACCTAGGAAAATCTTTCAAATTATTATGGTAATTAAACACTGAAACATAGCAAACTACAGAAATCTACTAAATCATAGGTTCTTAAGAAAAGTGCAGTGAGCTTCTGAGACAGATGGTCATCTTATACTTCCTTCAGCCTAAGTACAAGGGGTTAAGCTAGATGATTCCCATGTCCATACCAAATCTGGACTCTCAGTCCTGTAGGCCAGCCTGGAAAACAACTTCTGACACATGCTTGAGGTTAGCTAAATTCCCGAGGTTCTTTTATTGCATCAGACACACATATGTTAGAAAGTAGTTTCCAGTAAGACCATACAGGTTTTGTAGCTGGCTAAAACTATTCATAGATGTACTCATTATGAATAATGAAACTAACTCTTAGCAAACTTTTTATATTCTGACAGAACTTATTTATTTTTACTTATGTAAACACACAGTAGGTGAGAAGACACTAATAAGAGAATTTAAAGTGATATGCTTAGGAGGCAGATTTTATTGATGTTTCTGTAAGCCTCTTTCATTCTTTCCAAAGCAACACAAAAAATCAGAGGGAACTCTTAGATGGTGTGTAGGTCTCGATATTTCCAATCAGCTACTACCTGTTTATATTTTTGGGTTTTTTTAGGAAAAAAAGCAAATATAATATTAAATAATAAAGTATGTTATATTGTATATAACAAGGTAATCATCATATTTTCAAAATACAGCATAGAACTCAAATCTCAAAATGTCAAAAAGCACCCAGCTTTTGTCTTCCTTTAATTAAAAAAAAATGAAGAAACTACCTAGTCTCTTTATAGTTTTTTCTACTATCATTCCCAATAGCATTTTGATATGCCATTAATATACTTTGAAAATTGGGGTGCCAGATTTTCATTCTCTGGGAGATACCCCTTTTTCCCCCCTTTTTTCTTTCCTTTTACATACAAATATATGAGAGTTTTACAACATGACAAAACCTTCACATTTGGCTCATCAAAAGTGACACTAACAAGACAGTCATCTGATGAGATAATTTGCTCCTTACCAGTTTTTTAAAAAGCACCATAGATATACTTAAAAAAAAACATTTTTCTATCTGCCAAGCCCTATTCAATGAATACAGTCCTCTTGACACTGTGTGGTTTATTTTCATAAATTATTCCAGACTGAAGGTAGAGTTATCTAACTGACAGAATGTATACTCACGAGAAAACACAAGGGATCAATTTATTATCTTTGTGATTATATTGCTAGCTCTCTACTACCTTTGTGGCTGCAGCTGCCTTCACAGTTAATATAGCTGTTTTGCATTGAAAACTGTGTATTAACATAGTATGAAGTTGAAAAGGAGGAGACTGCTTTTTATTCTTATTCAATACTCAGGAATCTTGACTAGTTAGTCACAATACCATTACATAAATGAGTTAATGTTATAAAGCCATTACATAGGATCTATTGGTTATATAAAAAGCTCCCAGATCTTACCTTCTAAATTGCAAAATACTTCAATAGCCATTACTGTCATGCAGAACTGCTTTAAATTAAGAAAAGCCATCTTTATATAAGAAAACTTTATCTCATTTTTTGGTTTGTTTTTTTTTTTTTTTTTTTTTTTTTTTATGTAGCTAACCATGTGACAATCACACAAAGTCCTAAAAAGTACCAAACCCAATAAATCATTCCTTAACATGATCAGTCTTTAATCCTGACAGGAGATTGTTAGTTCATGCAACTCATCATTCAAAACAGTGTTTCACATTCTCAACATACTTTATCTCCAAAGGAGACAAATAAGAACTACTGAAAGGAAAACCACCTCTTACTCCTCCGATCATCTCCCAGTCTGTCTTCCAGTATTCAAAGCTCTAAGAAAGGAGTGATTTCCCAAACATATTGTACTATTGACTCACTCTATTAAAAAAGCACTGTATGGCAGTGGTGCAATGAAAAAAGCTTAAGATGTGCAAACCAGGGTAAAACCAACCCCAGCAGGACCTCAAAGAGCATCATACAACTTCTAATGCACTAACCACTTTAAAATACAAGAAAGGAAATTGTACAAGACCAAAAGTTATGTACAAATTATCAGCTTTTATTGACAAGAAGTCATATTTGTGAGCCGTTTAAGTGGTCATAATTTTCAAATATATTAACTCAAAAGTTTGGCTATATTTGATACTTGAATCTATTATCAATAGCTCTTTATTATTCAGATATGCATGCTTCCATTGATCTGCAGAAATTCTGGACATGTATTTTTCTGATGTGTGAAGTAAGATTAAGAACTAGACATGAGGAGTAAGATTGGAGTAATAGCTAGCAAGTAGGGTCTTGTTACAACAGTTGCCTTTGTTTTGTTTCTTCAGTGGACTTTCATCTTTCATGTCAGGCCGTTGTACACAATTTTCTGTTAAAAATTATCCTCATTAAAAGAGCATTCTGAAAACCTTATTGAAGGTAATCTGGAAATGACTGATGGGTTTTTCATCTCCTACCATATTAAAGAAATGACAACAGAACACACCATGTATCATCAGCCGATTAGACTGTAAGTAGATAAGGAAGACTTCCTAATCCATATGGTTAGATTTATGTCACTGATTTGAAAGTATAAGATGTCTTCCCTGGAAAAATTTCATTATTTATTGCTTAATGACATGACACGGCAAAGACTGGGCTATGGGAATAGCTATTAAATTACTTTTAAATCCTCTGATGTTTCTTAGTGCAGACACAAAAAAAATACCTTTTAAGAAATGACATATTTTGCGATCTTCTTCCTTCTCACATTTATAATATTTCTTCATTGTGTTGCTACTTAGGTAGATGAAATGCATCAGCAAACATATTATCCTGACATCACAAGAGTCACTGGCTATGACAGTGGGACTTTTCTCTAAGATTTCATATTGTTGCTGCTGTTGCTACAATTACTCCAGTACCAACACCAGTGCACACAGCGCCATAGGAACTATGGACTCCTTCCTAAGCAGTTGCCAAAGGACCTCATAGTTACTATACTGCTGGCTGCAAACACTCCAACTTCTTATTTTCTATTTTTTATTAGCAAAGGCTTGAAGGAGTAATGGGAAATTTCAAGAAAGAACCCTTACTCTGAGTAAAGACATCAGGGTTTAACTGTCTGGACACTACAAAATTCAGAGAAACTACAGAAAATGATGTTGCTCCTTCCAGAAGAATAAATGACGTGATTCTTAAAAGCAAGGCAGTTTGAACTTTTCACTGTGAAAAAAAAGCTCAAACATGTGTGTTTTAATGTTATTTCAGTTTTGGAAAAACTTTTTTCAATATTGCTATAAATGGACAAATGGACCATTATTGCTGTGAAAGTAAACCCACATCAACTGCTTTAGTTCTTTTTAAAAAATGCTAGGGGAAAAAAATTGAAACCGTTTTTCCACACAGAAATTCTGCATGCTTCCTTTTACTTTCTGTACTTGCCCTCTCTGCTCTGGTCTTAGGCAAAGCAGTGACTTTAATCCCACAAACCCCCACATTTTTGTAATTTTGTAAAATGAGGCAATCTCACTTCCCCAATTTCTAACCTCCCCGCTCAATACTAACCCCTAATGCCTCCCTTGCTCTGGTGCTTGTATTCATCACATCTATCGCCAAGATGGATTAGTGAATTTATAAAACTGGAAACTTAAAAAAAAATACATTCATTTTCTACCAAATCAGTTTCCTGCTACAGCTCATTAGAGCACTACACAAAATCTGATGTTAGTATACAAGAGCTAGTGGAAAGCAAAAGAAGGTGGGAAGATTTCTATCCATGGCAGAATTATTTCCTATACTATTTGCCACACTCTGTGTAATGGACTTGGTCTAGTAGGACCAATCAGCAATCAGCAAGCACCGTAATATAAATGATGTTTCTAAACTGAGGAGACATTAAAAAAAAACTTCCTAAACCCAAATCCTTTACGATATGATAAATGCTTTAAAGTGGCTACATAATTAAATCATGCACTCTAAATTAGCAATAACACCACTTTCTAGCCACAAAACATATTTCTACGCTCCAATGAAATATCCCTAAAACCTAGCTAAGCCCTGTTAAGATTAAAATTATATTTTGAGTGAGTCTGTGGACAAAAGGCCAGGATTGACTTCTGCCCATATCCTTCTATATCACGTCTGTAGAGCAGAGATTACAGCAAGCTGCAGAACTCCCATGTGGGTGAAAGGATGACACGGTGCCCCCAGCCACTAAGAGACAGGGCTATTCAGTGATAACTAAAACCCCTTTTGCTTTGGTGTTTTTTGCAGTCATCTGGAGACCTCAGGAAACAGATTTTTTTTTTATTAAAAAGAATCTGCCTTAGAGTGTCAAATAAATGAATAAATAGATAATTTGTGAAGGAAGTAAAAGGCTCTGTTAGTCTCCTAATACGCAAGCCTTATAGCTGTCATTTAAACCACAGTCCTTTTAAAGACCCATGTGCTTAAATGTTTTTATTATGTTATTGCTGTTTTGAATTAGGTTTATTTCCATTAAGTTAGACATCTAACACCTTAAATTCACTTTTTAATTTACTTGCTTTCTTTAATTTAGAAAGCTGTATTAATTTTCTTTATACAATACTTACTTCACTGACACAAAGAACAGCTCAAATAACTTCCTAAATCTCTAATAAAGATCGACTTTGCTTTGTTTAATCATCTAGATACCAAAGCCACTGCCATTCCTTGCCACTTAATAAGGCCAGCTTGTAAATAACAGTTGGCTTTCTAAAGGATTCAAAATCTATAAAAATAGTTCAGTGATAGTCATTAAAATAAGTCCTGCAGATGGCTGCTTAATGTGGGATTCCATTTTGTTCTTTTGTTACATAACCTTTAATTTGTTTACTTTTTTCCCCCTTGCAATTTAAAAAATCAAATCAACACATTCTCAGTATTATTTTAAACAGCTATATTATATTTTAATGTTTTATATTTTCAGTTATAGTTCAAAGACTTCAATACATTTCCAAGTATTAATTTAGCTTAATCTGTGAATTACATAGATATTTATAATAATTTTACAAAACTCAGACACAAAAAGGTTATGACTTCCCCATCTCACTGATACAGCCACCAATAAAACCAAAGAATTTTAATGATTTTAGGAAAAATTCCTGTCACTCAAATAATCTCAGGCCATTTAGTTGTCTTCACAAACAAATCACTACATTCTCCTCTTTTTCTAATTTCTAATTTCCTTTTCTAATTTTTTCTAATTTCCCTTTGAGATCTGCTTGCCACTGTACACCACCTAGTAGAGAACCTAAGCATGTTTTTTAAAATACATATTATGTTCAAATTAGGACAATTAATTTATACTTCTTCTATAGCTATCTCTAAGTGCTTTTATAAAGTCTCAAAAACATGCTGGGCTCAAGTCTGAATTTTATATCACATAGAAAGTATTGCAATTCACAATGAACCAAAAGCCTTCATGTGCACTGTTAATCTTGTGTCAGACACACCACCTTATGAGGAAACAAAAGAAATGTCTCACATCTCAGCAATGGAGACTATTAGACCTCACAGGTGACTAGGGTTGATAAAGTCACTGCAACACAAACAGTGGGCTAATTTTGAAAAATGCATTTTTCCCTTGTGCAAGCAACCTCAACCTTTGCCCAAGTGCAAATGAACAGATTGCTATGATGTATGAACAAATTCTTAGAGTTTTAATATGAAAAACTGTGTGCCTTTGCAAATTTTTAAAAATCTAATTTATGTAGCAACGTTTGGGGCTATAAATAAGTTTCCCATGTTTCTAATTATATGTCCAGCACTTTGATTTTTTTGAACACCACAAGTGTACTTGCAAACTAAAGACAACAAAGACAAAAGTTAAATACAGGGCTATCTTGAGCACAGAAGGAATGATATCTTTCTGGTTTAGACCTTTATCTTCAAAGAATGTCTGTGACATGCAAAAAAATGTCTAGGCCTAGAAGAAAGTAGTGATAGTTGGTAGACAGAAAGCTGCTAAAGAAAAATCTCTGGTTCTTTGCAATGTGTAAGAAATCACAATTTCTCAACGATGAATCAACTGTAAAGATAAATATGGAAGTAAATTTGTTCTTTTGGGATAGGACAGAAAGAAATTTCAATAGTCTTTCTCTTCAAGTAACTTAATTAGCAGCTTCCTACTGTTATTTCATGGTATTTGGGACACATATTCCCCCCATATAGCTTTCCTGTTCCCTGCAAAGGAAAGCTTCTTCAATTCAATTTGATATTCTTTGTCCCCATCACCCCCATTTTTATCTCCCTTCTGCCCAGAAAATGAAAGCTCAATTTTGCAATTTTGCACCACATGAAAAGTTGAGAATGGAAATTTTTAAATGTATTTATTTTTAAAATAGCCTGTGCATTAGAAACAGACTTTCAGTATGAGCTTTCTTCCAAAATTGGCAAATCTTTCTTTGGTCTACCCCAAAAGTTATTCTAGAAAACAGTGAAATATTTTTATATCAAATTTCCAGGGAGAGAGACAGTCATTAGCTCAATCAGGAAACCCCTCTGGAATACCTAGTCTGGAGTCAAGTTCTCAGAGGCCTCTCCTGTATCTCCTATCTAAAAAATGACAGCTTCCAGTGAATCATCTGCTTTTTCAGATCTCTTTGATTTGGAACTGATATTCTGATAGAATACTTCTAAGGCAAAGATATAAACAATGTTGAAAACACTGCCAATACTGATTTTCTATACATCCATTAAGGAAGGAAGACCAAAACCACTATTGAAATTGAAGAGTAACACATATTTGCTTTAAAAATAAGTGAGGTTTTAGAGCACAGCAGCACTAAACAGGTTTAACCTGAGATTTTGCACACACATGAGGATGCAGAGATGGTGACCAAGATACACAGGCTACTGAATTAAGCTGGACTAGAATTTTGAAAATACTACTTTTGATTTAAGCTTTCTTCAGCTTTACAACTCAGTTTCTCTACCTGGTCCTAATAAAAAGAAACTCTTTTGTTGAACTGTTTGAAATGCCTACATCAAAGGAACTCTACAGAAGCCAGATACTCTATTTACTTCACTTTAAATTTCATTGAAGAGCTGTTCTGAGGATAAATGTACCTGATAGTAAGAAGAGGTTAGCAAGCTGTTTGAAAATGGAATTCCTTCATGTTTAATAGCACGTTCTAGGCAGCTAAGCTTCTAACTGCGCAAACAAAAAAGAAACACTCTGAAACCATTGTTTACCTTGACTCCATGGCAATATTTATACTAACTTCATTTGGATGTAATTAAGGTATGCTTAATTTTTCTTTATAAGATATGTTGCCAATTTTCTTCATTAAAATTTGCGGGTGTTCACCTCAGTAAATGTTTTTCAGAACAAAATAGCAAAAATGGATTAAATAATTTGCCTATGACTTGCCATAATAAACTTTTCCAGGAAAAAAATCCTCAGATTTGACAGAGCAGAATGATAATTTCTAAAACATTTGACCTCCATCAATATGTCTTTACAAGATAGTAATTCCTCTTTAATCTTTTCAAATGCTAAATTCTACCTCCATTTTCATTTTACTTGATTTGCTACATTATCTTTTATATGAATACAGATTTTTTTGAAGCACATTCAGAACAATGCAACATGCAAGTTAAATTCAGTTACCAATGGTAATGCACATGCAAAAATACAAACACCAATTCTAGAAAGACTATGTTGCATTTACCTAAATATAAGAAAAAACTGAGTAAGAATATTCCATTTCAATATCAAGATGAGAAATGACACATAATTAATCAAAAATGCAAAATATTTGAACTAAAATACTGAAAAAATAGATAGGAAGTGAGCTTTTCCACTATAAACTACTGTTAGTATCTATGGTATCATTGCTAAAAGCAAGGATATTCAGGGACATCCCATGTTATCAAAAAATGATTCTTTAGAAAATTCACCAAATCAGTATCAATTTCACTATGGAGACTTAAAACTCCTTCAGCCTTACACAATTTACTTTTAAAGTATTCACCTGTGATAAATATAACTTATTGCATGTTTTTCTTCTGACCTACTTCAAGTATTTGAAATAAAAACTACCTGTCAAAGTAAATCTAAATTCTTAAAATATGTTGAGTGAACATATTGTAATTCAACCATCTCTCTAAGCCTCAGTTCAGCTGAATCGCCTGTAAAAAAGTTAAATAAAAATAACAGATGCAACTTCACTATGACCCCACATCTTCTTCTAATTTATATAAAAAGAGGAGACATTTATTTTTCTTCATCCACCAAAGTCTTTGTGATACAAGATCTCATTTCATCATGTTATCTGAATTATAGCATTATCTCTCCCTACTGGGCCTCTTGTGTGGAATAATAATGCCAGCATGAACTCTTTACTGAATTTAGCTTTCTGGTCGTGTTATCACAAATTGGTTTGAGTACACAGGCTGCAAAAATGGAGAATGACAAATCAAATAACCCACAAGGGAGAAGAAAGCTTTAATAGCTTCTTGCCTATCTACTGGTTATTATAAGATGATGACAAACAGCATTACACTGGTAACTTTGCTAGACATTTGAACTGTGCTTTAGAACAGATTAACTTGAGATCACATTTAAAAAGTCACAGGTCTCAAAAGAGGAAAAATCATGCTAGCAATTAGAAGATTAATATTGTTATGAAAAATGAAACTTAATGAGATTCAAAGACTTAAAAAACTACTAAGTCAAGGGTGTTCACAACTCTGGAACTACACTTATCTAGCAGACTAGTGGTATACCCATTAACTCACGTATTAAAACTAAGATAATAGTTCTTCTTTTACAAAGTATCTCTTCTTGGAAAAAGCTATATCCCAAGCAGGCAACTCTGGTTTTCTGACTTCTGACCTTTAATTTCAACATTATGTGCAAGGAATAAAAATTAACAGTATAGTAAGCACATCAGAAATTCTGCATATGTGCAGTGGTAGCACCAGGGAAAATGTATTATATTGTAAAACTTCACTTTTTTCCTCATTTAAAATTAAAATTTTTTTTTTTTTTTTCTACAGCATTTATGGAATATGGGCTCCCTCCAGTGGTATAATTAACATTCAAAAATCTTCGCACTTGTTTATGAACTTAATTGCATAGCCTAATAAACAAAATAAAAACCACACACATTGGAAGCTAAGAGTTCAAATCCCTTTTGGGATGGGACTTTATTAAGTACCACACAAAAGCAACCTTTTGACATTTCAAATTTCAAAACAAACCTTTCCTTCCAAAGACCTTGTTTTTTTAACTCAACTAGACCTTTGCAAGAAGAAAATACAGGACCTGGTAATTTATGTACCCTACATTTCACCAGTTACACTGTAAAAAAAATTACACATAGTGCAAAGGCTGCAGAGTATGATTGGCACCTCAGAAGAGTGCATTACAAATCGATAAAATCAATCCTTTAGGGAGGTGGAAGACATATCTTCCAATTCTGGCCCAGATTTTCTCTGTTCCTGCCCACCCCAGAATGCAAGATACGCTTTCATCTTTAGAGCCATATAAATTCGAGATGCTGTGATTTATTTGAGTGAGTATTGGGTTTGTCTAATTCCAGAAAAAAATGGAGCTTATGAGAAAGCTGCTAACTTTTTAATGGCTACTTTTACTTCCTGATTTGATCACTATGAAATACTTCTATTTTCAAGCTTCACTGCAGCATAATGTCACTTTGATTGTGACTTGTTTCATTGGATTCTTTGAAACAGTTAAGCTATTTTCTAAGAGGGAAGAGAACATAAATTGGCCACTCATTAAAAAAAGTATGTGCATTTTATCTGTGCAGTATCCCCAATTTTATAAATAAGTATGCACAGGAAAACAATGCAAATGCTAACATATTTCAGTACAACCTAGTACATTAATTTCACTGATATTCTCAGCATATATTGCATATTTTAATGTAAAGCAGAATCTTTCATTTATTCACAACTCCCATTTCCTATCACTTACTTCCAGAAGATCATACTTCCTTCAGCATCACTCCCAAAACGTTTCTCTACTTCAATACTCAGATATAGAAGATGACTCACACAGATGAATTTATGGTCATCCTAAGAGAGAACACAAAACCACGCTCGGAGGGGATGGATCTCAAAGACCCACTAACCATTGTTTCATTGACCTTAAATTGGTATGTGTGACTTGGGAGTGTTAGCAGTTTGGTAACAGGCATCTGAGGCACAGAAACAGCTGCTTTAAGCTACCCACATGTATTGAATGAATGTATCAATCAACCAGCAGGAACCCCTTTTATGCCCCACTCTTTCACTACGATTTCTTCTTGGCCTTTGCCCAGCAGGTTACGGCCAGTAACCAACTCATCATCCTTTGAAGTCAATGCTAGAATATCATTGACTTTAACACGACTCAGACCAAGAAAGGAGAGAGATACAAGAGCTGGCATTTATTGGACCTGCCTCTCAAACTTTGCCACAAAGGCAGAGCTGACCCCAGAATCCAACAGCGGCAAAAATAATGGCTGAATATTCCCTTCCTGTATA
This sequence comes from Scolopax mira, assembly GCA_004320125.1. Classification (NCBI taxonomy): domain Eukaryota; kingdom Metazoa; phylum Chordata; class Aves; order Charadriiformes; family Scolopacidae; genus Scolopax; species Scolopax mira. Next base: position 120,619 of record BJBW01000036.1, read on the forward strand.
AAGTCATATTTCAAAATGTTTTTAACAGAATGCTCAAAGTTACCAGCTGTTTGATGCACAATCAAGCAGAAAGATGAAGGTCCTCAGAGACTTTGGGAGTTCAACTGAGATAAGCTACCAGGAGCCTACGTTGTTTTCCACCTTTCCTTAGAACAACAAGCAGGTGGAAGTTTCTGCAAGCCTCAGGAGAAAAATTCTGATACCAGGAACTAACAGAAGAGACACAGTGATGTTTCTCCTCCACATCACTGACAAGGCTCAGGAGATTAAAGTGTGACAAGGGCCCTGAGGAGAGAAAGAAGAAGACAGTGGCAGAAGCCTAGAGAATAAAGGCACAGGATGACACCAGAGGCTCACAGACTACAAATCACAAATGGTCTGCTATGGATCACTGAAGGAATGAAACCTTGACAGCTGGCCAGAAGTGGGTAAAGAGAACAAAGAACTTGTGTATGACCCATGTAAAATATCCCACATGCTGTGAAAATAACAAGAATGTATAAAAGAGTAGCAGACTGTTCAAGAATAAAAACAAAGGAAGAAAGGGAGGAATGGCTCCAACATTATTGGAGCCACTGGACGTACATTACATTATTGGACGTAACATTATTAACCTCCCGCCAGGGGAGGTTCAGGTTAGACATTAGGAAATATTTC
>BJBW01000036.1:121299-137760 GCA_004320125.1 Scolopax mira
GGCACCATCCCTGGAGGTATTCAAGAGATGAGTTGACACGGTGCTTGGGGATATGGATTAGTGTTAGGTGGTGTTTTGGGTGTGGTGTGGGGTTTTGTGGGTTTGGGTTTTTTTTGTTTGTGGGCTTTGTTTGGGTTTTTTTGTTTGTTTTGGTTTTGGTTTTTTCATTGGTTGGACTAGATGATCTTAAAAGGTCCCTTCCAGCCTAGGTGATTCAGTGATTATCCTCTCCAGCAAAAGCACCATGCTTGATTTATCTGTGCAAGTCTTCCCTTCCTGCCAGCAGAAGACATACTTTATTTTTTCATTTGCCATTCATCACACTTTGTCACTGCAGCTCTATGGCTGTCATTTTAAAATGTATTTTAAAATACTCCTTTCTGCTATAGCAGTGGGTTAAGTAAATAATTTTAAAAGGAAGTGCACGTTCATATCTGTATTTTGCTCCAACCTTCCCACATGATACGTTGACTGATTTCCCCAATACCAAATCACACTAAACTTCAGCACAATAAAGGATTTAAGGAGACCATAAATGCATCAATTCACTTGTGAAATATTTGGTGACATTAGACTCTTCTTTTTTTCCTTCACTTCCTTTGCTAGGAATAGATACCACCCATCATTTCAAATCTCAGTCCACTGCTTGGACTCCATTAACATGCCCTTGAAAGAAGGACTGGTGTAAAGGGAACTTGTATTTAGGAAATAACTTATTGTAAGTTCACTTTCAATTTCTTTGTAACATGGACTGAATGCTTAGTGCTTTATGGGCTGTAATTTCCTATTACTTTCCTGTAGCTTGATCAGAAAGCTTAACCAGGAAGAAAGCAGTGATGATATACAGCTATAGCAGTGAGTTTTTCTGAGACCAGAAAAAACAATTATCACTGATTCTTAGGAAAGATGGGGAAAAACTAGTCTTACCTGTGTAATTCACTGCTACAGAAAATCAGTAAGAATGAGTAATGTAAAATTTTAAAAGGCAACAGTATTTTATGGCTTCCAACATTATTTGTTTTATGTGCTGAATAAATAATGCACAATCTATGCTTCAGAACAAAATACATTATTTCATTTGCACAAATTCTGTATTATTTTGGTTTTTTCTTCTTTGATGTTCTTGGGTGGGTTTTTTTGCAATGAATGTCAAATTGGATGAACTCCATGCCAAAATTCAGTTTTACCTATACAAAGGATCTTCATGAATTTGTATTGAATTCTTGAATTGTTTCAGTTGCTCCCCAAAATACTGAGAAACCACACCGTTGCTTAGCATACTGACAGCATAAGCACTCTTCCAAAGAACAGAAGATGACATTTTCTCCTCAACAGGAAGACAGTACAGTACACACTCAATCCAACAGGTTATAATAAGGTTTGGTGTATAGTAATGTTAACTGTCATCCTCAGTAAGGATTTTGGAGGTTGTAAATTTTTTTTCCATTCATGAGTTACAATCCAAAATTAGCAACTTCTTCCTATTTCACAGAAACACTGACAGAAATACAGAGTATTGCAAACTGTATTGAATTTAGCTATACAAGTAAAATTTTGAAAGTTGAAATACAATTTTGTACTTTCTTCTTCACATTGAAACAACTGAAATATTTTGTTAATACAGCTCCTGCTGGATCAGAGAGACTAAGGCTCTCTAGAGACCAGTGATTATTGTTATCACTGAGGGAAATCTGATTTGAGTCAAATGAGCATTTAAGCATCGTATACATAGTGGATTACCATTAGAACTGGGATTACAGGTGCTCTATTACAATTGTGCCCTGTATTTAAGGATTATGATACTCTTCTAGGTTCAAGTCCCTATGAATGTATTAAGAATGTCAAGGTAATGTTTCTTGACTTGGGTGAATGACTCAACCCCAGGGTTAACAAGTAATTTAAAAAACAGTGTTTTTCACCAGTCCAGTCAGAACATACATTTCTAAAAAACGCTTATAATGTATTATATCAGCCCTCACAGGGGTAACAGCAGAGAAACTCTTAGATGGTGAATTCTTATTGCATGAAGGTATGGTACGTATCTATGAGCTCTGTGGCTTTGGGCACTTAGAGAACAGTATAGAGGAACAGTGTACATGAACTTATTCTGTCTGTGCTCTACCTAACGAAAAGCTATGTGACCGCATTAGTACCTGATTCAGTACATCTCGCCTATTACCTCAGGCTTTACTTTTATGCAAACTATGAATATGTGACTTCTGCCTCACTCTAAAAATAGGCAGAACAATTTTCTATCTATCTGCATTCAAAAACGTCACAGAGGCATTCTATGCAGTGCCCAAAGCTTTGAGAACTCAGTGCTTCATACAAGGAGGTTGCTTTTAGTCTCACTGCAGCCAAGGGCCTGACAATCTGATGAAACTTCACTTTCTTTCAGTATATGGCACAGAACAAATCCTCATTAACATTAATGTAGCAGTCCACACATAAACAGTAAAATGATATAAAGGGATAGCATTTAAGAAAGAATATAGGTCACTGATCTTACTGTGCTTTTATCATCTCATGGTTGTAATCTCCTAACTAGTTACATCATCAAATTTTACAGCTCACAAATGTCTTATAAATTTAGCGCTCATTAAGTGGCATTTATTTTTATATGAATAAAAAGACATACTGAATAAAAGACATACAATTTTGAGTAGACAAGAAATATTATGAAACAGATTTACCATTAGGTTCTGTACATTTAAGAAATTCAAACAATTAAGTGAATATTCTTATCAGTCTTAATGTCAAATGTTATAATCCTGAAACTGCAGAAAACTAATCAGTCCTAATAGTTATTGTAGGTTACATTTCAATAGATTACGACCTATCTACTCAGTTGTGTACCACATCACATATTCATCTTTGAATGTAAATCAAAAATTTTCATTTTTAATAAATGAAAGAAGAACGATATTCCATGAAACCTGCCTATCAATCCAAGTTAAAATCTCAAATATTTGCCTTTCTGCACAGAGATTAGAACTCTTACTTCATGGGGATTATTAATTCAGTTTTTTTCTTTCATCACAATGTAAATTCATTGTAGACTTACACCTCATATTAATCCATCTGATAAGTTTTTTTCTTTAGTGGTTGTTAAAATTAGGAGAGGATTTGTTGGTGTGTTATTTTTATTCACAACCACATTAATGTAAGTTCTAAACTAATCAATTTGCATTATGTAGCCCTTCATGCAGTTTGCACAGATTTACAGCTTGGTTGCTTTATCTAGTCTCATGCCTGTGAGACAGCTGTTAAGCATTTAGCTAATCTAATTCTAATCCCCAGGGGTGTTCTGGATTGTCCATTGAAAGGTAGTTGCATGGACCATAGCTCATCGTCTGAAGTATCTCTGACACTCCTATTTAATTTATTTTTTCTTTATGATTCTGGATCCAAAATTTTTGTGAAAGGGTTCATTAGAACTCTCTGAATAAGCAGAGTGTAACAGCTATTGGCTACAGTTTGCTTCTAATTTTAATTTTCCCATGAGTATGTTTAACATCTCGTGTAGCTTTTAAGCCTATCGTGATGATTTCAAGGGGGAGTAAGCACAGATTTTTATAATATATTCAATCTACATGAGGCTATAAAACGTTTTCTATACAGAGGTTTTGTTTCTTCTTCCACTAAAATTTTTTCTCTTATCTTTTTTTAATGATACTTAAAGAAATAAAAGAAAAAGAAAAGATTAAATCTGTCCTTGTTTGATTGTGTCCCTGCCAACAGATCATATCTGCAAAAGACCATTCAGCTTTCTCATTAAAATTCACAGTCCCTAGATGACTAAACTTAATTGGCGAGAAGTCAAGGAACATAATTGTTTAAATTATGAACATTTCTAAAACCAGTGCATTACGATGAAAGTCATCTATTTATATTGCACCATTTCATTATGATTGTACTTTCAATGGGCATTTTATCTTGCTGTTAAAAAGGTAGTAAAGTGAAAACCTGACAAAAATGAAACAGCTTAATCTGCTGAATACTAACAATCTTCAAAGCAAATTTATTTTCACATAGGAAGTGCATTTATATTTTTTAAAGTTAAATGCATTTTTCCTAATGCTATTTATATACTTGAGTGCTCAGCTGCTTGACAGCTAATAAACAAGCTTATATTTAAACAAGAAGCCAAGATAAATTCCTAGCTATATATAATAATCGATAGAAAAACTGCTTCTGAGGTTCAGCAAATGGCTCACTTTAATAATGAAATCACAAACTTGAAATGATAAAGATTACAGGCCAACAGAAGATTGTGCTCCCAGTTAAATTAATGGCAAAACTGCCCAGACCATCTCTTGCCCCATCAAGCTAGGCCATGGCCTGGCCTTAATCAAATCATGCTCTTATGAAATAGCTGGTTTGAGCCGACCTCACACATCTTTCCTTTGCAATTTAACGTGCCTTGTGAAGGCTGGTATCAGTATCTCAATAACTCACCCTGCACACCCTTGCTAAGACTTGTTCACCTTTGGGCATGAATTTACTGGTGAATGGGCAGAGAAAGGGCAATTTCACTGCCTTTGTGCCATTAGCATAGCTGAGTGAGCCATGTCTGTCTTGTGGCTTGAGGCTGGGCATCCACTGGAACCCAACTGCACAGGGGTTGCAATACATCTGTACTGATTTGACCCTTGGAAAAAGTTTTAAGAGGATAGAGAAAAAGGGAAAAAGAAGGGAATGAATCAGGTATTAGGAACACCAGCTTCATCCCTTACCTCCCTGCAGAGACATGTTTTTGTGTTTATTTCCAGTTCCAGTTTGACAGGGAATCAGACGGCAGCAGCAGCCTAGAACAAAATTTGCCTTAACACAGTGTAATCCATATTTTTTCTTCTACTAATCCAGACAAAGCCTTCTTCCTTGTTCAAATCCAGGCAATAACTGACCTTAAGTTAGTTAAATAAGAGTCTGGACTCATTGTTAGCAAGATGAACTCAGAAATGATCTTTTGTGTGTCCCATGTATATCAGATTTTGGTAGGACTGATCAATCTCCCTATAGCTGCCTTCACTATCAGTGAGAATTTCTCACACCTATGAATATCTTCACTGTTCCTGCAACACTGGATGTAGGTATCCCTACATGCCAGTCTAATGTACTTCCTGGCAAGACACAGGGCCAGCTAAGCAAACATATGTTCCTTCTGCCCTGGTCGTATTTGCTAACCAGATGGTATTCAAAGTATGCTAGTTAGTGATGTTCTCTGTTCCCCCATCTGTCCTGAAATTCTCTCAGCTTAAAACAAGTACACTTTCCATCTCTAAACATTAGGATTCAGTGAAATACAAGTTCGCTACGGTAAAAAAACAGTAAGGCCAGGTACACAGCCCATAAGCAACAACTTACTCAAAAAAGTAAATAAAGCTTCCTCTCCTGGTCTTGACTCATTTCCTTGCAATTCCCAATACAGCAACTTTGCAGAGATCAGCTTGATATTGTTTGTGCTAGATTGTAATTTACCAGTTTACACTGCTGCATTTACTCAGGAAAAGAACAAATGAAGTAAAGCCACTAAAATGACTTTCAGAGTAGGCTAGCATGAGTATTATTTCACCCACTTACTTAAAGTACTTAATCTTAGTTTTAGTCCCGCATTATACTGCTTAAAAATTTGATTTAGGAGAGAGCCAGTGATATCAATGTAAAAGTGGAATTTTATTTTCAAAAATGGACACAAGGATATCATTCTGCTGGGCTTTACTCTCTGATCTTTCAATCTGTTACACAGAACAGAAAACATATCCTTCTTTCAAGGACAGTATCATCTGCAAAATGGTTAGTTGATTCAGATTTGGATTTATAATTAAAATTAATTTTTTTATAATAAAATTATTTCAATCAATCAAATTTGTAACTCAATAGCTAACTAAGGGCAAAGATGTCCACTATAGAGCTGATTAACTGCTTTCACTTTGCAAATGCAACAGTGCCTGGTGCCTGCTTGAGTTAACACGTGGTTAACAGTCCTAATCTTATCTTTGTCTTTGCAAAGCTTGGGTTTCAAATTTTATCAATGAAAAGATGGAGTTGTTCAGCTTTCTTTTCCCAAATTTATATTTATGTTCTTTTCCCATCACTTTGGATCTGAAATAGATCAATAGCGAGAGGTAACAAATAAACAAAACAAATGTTACTGTTAAAACATTTCCTCAGCATTTTCTTTGATCTTCATTTTTATTGATTCTATTTCAATACTCCATTAAATACCCAGTCTTTAAGGCAATTTGATGAATTTTCAATGGTCTAAACAACTGAAATATCTGAATTTTCAGTTTATTATGCATAAGATGTGTTCTGGTGCTTTTTACTTCATTTACTTCTATAAAGGTGTTTTTTTACCCTTTTGTTTGGAAAGATGTGGCATACTGTCCCCCAGGAACACCAACAGATGAAAACAGGATATCTATCTCTTTGCCAGTGTAAGCACTATAACATCAGAAAAATAATTTAAGGAAGAACAATTGAAATAATTGATTTTTTTTCCTGAGCCTGCACAATTATATTGCATTATTTAATACAGGTGTTAAAATACAACCTTACTTTGCTCACAGCAGAGAAAAGATTTCATCCTTCCGAGTTTTCAGGAGGTCAATGAAAGGTTTTACAAAATCCCTGAGAAATTAGATTTCTATTCAATTATATTTTAAGATTTACTATACTTAGATATACGCATATAAAAATATATCTAATTTCTATGATATCTTAAAAGTCAAATATTTCTTCTTTACCTTCTCTCTTCTATTTCCAACTGCACTTGCAAAGCTAATTTACTGGTTCTGATCTTTATTCTTTGACTGACCAAACATATAGACAAAGAAAAGACCTAAGGAAATACATTTTCACACCAATAAGGTGCACTACTCTCTTCATTCTTTCCTGTTCAGCTGGTCTTGCAGTCCTTAGGATATTGTAGAAAAATAAGCATATCTTTTACTTGAAATTACAAAATTTCTGGTTTCTAAAATGTTTACAGGTTGTCAGCTTAAGTTTTATTCAGTCATGGAAAGGGGTGGTTCCACTTGAAAAAAAACTAGGAATTGTGATTACAGCCCTTACTTGTCAGTATTTGAGTAACTACAGTTAACATGGATGCATTTTGTATGATTAAATTTTTACATAAAATTTTGTAACCAATGAAAATTACTATTACAATAGTCTGTGTTGGACAGACTATTACCGTCACAAAGTCTTTGCTATGTAACTACTTCTCAGTATTTCATAGGAAATTAATTTTATGGTTTTAATTTCAGTATCCATTGGACAAGCATCTATATTATCTCTAAACCAAATCAAACAACCCCCTGTAACTGGCAGTAACAGGACACAATTAAGAGATGAATACCGAATAGTTCACACATCTAGTGACAGCATTACATGCTCTACAAAAATCTTCTGCAGTACCAACAATTAGCACTGATCATTTCAAACCAGAGAATTCATTCAAAGCTCCATATGTACAAAGACAATTCAAGAACGGAACGTTATACTTGGAATACACCGGAGCACGCCAAGACTCTGCAGCAAAGGAAATACAATTTTCCTAACATTTCATTGACTGCAAGGGGACCAGATTTTCAGGCACTTTAGCAGGTCAGAGGGGTTTCATATTGGGAGACTGAAAGGAAAATTCTCAAGAAGCATTTTAATTTTAATCGGTGCTCCAAAATGCAGATAAACACTTTGCACAATTAACAGGAACTAAGTTAGATGCCTAACACAAACTGAAAGGCAACTCCTCCTTCTGTGCCTGTCAAAGCAGATAGGTGTCCTTTGTAGCCCAAATGTTAAGCTGTTTGGATCTTTGGGCATCTGAATACCTTACAAAACCTGGCTTTCAGTGCCTGGCAGTCTTACAGAAAATTAAGAGGTGTGCAATTTAGAAAACTTTTTTTTTTTCTTTTCCTCAGCTTGTGAGATATGAAATTGATGTGTTCTGAGAACTCAAATTCCATGTTTCCTCCATTATTAATTTAGAACAACCTCTTATAAAGAGTATTTATGTGCAAATGATACGTTTAGCTGTCAGTGCAGTATGAGGACACCTTTGTATGCTCCTCTCATAACAAGGAGAGTACATGAGTTGAACAAGCAAAGTACTGGCTTTTTTATGACACAAGAAGGAAGCAAGCTATTTTAATCTTTCAATGAGGTGGGTATGCCTTAGGAACACTGCATAGGGAGGTAACTACTATATATTATATTTATATGTGCACAGTAAGTGTACTGCTGCTTAAGATGTTCTAGTGTCAATGCTAGAAGTGAGAATGATCTATGATGATGAATCTGGGCTGACAGCTGAAGAAGAAAGACAAATACTACTCTGTAAAATGTTCTGTGCATGTACAACCTATGGTACTACATTATACATCAAATGCTTTGGCCTGAGCTGAATAAAGTATGATCTACAGCTAGCATTTATTATACCTGAGAGTTCAGTAAATCTGTATTTTGGTCCTATAAGAAAACAGAGCAGTTTTGCTGTTCACCAGGATCTTAAAAATAATCACTTCACGAGGATCTAAGTGATTTTAGAATGTACTTTGCATTTTCAGAGGAAACTGTGCCAGAAATTCTGACCACCACTGACACCAAACCTTTCAACACTTGTAAAATAACTGTTTGGAGCCACAATCCTGTTGCTTTCCCCTTGAAGAACACAATATTTCCACCTATCACTGAATGTAACATAGGTGTGAGGATGCAGTACATATGATAAAGGGAAGAAAAGAAAGTATGGATTAAATATCATACAATATGTCAGTACTTAAATTTCTGCAGATATATTTTAAGTGGATTACATACTTTTGTATATTTAAATTTAAATAGATTTTTCTTTGATAGGGAAGGTGAGGGAAAGAGATTCAAGAACAAGTTCAATCAGATGAAGATAGACATTACATTAGAAGATTTGCAAAAACTATTTTAAGCTCATGTATGCAATCGTCAATGAATTTGAAATAAAAATACTTCAGTGATGCAACTAGTTTACATGATTATCTAAAGCTTATGCAAAACACACAGCTCCACTTGAGGATAAAAAATAAGCTGGAAAATGTCAAGAAGGCAGCCTCTGTCAGATAATTGTAGGTCTGTTGCTTAACCAGCAGAATACGAAATTCAGGGCACCAAATTAAAGCAAATCATATGCTTTCAAATTTGAAAGGTATTTAAATTTTTGATGTTATCACAAGAGTAAAAGGAATTCTTTTATTGCATTGGCAAAGTCCACACCTACCATTAATAACAATAGAAATATTAACCACATATTTCAAATATTAAATAAAAATATGGAAGCAAAAGGTATTTTTTTTCCATGAGAAGACAGACAATTTTCTAGTATGTAAACTGGCCTTTTTTGGTGATAGTCTTACAAAGAATGTTTCTGCAGATAAAAGTACTAGGAGTTTTACGACATGAATAAAATGCTGTTTTACAAAACACAGTAAAGAAGCTGGATTTTAAGAATCTTTTTTTTTCAATCAAATCTCCTCTAAATTAGAAATACCTTTTTTTACCACAAACGTTGATCAGTTTCATAAAATGCACATGAAGATTTTTTTTTGTGATTTTTTAAAAAAATGTGAAATACAAAGTACAGGAACTGTATAAACACAGTAATATCACAGTTCTACCAATATGATCTTCATTATAATTACTATGATATTTTTATAGTAGAAGAAGTGATATAATGATTGACTCAGCATGCATTCATAAAAAGATACAGAGTAATGTCTACACTTCCTCTCATGTTCCAGGAAACTGAAGATTTGATGGAACAACGTTTTTCTAGTTAAGACAAGAAAATACAGATTTCAAAGGAAAAACAAACAAAAACCACCCTCCTGTTTCTTGGGAGAATTTTCCTAAGCTTCCATAACTTTAATTATGACTGCTCCTTGTTATTTTTAAGCTTTACAGTTATTATAATTTTTCCTTGAATAGAGGAATAGGATTATCTCTACAAGCTGAAAGGCATGATCCTAATATAAAGGGCCATATTAGCAGATCAACTTAAAAAGTGACAAAAGAATCAGTGACTCCCATTCAAATAAAAAAATCACAGCCATTCCAGGTTTGCACGCCCTTATTGCAACTACAAAAAGGGGACTTCAATTTTTAAATATTTTATTCAGAAGATAATGATATTTTGTTTATTCAGAGCAGCCTTACCCACATTTTGACAAGCTGATAAACAAAGTATTGTGAAAAGGCGGATATCACAGCTGCTACTTTTCATCGACAACATCTGATAATGTCATGTCCTAAACAAAGAAAGTATATCCCTACTTTCCACAGTTTTCTAGTTTGCACCACAGAAAACAGTCAACAAATCTGTGATGAAGAAGGTGTATTTCATAAGATTTCAAGATAAGATACTTCTCTGATTGTACCAAACCTGGATCAATCAAAATCAGTCACAAACCGTGGTGTTTGGGTGAGAATTTACTTATTCAGGAATAAAAATATGCCTTTCAAGCACACTATGAAGAGTATAAACCAATACCACATTCTGCCTTACTGAACTGGTTACCTTCCCTCTCCCTCTCCCCAAACAAAGTAAAAAATCTAACAGCATAGATAAAACAATGTATCAAAATTTAGATTTACCACGTATGAGCTTCCACATCACTCCAAAACCGAACAGTGTTATTATTCTTTTTTAAATGCTTTGTGTACAGACACAATTCTGTTGACACTTCCAAAAATTCCAAAGAATGTCTTATGATTAACATTATGAGAGTTATCACTGCGAGTGATTCAAGTATTACTTTACCCTATATTCCATATTGGGATACATGTCTAATATATAGGCTTATTATAAACGTATATGCTTATTTAAAAGAAACATCTTGGTGAAACAAGTAGGGTTACAAAAGTAATAGTTACTGTTCCGCTTATAGCTTTGCTGGATTAGAACCTTAATTTTTAAATATTGGAAGAGGCAGGGTTGTGATTTTTATCTTTAAACTAGAGTTCTTAAACTCTATCTTAAAGCAACACTTCTAAACATATCATGTAAAATAATTATAATCAACTTTAATATTAAAAAAAAAATCACAAATGCTATTTACAATTGTCAAGCCTGTTTTAAATTATCTGAAATTATGATTCTAGTTATTATCAGTAGTATTAGCCCGCACTGCCTTAAATTATTCTATTGTATGGTCCATCATCATTAAAAGATCAGCAATAATTAAAGAATGATCTCAGAGTTCATTGTTATCTGTAATCTATATCAACTGTAAATAGTAATTAGGGCAAGCAATTAAAAAGAAAGTCAGCTGCTAATCATAGATATTTGATTGAATCTCATGACTTCTAAAGCCAGGTTCAGACTGACAGCACCATCTCACAGACAGTTTTTGATGTAAATGACAGATCAAGTATATAATGCAAAGTGTTCCATTTGGAATTGGGGAACAGGAAGATACTTGTGGGCAAAACACCACCTAAACTGCTAAGATGAATGATCACTATGTATGGGTGCGATGGGGGGAATAGACAGAAAAACATATTTTCAAACTGCATTCATGATAAAAAAGACTAGGCTCCTCAAAAAATAAGTCAAATTTGTGGGTTTTTTTCCTATGGCTTCAAAAGGAAATAAGGTATTATAGCAGAAACAGAAGTCAGGCACAAAGAGATAACTATATATTTCAGGAACTGATGGGTAAATTCACCAGATAAGTTTGTCAGGGTTAATTTCCAAGAGAAAGATAATCTTTCAATAAATTTATTTACTAATCATTGCAAAAAAGACAAGCCATGAAGTTTGTTTCTACTGCCTAGAGAGAGACAAGCAAAGCATTTATTTTTTTTACACCACCATCAAATTGCAAAATACTGTTGAGTTTATCTATATGTGTAGTGCAGGTAAAGGTAAGGCACAGTGACTGGAATAGGTTAATTGCAGCTAAGCATGTGTGGTTTTGGCCAGTAAAGCCAGAGGAAGAGTTCAAGAGGCTATATTATGGGGCCTCTCAAAACTGAACATCCACAACAACACTACAAGTGCTATAACATATTAGTTCATTCAGTGGTGTGAGTCTCCACCTTCAGAAAAAGGACAACTCTGGATCTTGCTTCCCTTTCCAAGGCAGGTGTTTAGCAGTGTTGCAGAGCAACCATGTATGTGAGTACTGAGTACTCTGCTCATGCCAAGGAATTTTTAAAGATGCATATGTCAAGTAAAAGTCTGACGACGACTGGGAATGTCTTAAGGACATTGTGGCCATGGCACCACAGTCAGGACAGGCAAGGAATTTGACCTCAGAAGCATGGAGAATTCTCTTAAGTACTATAGGCATGATCTGTAAATCTACGGTCCACATTAGAAACAGGTATCACAGATCCAGTTTGTCCTCAGAGGACCTAGGTAAATATGGGTACTGGGGATAGGTAAATGGGGATAGAACCTAAGTCTATTACCTCAGAAGAAATTAGAACTAAAGTAATTATTTGGTCAGATAAAGTGACTTTTGAGAAGTGAGGTACTGTAGGCAAAAACATGAAAGTCTGTGAGCAAAGAGCAAGCCTGAAGAAGTTGGTTCATGAATCAATCTGCTGTAATATTTCATCTACTTTCATCAGTAGTAACCATCTCTTTATTAAACACTTATTTATTAAGCAGGGCTTTCTGGTTACAGCATCACAGAATTTCTAAACTACAGAAGAATGTGCCAAGAACTTGGAGCTTCTGATCTCTACAGAAGTGCAAATTTCACTAATTTCCTTTCCCTCTTGACACTTTCTCCCATAGAGAAATAAGGTCTGCAACAGCCCATTTCTACTCCTTTTTTTCCAAGAGGGTTATAAAATGCAGGACTTAAGAAATACATATAAAATATGCAGCCTTTTCCACATGTCAATAATTGCACTTACTCCCTATGTGATTCTAACCCTATCCTATGAGATACTAGCAAAAAGTATCAGCACTTACAAAGGCAGAAATAAAAGAAACATTATGTGATTTAAAGCACATTAAGCGAAAAATAAAATTTAAGGCTTGATGTATCCTAAACACCTATTCTGACACTGAGTGGCAGTCAAGGGATGCCAAATAGAAATTTCTTACAATCAGTAAATTTCAATTTTTTAAAATGAAATTGTTCAACAAAACAAGCACCGAGACTACCTGCAATGTTAGTACTGGTAACGCATCTGGCTTCTTATAAAATTACTTACTCCTCTTCATGCTTCCACAGCAACCCAGTGCATGGATGGTGAGGAGTCTCCCCAAGCTAGGAACCGTTGAGTCTCCCATAACCAGCTCACTCCCCAGTTCCCATCTGCACAGATAGTTGGCTCCTAATTTACTTCAAAACACTTTCATTCAAAAAGTCACACAGTATTACCACAACCAGACTGCATATAGAGCATCATGCATTCTCATATATAAAAAGTGGTATTTATACAACATATATCACTCAGAAACATATTGTTACTGTAATTGCAGCATGTCTTCAAATACAATAAACCAAGCTGCATGATTTATAACCAGGATTAGGCAGTCTCAAAGTAGTGTCAGAATCACAGGGATGCAATAGATTGTATGACATTTGGATAAAAAATAAGGAAAAACCCAAGATCAAGCAGGTAGAATGTCTAGAAAACACCCAATGCTATCATATTAATCCATGCATTACGTCCCCATGATGTTCTGAAAATACATGTAGTTTTTACAAATCCATGAGGAGGGAACACGTAGCTCACTGCCAGGAACTCCTTTCTGATAAAATTGTCAAGAGCCAGGAATCAAATAATTTGTTGTTTATTGGGGAGCTAGAAATTTAACAAGGGATGAGGAATGTATCACTTCTGTCTACACCACAGTAATCAAAAGGTATGAAAACCTATGGACCTGTCTGCAGATGTACAATCCCCTCTGTATCCAGTGCCACACTGCATTCTTGTTTATATATGTGTATAAAGTGATAGACAGGAACTAATGGATCTGCACTTTGGGACTACATACTCTGAGGCACTTCCAGATTCCAGAAATCTTGTAGAAATAATTGAAGGTTTACAACTGCATAAAGACCATTAGAGGTCAGACAGAAGCATCAGAAACATAAGTACCAGTTCAGCCATCAATTTCACTGAATTTCACTGATTTCTTTAGAGTTGGAAGGGACCATAGAGATCATCTAGTCCAATTCCCCTGCTGAAGCAGGACATAGCTAGAGCATGTTACTCAGGACTGCATCCAGGTGAGTCTTGAAAACCTCCAGAGAAGGGGATTCCACAACCTCCCTGGGCAGCCTGTTCCAGGGCTCCCTCACCCTCACTGTGAAGCAGTTTTTTCTCATATTTGAGTGGAACTTATGTTCCAGCTTGAGCCCATTGCCCCTCGTCCTCTCACTGGCAACCACTGAAAAGAGCTTGGCTCCCTCCTCCTTCAACCCACCCTTTAGATGTATCTATTTATCAATGGTTCTACTGATCACAATGAATTGAGCTGAACTCAGAGATCACCATGAGAATGTTCTGTCCAAGGACTAGCATGCATCTAAATTTTCCTATACTCAGCTTTTTTTTTCCTGAAACAGTGATCCTAGAATATTTTGAAAATACACATTTTTCCAGAATTTCCAAACATCAGGTAGCCTTGAAAACTCAATGCTGTGATTTGGCTACTGCATGACAGTCAGGTTTGGATGTGACCACAGCACATGACTAGGACCTTAAGGTGTAGAACAACTCTGTTGTATATGTGTACTTGCTACATACACATTAATGATGACACCAACAATTTCAGGTTATAATTCCAGGCAGATAAGTGGGAGAGAATTTCAGACCAACAAAGATGGCAATAAGTCTGCAGAGTATTCAGTGGACCACTTGATGTAATGTATTCAAAGGTCTCCCTATTTATCGTCTCCATGAGTAATTATTGCCATTTTCCACTGGTATGCATTGGTTTTGCATAAACAAAGACTTTGTGACTTTTCTGCTCCCAAATCTTCCCTCTGAATTTTTCTATTTTGATGTGAAGTGGAGCATGCTTATGACCACAGAAAGTATTGAGAAGTTTGCAAACAGACATTTCAACTTTCGTTCCATTGCCACTTCCAAATGTCAGGCAGTAAGACCATCCAGAATAAATTTTGTTAACAATGATCAATGGCTTTGAATAGCAGTAACTGCATAGGCTCTGTAACAGTTATTCTTTTAACTGCAGAAGTTCTCTTCAAGATCACTGATTACAAGGATGCTTGAGAAAAAAAATATCTTAGTGACATATCCCATTCAGGATGTAGGAAGAATGGGTTGAGATATTTTTTGTGCCATTATCTGAAATACATTTGGGATGATACTGTAACCAAGGCTCAGGAAATAACTTAATCAGATGCCTTTGTTAGACAATCAAACTAACAAAAGATGAGATTGATTAAATTTTAGAAACTCTGTGGAAAATTAAGGCTATTCAAAGTAATTTGGACACAGAACTCTTGAGACAGCAAATGTCAGTTTATGAAATGTTTCTGTTGCTAGGAGACTATAACAAGAAGATGTCTATGTAGTAAAAATACTTCTGATCTATCAAGAAGAAAATGGCTTTATTAAAGAATAAACGGATGTTAATTAATATACCTAACAGCTAATAAAAAGAGATTCAGTCAAGGGTGGTAACAGGGCCAGAGACATGTCCTGATGGCAAGCTATCTGCTGTCTTAGTTTTCTTCAGAGCAGATTCTACAGCAGCCATTTCCTGCCTCAGTGAGGTAACACTTGTTCATATAAAAAGGTCACCCTCCTCTCCTCCCAGATAAGAAAGCTATCACAAAATTTTTTAAGGACATTGTTTTATTCTTCAAGGTAAAATATAGAAAAAATATCAGAACATGCAAAGAATTTCCTCTATTCTCCTTTGTTACAGCTACAAGATATTTTTGAGCTTTATCTATCTCAGAACTGTGAGAAAGTAACAGCCTTGCCTTCAACATGCCATCCCTATCCTCTAGCCCCAAGGATCTTGGTCAGTAAAATACTTTGATAGTAATCAAATTATTCTTTCCCAGCATGGGTCAGTGTTTAAAGCCAAGAAATAAACTGTAAGAGGATTCAATTCCTGAGTGCTGACCTGGAATCCAGATCCAACTATTACATACCTATTTTGCTCTACGGGAAGCATACAAAAAATCCCCTTTTGTCCTTGTCCAAATTTATGAATGTTATTTAAGAAGCTAAAGTTTAGTGTACAGTTTAGGTAAGACTGTAAGACTCATTTACTAAAGCTTAGCAATAACTAAGCCAACCATAGGAATGCTAGTCATTTTGATCATCTGCCCACACTTTATATAATTTTTCAGGTACCTGACTACCTACTACTACCTGACTTTTTAAAAGTCCAACCCACAAAAATGCATAAGGGCAATAAAGATGATTCAAGGACCGGAACATCTCCCTTATGAAGAAAGGCTGAGAGAGCTGGGACTC
>BJBW01000036.1:137855-236430 GCA_004320125.1 Scolopax mira
ACAAGTTAGAACATAGGAGGTTCCACTCAAATATGAGGAAAAATTTCTTCTCGGTGAGGGTGACAGAGCACTGGAACAGGGAGGTTGTGGAGTCCCCTTCTTTGGAGATTTTCAAGATCTGCCTGGATGCAGTCCTGAGTGATGTGCTCTAACATGCTCCAGGTAATCCTGCTTCAGCAGGGGAGTTGGACTAGATGATCTCTATGGTCCCTTACAACTCTACAAAAAATTCAGTGAAATTCAGTAAAAATACAACAAATTTGTGCTATCTCATGTGGCAGGTGAAACATTTATTCTTTTTATGTTGAAAAGTCAATGAAGAGAGACTAGTTAAAACCAAATACATGTATATTAAACGCATGAATTGCCACAGATGTTTGTTAACCACTTGACTGGTCATAGACACTTGCCAGCCTCATGAGCAGAAGCATTCTCAAGTGACACAACACATTAATCCTTTTTCATTTATTCTTATTGATTTAAAGGGTACTTCTACAGAGGTTAAAGATTTATACAGCTATTTCATCCAATAGGTGCTGAACTAAGTCAGTCTAATGACAGGGAGACTGAAGCGACTTTTCTGTTAATGGATACCATTCCAGTTCCTTGCTTTATAAAAACCATAAAATAAAACTTTATATAACGACATGAAAGATGGACTTCGATAAAAATGATATCACTTCTAGTATCAACAGATATACAGAGCATGCCAAATGGACCATAAAATGTACCCCTTCAGGGAGCTAGCCTCTGGAAACTTCACAAAAAAAAAAGGTGTATTATGCTGCATTACTCTCAGCATAAGTAAAAGTAACTTAGATTATACTATTCTACTGCATTCTCTCTTCAAATAAAGAAAACTGATCAATGAACCACTTATCAAGCATGAACAATATAAATCTGCTGAGTTCAACAAAACAGTTGAGAAAGATGCTTGAATAGGACAAATGATTTGGATACAGATTCACTGGATGGTCACCAAGGATATCCTATATCAGGAGCAATAAAGACTTATCACAGATAAACACCTTGCTAAAATCTTTCAAGTAAGCCTGTGAGAGAAGTGCCTGTTGATCTGGGAATGCAGTCAGATCTGTGATGCAGCTCAACATAATATTGCTTTGAATTAAAGTCCTCAACCTTTCTCATGAAACCAACTATCAAGACCTGTCAAACATAACTGTACTGGTTTTCTACAAAGAAAAGTTCCCTGTGGACCTTTATCAGTGTGAGAACAGTTACTTTTAGCCAGCAACTGTTCTTGTTTACTATGTATCTAAAACATATGAGCTATATATAACCTTTACATGAGATATATATGCCCACATATATATCATCTTTTTGTCTCATGTAAATGACTCAGATTCATGAAAGACAGACGTTCCAGCTTTGATTTTGGTGCTGGTTAGCATTTCCTTTTTTTGAACCACATATTAATCCTTTTAGTTCCCGTTCTTATTTACACTCTTTCTGCCATGTGGTAGAGCAAGCATGAGAAGTGCCCAATCTCAAATGTTAAGTCTATAAACTAGGTCTGTAAGTTATTTATGTTATCCACAGCACATGGCAGTACAGGAGGAGAATGCAGAACAGCAACTGCTCTTACATGCAGGTGTAGAGAAAGGAAAAGAGGACAGGAGCAACTGGCTGGTGAATAAATGTTTGAGGAATAATCAAAAAAGAAGGATAGAGAAACAGAAAGAGAAGTCTCACGCTGGGATTCAAAATAAATCCTGGAAAACATAGGAATATTGCCTGTTCATAAATGCAATAGACATTCTTCGTCTTAAACTACTACTAGAAGCAGGATCTCCAAAAAAGAAGCCTCAGAGCAGATCAAGAGCTGATTATGCCATTATTTGGAAGAGCTAAAGTTTCATTAAAAAGGTGTTGTACAAAGAACTTTCTTATTCTCAAAAGTGAAGTTAGCATCCCAATAATACGTTGAAATAATTTCACTTTTTGCAGTATTCTCTTCTCATCATGCCAGGGCAAAATACCCCAAAGTAAATTAATACATCCAAAAGAACACATTTGTCTTCAATATAATACTGTACAACTCAACAAGCATCACAGATATAATTCCTTTAATCACAGAGGTTTCCACTACATTCTACAGTGTAGAAAATTTGTTCCTCAATGAAACTTATCTTTATACAGTATATTCCATTCATATATTTGACAGCTCCAAAGGCAATGAAAAACAAATCCTATCATATGCATTAAAAACTGCGATTTTCAAGTTTTCTTAACCTAGCAAATTTTATGTTTTTGAACAATACAAATAAACTGTACCCTAACTAGCTTTCAGCAATCCACATTATCTCCTTATTAAAGTAGTTGTCACCTGATCACCATATATCATCTTCTCTTCCTTACAATAAAATTCCCTTAACAATTTATGTAAATGATGAAAGGCAGCTTTTGCAAGAGTATCCAGTAGATGAGCAGACAATTCTTGATAGAAGTGTGAAATCTGAACATGCTCATAATGTAGTTGAAAATTTAGCTTTAATAGAAGACAAATAAGATTTCATCCTACAATAGATGGGTGTTGATATGAAAATGAAAATCCCACTATTATCTGATAGTTTATTCTCTACACAAAAAGAATTTACCTATACACTTGTATTAAAAAAGCTTATCCAACTTCCTTTGAAAGCTTTACTAGAGTACGCTTCTCTTGCATACTTCAGCAACCTAAAGAGTTCTGTCTGCAGTTGTTTCAAAGAAACACCACACTGCACAAGGATGTACTCTGGGGATGTCCTGGATAATGTAGGGAAGATCTACCCTGCTGCTTTTTCTCCATTCTGGCTGGTATCCAAAGAGCTCCAGCCCAGAACCTCTCTAACCAATTTGACACAAAAAAGCTAGTTGGTGACAGCACACACTAATCTAGGCACATCACTCTCAGACCAAAGATGGTTCACTTCTGGTTAGCTTGGAGAACAGAAAGAACTGGAATCCACCTGTATCTTTCTACTCTGTAATGTTCCCTTGACACAGATAGTCCTGCAGATGCCTTCTGTGCTGTCAGCTGATGCTGTGGCTTACAAAGGGATTTTCAAATCACCGTACAAACATCATCTTAGGGATTTTACAAAGCAGACCCAAACTCTTTCTCCTCCAATCTATTTGGATTCCTAGCTCAACTCCACCTCCCTTCTGAGCCTGCTCTTACCTCTGGGAAACCCATTTTATATGTCTGGGAAGCCTTCCTCATATGTCACCTTGTGCTTTGGGCTATAATCTTATAGGCTTTTCCTTTTTTATTAATGGACTCCACAACCCATCTTCAATGTCTGCCAGGATTCAGGCAAAATTCCCAGCTCACAAAGTCTCCTTCAGTCTCCCATACTTCTCTGTCCTTGTTCAAAACTCTTCAGCCTTCTCTCTCTTGAGATATACAGTGGTACATGCAGGTTTCCTCATTCCCTCTCTGAGAGTTTCTGTGGCCCTCTAACTGTCCTCTCCCCTCTCACTGTCCCCTTGAAAATCTCCTAATTAACACAAGGAACACTAGTAACTCTTTCCCAAGCTACTTGCCAATTTCTTGATCATTCTTTCCCTTAAAAGGTGTCATATCATATGACAAAATAACTAGCTCTTAGCTTGTTCTGCTGTAATGAGGACCATGCTATAAGGAAGCAGAAAAATCCCGTACACATACTTCAAAAATCGACAGTAGGATTCAATAGCAGGTATAGTATCAGGAATTAATTCAGAGTGATGTTTAGCAAATTTAATCTCTTTTAATCATTTGACGAGAGGCTGTGAAGCAGCAATATTTCATTATTTGTTATGTAAAATCAAGGGTTTATCCAGTGCAGTGCAGCCTGGAGCCACACTGTCAAAATAACAAATAGCTTTAAAAGAGTAGATGCCATCTTTTTGGCACCCAGATACCACAGGAGAGCTCAGACTACTTCTGTGTGTAATAACTAGATTGTTAATTCCCCTATGGAATATAACCTGAAAGATTTGCTTGCATTTGAATAATCTAACTGTATTCAACATTCCTTACTGGTTCTTTTAATCAAGAAAATGCCTATTGAACTCAATGGGAGTCTGACTGAAAAAAGAACGCTGATCAGAGTCCTAGGAGACTGTTAAAAATAGTCTCTATAAAAAATTATTAGAGGTTATATTCTGCTGAAAGGCTATGGAAAAGATTTTTTTTTTCTATAATTGTAAAATGTCTCATAAAAATCTGTTTGTAGCAAAGACCTTTAAAGAGAAAGAAGAAAAGCCCACATAATTGTTTGCAGTAGCAGAGATACACCTAGCATATTTATTTGTTTACTAATGGCATTTTCAAGGTACTATATTGCATTTTTGAAATTAAATGCCTTCCAAAATATTTGAAAAGTAGAGGAAGGTGGAGTTAATGAGAATTATGCTGAATTCTTCTCAAGTATAAGCACCTCTGGTTCACTGCCCGCTTTAACAGGATATGGCTCCAAAACACTGCAGTTGGAGTATTGCATAAAGATAATAGAGTGATAAATAAACTCTATTCAGGTGCTAAAATGTGATATTGACTTGAGTGATGCAAGCTGCTTACCAAGGGATAAAACTTTTAATGAAGATAGATCAATGTACACAATACAAGTAAGTAGAAAAAGAAAGTCAATAGCTGTGACAGCCTTAATGCACATTTCATAAAGAGGGCAACAGATTAATCATAATAAATTTCTAAAAATGTGTTGATGTGTTGCTTCTGTGTATGTTTGCTCACGTGCTATCCAGAGATGTTCTGATTATTATGCCAGGGAACAAGATCTTGGAGTTATCTGATAGAATTTGTTCAGCAAACTGTAACTGCCCCTGCACTATGACCTAGCACACTTTCAGATTTGGCAAGATCTCTTTTCCAAATCATTATTGAGCGACCGTAACTAACAAGAAATGCCAGTACGGTCACCTATGGGAAAAGGTATACCTTCTGGACAAAAAAATATAGAACTGTATCTTACAAAATTATAATAAATTCCATCTGAGACTCAAATGCTTCTCTAAGAAATAAGTTTTACTTCCTTATACACCTTCTTATGAGTAAGGGTGATTTTTAGGCTATGATCTATGCAAGCTTTTGGTGAATCATGTTTCTCTTATTAAAATGACACAAATAGAATACATGTAAACCACCAAGCAGTGACTAAAGCTTTCTGAGGGCTGAATAACTGTGACTGGTAATTTGTAGTCATGTGTGTACAAATAAAAATAAAACAGAGTATAATTGGTTTCTTGATTAATGATATCACATACTGAGAATGCTTCAAGCTACAGTTCTGGGGCAACTGGGAATCAAAAGAGCAGAGTTGCTGACAAGTGTGGCTGGAGGTAATGTGATTTCTATAAATATGAAATAGTGCTGAGTTACATCTATCAACAGTTATCTCTGCTTGAATATTTCAAAATGTCAAAGAGCATACTAGTAACTGTCTGGAAAAAAAAAAAAAAAACTTGGCATTTAAAAAAAACTCCACACTTTTCATATACTTTTCACTATGAATTGCTTTATAAATCTTGAACTACTGATCTACCAGGCAAGGAACAGTTGTGCTTACGAGGAACAGTTGTGCTTACGCTCTTTAAAAAAAAAAAAAAACAAAAAGATAATTCCTACAGAATTGTTTCAGATGACTGACCAGTATTTTTACTAAGTCATTAGTGTAGTCCTTATACCCCAGAAAATAAGTTTAAGTGTGTTTTGGGGTAAAAAGCAAAAAACAAACATGCATAATACACCAGATAACAAAAATATTAAAGAAGATTACATTTGCTGCTGCTGAGCAGCATGATTAAAAAGTTCAGAGATGTAGCACCCAATAATCCTTTAATGACTATTAACATTTATCATCACATTCACTCTTCTTAACACATATATGTCCTGCATGAGCTATTATCTGTCAATTCGTCAGATACAAATTTTAAACTGTATTACTTACCCTATAAAAGGATTATTCTCTAAGACTAATTTATATTCATTACCTATTCTGCATTGTTCAAGGCAAATTTTATAAACCCAAAGCTTTTGGAAGAATGATAATAATAATGATGGTATGGTATTAATTTTTTTTAAAGGCTATTATGTATATATGGCATAGATTTACACATTAACTGTCACAAGACAAGAAACTGAATTTTGAAGTGCTTCTATACATAGTCAGATTTAAACCTGATGCAAATAGCTATTGTACTAAGGAAAGTATAAATCCATTTGGCAAACTTTGAGGTTTTCTCAACAAACATGCTCAGTTTCCATACAGAATGAAATACAAAGTAAATCATTTAACCACAATTTTAGTACAATATAGTGGTCAAAGGAAGGGTCAAAGATTGATGCATTTTGTTGCATACAGAAGTACAAAGAAATCATTAAATATTATTACATTTCATGACAGGAAATATGATTGTGTTGAAAATTCAATCAGGTTTCTTTGTTGGTATAATAACAAGAATTTTAACATGCTGCTGCCAAAACCCAGTGAAGCAAAGCATTGCATTCAAGAAACAGACTACAGCTAGATTCTAATTCTCTGTCTGGCTGAGAACAACTGAAAATACCTCAACTGTTACACATTACTTTATTTTTCGCTGCACCCCATACAGAATAAATCAAGAAAAATAACATTAAAAATGGGTTAATGAGAAAGTACACCTTTTTTTTTTCAATTTCTTGTGCTTTTCTTTTTATAGTCTCACACATTAACTTACCCAACAGCATTGCACTCACTGCTAATGAAAAGAAAGCAGGCAGTACAAATCTTCTTAAGCCTCCCGCGGCAAGAAAACTATTACAGAAATGAATAGAAGAAAGTCTCTGGAGCTTTTCCCTTGCCTGCTTGTTTTACAAAAGGCAGTAAGGATCACACTGAGAAGTGTCAAAGCTGGATAAACCACTAGCAATGGGGTTTATACCCTTTGGGTAGTTAGTCCTTCACAGATGATGATTCGACTTTGTCCAAAAACCAGTATGTGAGAAACAATGCAGAATCTATCAGAGGCTGTAGCCAAGCTTAAAACTGTAGACAAAGAAACAGTTTGCTTCTAAAGGTTTGCAAGGGAGAGCTTGTCACAGAATGTTAATTCAAGCAAGCTGATGTTAAATCAAACCAGTGAATCTAAATACCGATAATCTGCAGCTTTTCATGTTGCATTCTACGAGGCGTTCAGCTGTGGCGTGCTGGAGCCCCTGGTTTTAGTGTCGCTTAAGATCAGGAGAGCTCTCTGCTCTTCCTGTTACATTAAAATGCATGGTTAGCATCTAAAAAACCATGTGGTAAACTGGGTTTTTTCCCTCAAGCTTTATTATCAGCTGAAATTGGCACCTAATATTGTGCATTTGATTAAAATTACTCTCGTGCCTTTGTTGTAGGCAAACTTACATAAAAAGGAGCTCTAAATGATAAAATATAGAGGATTTTCTTCTAAGGCTATCACTAACAAAAGGATGAGAACCTTACAATAACATTTGATTGTAATGGCTTACCTTATGAGATAAGCAAGAGGAATGGTGGTAAACCTGTATTTCTTTTCTTGTTTTTTTCCATAATCTTGCATTTACTGTAGACAGCTGATAATATATATGTGTGTAATTGACATTTTTCTTTGGCATTTTACTGCTTTGAAATATTAAGAGTTTTATGTTCTCTTGAACTATACAATGACAACTTTTTTTAAAAGCTTAAACATTATCTGCAATACATGAGGACTTCCTTTATGAATAACAGCACTTTACTTACTATTCATTAAAATAAAAGGTCTATGTACTCAAAAAATAAGGTATGAATAACTGTAGAAATGAATGAATGTACAGCCTATGTGTCATTAAGAAGTTTCAACTTGTTAATAATCAATTCTATTCTACTCACTAACTTCCATTTTTAATGTTCAAAGGTACTGATATTTCGACTGTATTCCAACTTCTGAACACATCCATTATCAAAGAAGATTTGTAACCTTTCTAGTCCAAAGAATTTTGTACTGGCAGGATAAGCAGAACATACCAAAATTTCGCTAAAATGATGCAAACTGAACCAAATACAATATTTTTCTCCCCCAAGTTAACACAAAATACACTCAAAAGAAACGAATCTCCTAGGGTTACTCTAGACACTTACCCTTACTACTCATGCTCCTTTCTCCTGCTATGCATGACTCTCAGCTATTCCTGTAATCCTGACATTCCTTTCTAATTGAATTTGCCTGTGCAAATATTCACGGCAATTCACAATTTCCATTTCTGTTTGTTCTTTGCCATTTCTACACAATGAGCCTGTGCCTTTACCTGCCACATTTTCTTACCATATGAATTTTTTCCATATGAAAACCATATGAAGTTTAGGAATATTTAAGTAGCAGGAGCAGAAATTGGTTCGTGCAAAGACATTTTTCTAATTCAGCACTGATGTCTCTTTAGGGTTCTTTACAATAAGCATCATCTTGCAAAATTTTTATGTCATTCCTGACATTAATTTTTAGTCAATTATGTTCCATATGTCAAAACTCACAAATGGGGAGGAATAACAGTTTCTCCAATATGCAAGGGCAGAGACATTACTTAGTCCTTAGAAGAGGACTACCAGTCTGACCCACTGGAATTCTGTGGCAAGTAGTGGCAGCCCTACTTACCCAAATATCGATCAAAATACCAATTAGTGCAACAATATTTTGTGATGACAACTAATGGACTACAAATAGGAAAAGCTTCCATCACATATGCATTTATGTGATGCATAAATCACAGCCATTTGAATGCCAGTCAAAGAGTAATTAAGTTTCAGTCATTGTTTAATATCTTAAAAAAAAAAAAAAAAAAATCATGAGTGGCAGAGCTCATTTGGAAAGGAAGTTGAACTATGCTGGAGTACAGCACAACGTGCTAGGGAGCAGATTCCAGCACCTTTGCACCATTAAAATAGCAATTTACTCTAAGCTATCCCAGGTCACTCAAGCCCTTCGAAGTAAGTCATTTGCAACCATGTTTCTGAGCCACTACAATAGCACAATTTGGCCCTTGTGTTACTTTCTACATTTCTCTTCATGGTGAACGATCTATCTAAAGGATGCATATTCACACTGGAGACATCTGCTAATAAAAACATTGAAAGCAATATAGAAAAGAAATCAATCAAGCCAGCTCAATATACTAGATGTCATTAAATCTACAACATATCGATAGATACAGTTTTAAAACTGTTTTAAGTGAATAAAACATCAATTTAAGACACAGAGAAAGAATGTTAAAAATACCAATTTATGACACTGAGTTGGATTTAATCTGGATCCAGTTTGTATTTGGAAGCGAAGATACTTTTCAGACCATACTTTTACCAATAACAGTATGGGACATACCTGTAGGAGCTGTGGAGTCTTTCTGAGAACGTTCTATTTGATGAAACAGGGCTTGAGAGAAAAAGCTGCAAAAATCTTGGGTTCTCTCCTCTGGATCTTTCCCAGAAAAAAAAGAGTATGTTTTTACAGGGATTACCCCCCCAAAAAGCCTAATACAGTCCTACAGGCAGCCTGATGAAAGGATAAACTAATTCATACAGCTTTTCTGTGCAGTCTCCTTGTAGCTAGTCCATTCTGTCTTTGCAAAAGTAGCACAGTGACACTCCAGTAAAGACACGTTCTTCTAAGCCCAGAGCTCCGTGTGCCTATTTCTCATGCTACTTTCTCCAATGCTTTGCAGTGGGAAGATTTAGAACTTCCCGTGGACATTAGCACCAAACTAGAACTGTTCTGCTGCTTGGGAAAAGGACCAGGGCGGGTGGAGGGAGAAAGAAGAAAGAGCAGAAAACAGTTACAGTGCTTTACATATGATTTCTTGGCAAATTGTATTAATCTTTTAAATCTTTTATTCACACACTGGACACCTAAAACTATTTTTTTTGGGTACTATTTTAGCTGTCATTCAAAGGTTACCTTCCCAGAATTCAGCACCTGGAGCGTAGCAAAGACAGTACACTTTGTGAGACTCATAGCAAAATGATGAGATAGTGAAAAGCAGTACTGAAAGGAGCCTTTGGTCTTCTGTGCTTGATGTTTGTTGATTCTGTTGAAGTGCCAAATACTGTGCCAACAATTCAGTGCTGAATTCTCAATGAACCTAGAATCCTTATTTTGCAAGATGTCTGTAGCATGGTGAAGGTAATGTCTTACAGATAATTACCTATTACCTGGAACTTTTATTTGCACATATATTTGTTATATATGAACATTATATTAGTATAAACATGTAGAATTTATCTCACTTAAATCTATGTATGGGAAAATCCTTATTCTAGTCAAAAGATGACACCACATGCACCGATTTACTTTTCAGATCTTTCAAACTAGTTACATGATTAACACATACTCTATCTGTAACATTACAGAGGAGCACAATTTTAGCATTACATTTTAAAGTGGAATCAGATTTCTAGCATCTAAATGTCCCCCATAAGACTGGGGAAGAATATTAGGTCCAGAAACTACACTTAGCACAGTGCAAACCATACTTGGAATAATACATTTATTAACACAGTGAGATACACTGTCTCTGTTATATGTATCTGTAGGTCTCCATTATTCACCCATTACCTTATATATTCATTTGGGCTGAATTTTCTGGTAAACATGTGTCTTAAAAGAAACATTAAACAAAATCATCAAATGGAAAGCCAGAGAGGACCAAATGTTCAACTAATTCAAATGGGTGGAGAGTATCAAATCAGCAAAACTGTTATTTTCTTTGAGCCCATTTATCCAAAGTAACACAAAAGGCCTTTCACAGCCAGCTGCACTAAATAGGAACACTAAATAGGAAGGTGATGGGACTTAAAAAGCAGGCCTCTTCTGCCTTAAAAATGCAAATAATTTAGTGACACTTAGAGCTGGACAACTGTTTTCCAAGATATTTCCAAATATCCAAAGATATTTCCAAAGATTTCCAAGGTCCTTACAGGACATGAATTAACTAAATGCTTTTGTATGCTTTGAAAAATTGGTATTTTCTTTTTCAGTATTTATTTAATAAAATTATGGAAAAGTATAAACAGGAAAATGGGAGAGAAAGGTCTGGGAATAAACCAACCTTAGCTCTCCAGCAAAGATTTCAAGGAAATAGCAACGTCATCCTTCTGCAATTTTAAGTCATCTTCCATATCACAAACACAATATGAATAAAACCTGTTTCTACTCAATTCCTGTGTCGGTATTAACCCTCAAATTGCATAAATTTGCCATACATCTCTTGGAATGCACTTACTAATTGAACTTCTTTCATGTATAAGGTTCTTGAGAAAACAGCTTTCCTTCTAGCAATAGACTAAATAATGGAGTCCTCACAGGTTTCAGCAACCTGAGTTAGCAACTCTAAAGACGCTTTTAGAACATACAATTCCCTTGATCTTATCCACACAAGGCCAAAGAATGAAAATATCAATATCAATATTAACCTTTACAATATTTGTATATTACCTACCTGCTCAAGTTCTACTTGGACTTTTCATCCCTGTTAAAATTTCAGGAAAAATAAAATCAAATCGTGTCCAAGCAAAGGAACAGAGACACAAAGGGAAATAGTTTCTTCCCCGTAAGAACATCCCACCACAAAATGTAACCTTAAAGCCTATGAATGTAACCTTAAAGCCTATGAATGTATGTCTTATATTCTGAATTAACAGCAAGACTAAAACCTATTCTTCTGTTAAAGTAGACATGTAGGCATAGCTGGCAAAGATGGCATATCTTTTTCTAAATCCCCAAAATTCTTATGTATAGTTTAACATAACATTTACACTAATATCTGTAATAACATGCTTTTTCATTCTTGAAAGATTTTTTTTAAAGTTACAGAAAAGACACATCAATCACTTCTGATCACACATTATTACTGAAATAATTCTACTATTTCTTTTCCCAAAATTTATCTACTTCCTTGCATTCTGACTGACTATAGATGTCTGATTTGCACAAGTTAATTTTGAAATAACCACATAATGTGCCATTCCCTTTACTGTGATTGCATGAAATCTATCATTAGCCAATCAAAGAGCAGAGACCTGCATAATGACTCTGGGGTATTTTTCAGTAACTGCTCTGTGAATATGTAATTTTCCTCCACTATGTAAATTTCACAAGCATATTCCTAAGGCTCTGATTGAAACTGTTGCTTAGAATTTTAAAGTTGTTATCCATGGTGACAAATTTTCTTATTTCTCAAAAATGCAAAAGCTCTAGAATAAGAAAAATAGGAAAATAAACAGGAATAAAAATTATAAAAAGATGGCTTCCATGTTAAAATAATAGAAGAATCTATGGACAAGATCATGCTCAAATGTTAACAACCATGAAGCCTGCACAATAGCCACTAGTGCATATGAGAGAGCAGAACACTGCTTACACCATCTTAATGGTGACTCTCTTAACAACAACAAAACAAATAATTAAATCACTATTACTGAAAGAAAGTAGAGCCCTTAACATTCAAATGAAGCACATCTAATGAATAAGAAAAGCTATTCTAAAAATCTCTATTCAGTGATAAACATACTTCGAAAACATCTGAGATATGCTCCAAGTCCAAAATATATGAAGGTTTTGCTGATTACTTTAACAGAAAGAGGATTCAATCTCTTCTTTCACTTACTTTACTCTCTGCAAATCAGCTATCTAGCTGGCCTGAAGCAACTGTCAAATTATGTTGACTTGCTATATTTGTTTAGTATTACTATTAGTAGTAGTATTTGTACTATAAGACTGTGCGGTTCCAATTTACTTGCTATTTCTGTTTAATAGAAAGAATATATTTAACGCTGCTCAGTTAGTCATTGCCAGTCATTGCCATGAACATGGATACCTGGATAACCAGAAGTTAAAAGCGATGTTGTTTTGATATTGAGTGGTATATGAATTTCATAAAAATCTCAAATTACATTGAATGCAAATATTTATTGAAGCATAAAAACATCACATGTAAATATAGCATGTTTATTTTAGCATTACCCTAAACATATGTTTAAACTATTAGAAAAGTTTTTTGAGATAATATTGGAAGAAATATATGGGAAAGCGAATATTAATACCAGTGGTGATGTCAAGGTGGTATTAATCTCTGGTAATTAATCTCTGGTACAGAGAACAAGACATCCAGATTAACAACTCCAGACCTCCTGGGAATTTTACACCTAGTTCCTAGAATATACAGTGACAAATGCAACATTAACAGTTGAAAATGTGCGAAAGTGAGCATTTTCACATCAAGCCATAAGCATTTGGAGCACTGTACATAGGGAAACACTGTGGCACCCTAGAATAGTGCAGTAACTGTTTCCAAGCACATGATAACCATGCTATTTCACACTGGGAACTTCCAAACTGGATGACTGATATAAGTAAAACTATTTTTAAGATAAAAATAATGAATTGCATATTCCTGGCTTTATATTCTGCTTTCAGAACTAAGAATAAGCACAGTCTATTATTCCCGAGAGCCATGAATACTGACAAGTATGTAAGAGCTTTTGAGCTCTTAATATCACAACACAGATACTTCCATCTTAGCAGCAAAAAATATAACCACTTATACTCATGGTGAGCACTAAGTCCAGGTGAAATATCAACAAGAGTGCTCAGACTTGCCTAAGTGGAGGAGAAAAAGGCTTGAACTTAAATTCAAATTTTTATAATTATGAATGTAGAGCTAGAAATTACAGCTAACCTAAATCCTTGTTGTCTTGGGAGAAGAGATAGATGGGCCCAGCCCATGATAGATCAGTATGTAGATACATTGATCACTTCAAAACAACGCTTTAAAGATGTCTAAATTTGAAAGAAACTTGAGCAGGTTTGAAAAAAGGTCATTAAAGCATTTAATTACCATCCCACACCCTACCATCCATTGAAACTGAAGACAGAAAGTTCTGACGAATGTGCAGAGTATAACCATCAAAAGAAATTCTAGAACATTCAAAAGATTCATCTTGACTTCACAGATGAGTGTCTCTCCTCCAACTGAAGCATTACTAAAGCTCATGACTACAGGGGGAGTCAGAATGCTCATTCATTTTCTACAGAAAGTATTTTGGACTATAATTTCATTCTAATTTGGCACAAAGATTTTACATTCTGATTTTTCTATTAAACAGAATTTGTGCTCTTCATCCAGCTCTCTCTTGTCTTGGGGTTTGTCCGGAAGATCACTGTTCATTATGGAAGAGTGATGAGTCTGAAAGTCATTTAATTTAGGTATGTACATTTTTAACTTGCTGAAGTAAACAATTACTTATTTAGGTTTAAAACACAAAAAGAAAAAAAACACGGTTTAGGTTTTTGTTTTGTTAGGGATTTTTTGGTGGCGGGTTTTTTTTCCAAGAAATTTATTAAGCGGCTTCACTATACATCAGCTGCAGTTATAATTTGTCATGTCTCTACTAAATTGGTTCCCAAAAAAGGAACTATTTACCATGCCAGTTATTCATGCAAACCATGTTTGCAGAGCTTCTGCAAGATACAACACAGCCTTTACAAACTTGGGTAAAATAAGTGTGATTTTCCTTGTACTACCAATATCCTGGTAAAAAACATATTCTACCTGAAAAATTACAGACAAAAAGATCTTCTTATGCGGATAGAAGCTACACAGACTACAAATAGCAAAAAAACCCAACAAACAAACAACAAAAACAAACAAACAAAAACAAACTCAAGAAATGAACCCCAAACAATGAAAAAACAAGGGAAAAGTTTTTAAAAATGTGTGGAGAAAAAAATGTGAGATGGGATACAAAAAATGTTGTCCAAGCCTTAGTTATCTACTATGTTTAACTATAACATGCTTTACAAATATTTCTTCTACAAACTTTCTTTAAAAGTTTCCAAATTTGCTTCGCTTTTGAAACTTCCAAAAGTTTCAAAATATGCACTGTCAACTCTTTTAAAGTAAGCTGCATTTTTTTTTTTTTAATTTTAGGGTTGCACAATACACGCACGCCACACTTTCAAGTTTCTCTCTGGAATAACAAGGAATGATTTTAAATGAACACATTGGCATCTAGAGTAGTTTCTTTGCCCCAGGGTACCATCTAGTTGCTCCATCACAGGGACACAGGTTTCTTGTAGGTCCTATGCTATATCTGGTAGCTCTGTGATGATATCTCAGCTAACCACGGGTGTCTTGGAAGTGGAAGAAAATACCTCCATGTCAGTAGCACAATTGTTCCACGGTTCTAATTGTTGCAAATTTTAGCAATGCAACAACCCACACTGAGTTCCAAATATAAAGAAACATGCTGTTGGTAACTTCATGTCTCAAGCTTTATCTAGTTTTCTAGTGAAAATATTATTTAGGAAAGACTGCCTGACATTCAGCAGAAACATAAGAAAACTTGTTTCCAGTCACTCAAGAGAGTTTTCACTAGATATCCTACACATCATATTACATAATGGATAATCTTTTAGCAATAATTTTGAGCTTTACTATTTAGAAAAAGAAGGATTTGTATGTTTGGTTAGACTCCATTTGGCAAACAGGGCCAGAGGCCAAGAAATATCACAGTTAAAATAGTTTCAGATGTTAAAGACCCACAGTGGTACAGTTAAAAACCCTTAATCAAACAAAATCTGTTTGGAAAAGTGATACTTATTAATACTTGCATGGAGGAAAAACTAAGAAAATTTCATAGTACCAAAAATCCTTTGGGGAAAAATTTTACTACTTGCTGTTGTAACTACACAATAGGAGAGAAAATAAGACAGCACCCCAGTATACAAGTCACACTGCAGTGCATACACTGTGCATATAGGAAAAAAAATAGTAATTTAGATTGCTTAGTTACTTTTACATGACCTTTTCTGATACTCATAAAAAAAATCATATTCTATAGTGCTTGCAAAGAAAAGTAAAGCTCTTTGTAATGCATGCTCCAGCTACACAACACATGACAACTTAGCCAGTGGTGAGTGATACCTTTATTTCTGTATCTAGCTGCATGAAAGAGTGTTCTTTTCAATCACTGCAGGTGTCAAAGTTCCCAATTTACAAGGCAGAATATATGATAGCACATAATACAAGCATACAAATAACATTTAGACCAAATGCAAAAGAAACTAAATAGAAAATGGAAAATTCTTCATTTCCCTAGTAAATAGTTGAGGTCAATTTCCTTCTTTTTAAAGCAGGAAGAACATGGCAAAGGACTTAAAATAAGATTGTCTCCTTTTCTGGCAATCCCTACATAGAGGTTCTTCTTATTACATTATCTGTGGTCATCTGCACTGTTTCTTCTGGTCCACAACGTTAATGGCAGTCTGTCTAATTCATCTCATTGCACCTTCGAACCACACTCAATCTGAACCTGAGTTCACAGTATGTAAAACTGCTGTTATGTTTTTAATGTACAGGGAAAAGTGTGTGTATTCTGGAGAACAGGTACTCTCTAGGACTTGAATATTAAGCATAAACTATGAATTTTGTCAGTAACGCTATTGCAGCATTCAAGCACATGATAAGCTTATGGAAACATTAAGACATATTTTTATCTCCTCCACCAGATGTGCTTATTTATAAAAAGGTGTAATTTCATATTTTCTATGTTTTTATGTTAATATTATTATGCAAATTCTATTTAGAAAAAACCAAAATTCCCGCAACTGAGCATCAAAACACTTCTACTAGATTTTAAAACTATTCTATGCCAAAGAATATTTAAGTAACAATAGCATTGAGGATTTTTTCCTTCAAAAAAGATTCAAATATTCTCTGCCAAAACGGCAAAGACATGACATGAAGTTAGTGTTGCAAATTTATTGTAAATTAAAGTGCTTTCCTTCTTTTTGCTATGCTACATTGCCTTGTTATTGCTTAAATTACAATGAGTGCCTCTCCCTTTTCTGTCTTGGCTCTTGTCATTTCTTGTGATGAAATCTGTCAAACTATTAAGCAGGACTGTGCTTTTAGTTTTGCTGCCACTGGTACCAGAAAAACCATTTGCCGGTTTAGTTAGAACATCACAAATCACCCCTCCAGTATCTGATGAAAATATCTTCAGATTTTTATCTTTTCATATTCAGTTCTAATTAGAAATGATTCTTAGAGATCAAGTACTGAAGCATTAACAAGATGCACTGTAATCTACCATTCTGCACTACTCTGTAATGCATATGCCATATGCATCCATGACATACGCCATCTAAAAATTATTCTCCTGGAGTATTTTTTTAAAAAAGGTAAGCATTATTGCCCCTTTCCCTCCCATCACTGCTTCAAAGGTTCTAACACCTCTTATGCAAAAACCATTCCTATCTCACCATGGCAAGTCAAATGTGATCAATATGATTTTCAGACCTTTCACGTTTATCTGAACAGGAAAATAAAAACAAGAGTCCTCTCTCCCCTGTTATAGTGAAAATTCTGCAAGGTGCAATTGGGAGTCCAATAAGCTGCAGAAAATTCATAGGATTGAATTTATATGACAGAAAGGAAAAATAAAAAGACTTGGCTGTGCAATAGGTCCTTCCCTCTAAGGAGGTTTTTTTATGACGTTCACTTTAACTGCAATGATTACCTATATATTAGTGTACCATCCAACGTGTTTAGTCAAGGCTGTGAGTCTGTAAATAAAGATAGTCTCCATTATGAATAACATATGTTATAATTTGAGACACAGCATCAACAAGACAGGGAGAGAAATTGGTATGATAACATAGAAGAGGAAAGAACCAAATTAACTGTATCAGATAGCACAGTAAAACAGATAATTTTTTATTTTGATGGCTTACAACTGCAATTTTCAACTGCTCTTTTTAAAAAATCTTATTATAAACAAGCCTACTAATGTCCAATAGGCTGTTCAATCTAGACAACCGCATGGTAGTCAAATGATCCTTTCAGAACTCCAGAAGGTATTGAGGAGAGAGATGGGGGAGAACAGAACTGATGTCCTACAGTGTAAGTCTGAGATGACACTTCAAATGGACAGAGGCAGCCCAGGTGAGCAGAACTTAAAACACGTGAGCAGGGAAATAACAGACAAGGACAGAATCAGAATAAGCACATCTAATTAGAAAAAACCTCCATAATGAAGATGATGTGGTTGAACAGGAAAGCAGTTTCATGATTAAAATAAAGGAAGACATGCATCAGTTAAAGGAAAGGCCATTAATATTTGTAACTGGAGATTAAAGTATTACAATACTAAATCAGAAGATAATAGGGAACACATGTAGGGACAGAGATAAAGGCCACAAGTTAGAATCTTCAGGAGTCGGAAAACAAATATGCAAGTAGGTACAGTGAATGTTTGGGAAGAAAAAAGAGGTGTCCAAACAGCATGTAGTTTGTCACTGTGCAGTTCTATTAAGAGACAATTTAGGCTCAAGTTAGGAGCACAAAATGTGTCTTTGATGAATTCATGAAGTATGTTCATATATATTATGAATAGTTCCATATTTAACTTGTGCCTTAAGTGCTCCAGTGTTATCTTAACACATTTGGCACAGGACTCTAATTTCTGCAAGGATGCTTATTCCAAAGAAGCTCGTCTCCCAGTTGTCTCCAAACTTGGATTCTCCTGATCCCCCTTGATGGATCATTACTGCAGTGTCTTGGGAGACAATAAAAGCTTTGGACAAAAAGACCTGTAGGCACCAGATTTAGAGACTGCATTTTAATATGCAATGTCTTTGTAATAAGATGAATACCTTTTACACCATGCATTGCTAGACCACTGTGGACACTATCATATGCAAATAATAGATCTTAATCATCTGCTGATTATAATAAATTTTGCTTTCAACAGGAACTTTATAACTTTTAGGCCAAATAGTATTTCTCTCTCACTGCAACACTATTTGTTTTTAATATTAATTTATGTCTGTCTCTCTGTGTGAAGTGCATATTTATATTTAACAAACACTTGTGAAGGAAGCATAGGAAACAAGCAGAGATTTATCAACTTCCACCATAGAAAAACAATCGATTAAAGAAACATAAGACTATAAGACAAGCCAAGCCTCTGAGCTTCCCTTTCAAAGCAGTATGTCACATCCCATAATGTGAAACCCTGTAACAAATAGTTTCATTTGATGGGCTGAATTTAGTTATTAATTGCTCCATCTAGGATAGCAGGTAGACTGTGAAAGATTTGAAGGTCAAGAATTATGATACAGACAAAAATGATTAAAACACCAATAGTCCTATGTTATTACAATTTTCAATTAAAAATGTAAGACATTCAGTGTAAAATAAGCCAGAGTAATTATGAAAATATAAGTACATCCTGTTTTATAAGTTAAAACACTAATATTCACTTTCTTCTCCTTTGGTGCTTTATGCACAGGTGTCCAGGGTATATACAGATTTTTTCATATAAGCTTATTAGGTAAAGCAAAGTCGAAAGAAGAAGAGAGCGCACTGTTTATTAGAGCTCATATATCTGGAAAAAATCATTAAACTTTGTAGGATGTAGGCTTCCAGCCTTCCGAAAGTGACAGCACTTTTGGTAAAAAAACACATAAATTTTTGGTAAAAAATCAAAAATAGATAATTATATTAAAAGCACAGTAAATACAACTATAAATTGCTCCATGAGGTTCATTGCACGTCAGATTTAACCATCCCCAATTTTACCAACATGATTACAATTAAATCCTCAAGTGTCATTGTTGTTGGATGAAGATAGTAAAGTCTCTAACCTATGGCTATTAAAAAAAAAAGTATATAACTGTCAATTGCCTTCTTTAAAGTTTGCATTTTCAGCTTTTGCACAAACTATTTTAAAGAGGGGACTAAATTCTCAAAAAGCCATTCTTGAATTTGAATGTTTTTTTGGCAAATTTGTACTTATTTGCAGCTGTAAGGATGACTCAATTATTTGCAAACCAGTGTTTATACATAGATTCACAATTATTGTGCTATAAATAGTATCATACCAGTGGGCTATTTTGCAGTGCTGTCTCATTAATTCAAGGTAGCTTGTGGATGGCAGAACAGAGAAGTTCATGGAACACCTAGTTATGAGCTGAAATATTTTTGTTTAGGTAATACTTAAATTATAATAAATTGTCATTGGAAGAAAAATTTTTAAAAAAACCCCATGTTTAGATCCACTGATATGGCACATTTGATAAGACTGGCTCATTTTCTACAATAAGAAAGCAAAGTATCTTCTACTTTTGATAGTACCAAAATTTTTTGGTACTCCATCCAAAGTGTAACAATAAAAGAGATGAGGAAAGTATGTCTAGTACATTTTGAAACAGAAAGGGTAAAATTCAAGTAAATTATACCAGAGGCACTAAAAAAGGCAGGCAGTTTAAACAGGAAAAAACAGTGATGTTCTTCTGAGAAAATACGGCATCATATAATTTTACTTTCTTTTTGCGTTAACATGCAGTTGATTTGATAACAGAAAAAAAATCCCCTTTCTTCTCAAGTGACAGATACTCTATTTCATTTCTGAGTGTTGGCTTCTTAAGGTTTTAAATTATCAGCTGCTTTGTATCTAACTTTTTTTTTTTGAAGGAACAACACCATGTATTTCTTTTTATGATCTCATAAGGGAACCTTCTTTGCCTTCCATTATTCAAATGAACTGTATGATTTGAGGCTGTAAAAGGCTTCAGTATCAATATAATTTTTTAAAATATTTCTAAGAAAATTATATATTAACCCTGTTTTTGTACGAAATTATATCCTACCATTTGAAAGATGTAAACTGCTGCATATATTAACTATTGGGTTTTGTATATGATTAAATCTGTCATTCTAGTTACAATAAATATTATTTTTCACCCATGACAAAATAACAATAAAAATGACTGTAATAATTTCAGTGGAAATACTTAAGATTGCCTTTACAATGCAATTCTCAACATGACCATCATAATTCTACACTACCATAAGTTCTGAAACTGTCAGCATTCACAAGTGAAACAACAACCCATGTCAGTAAGAGGTTTTAGACACCTTTTGTGCATTACAGTCTAAGCTGTAGACTTCGCCTGTAGACTTTCTCTTGGAATATTGTCCAAACTATGCTGATACTAACTCCTGATCTTCCTTGTTTACAAAAAAAGCATTTGTATACCTAATTTTCTTCTCAAGAGAACTGATTGCAAAATAATTTTTAATTCTGAGTATATTAAAGCTGAAAGGATTACAAGAAAGCCTTATTTTAACTTCTTTATATGAAGTAGGTTTTCACTTTTTAGAACTTCTAAATTATTAATATTTTATCCTGGGAACACTTGCTTAGTTTTGTTTATACTTTTATAGGAAAATCACAGGAACATTATTAAAAACAAAGATGAAATAAAATAATATCAATGGATAGTTTGGTACAAGATCTGATTGTGGTAAGTATAATGGTTAAAATATGAATTCCAAAGTACTATTATAAGTGTTAATTAATAGAGTGGAGGAAAAAATATCTTATATCTCTTTTCTATCCTATCTTTTACCCATGAAAAGTACCCTCAGTGTCATATCACTATATTCTAGCTTCTTCCCTTTGTTTCATGAGCACGTCTACTCCAGTAGAACTGCCTGCTTAGCACTAAGAACATGCATATGTTCCATTCTGAATTGCAGCTACCAGTGTTTTGCTCACATCAAGCTCAAAAAAGGGAATAGAAAGCTCACAATTTGATAAAAGGTTTCTTATTCAGGGCCATACTGAAGCATATCTCTTCACTTAAAACAAGAATTCAAACATCATTCCAGTAATGCCAAAGTCATTTAATTCAGCCATTTCCTAGTATTTCAAGCGCTTCATTTCACAGCATCAGTATTGCTCTTTCATTATAGATTTGCATGTCATATCCTTTATGCCAAATCCCACATAGCTGCAAATTGTCTTGATTCCACTGATTCCAAGGGAGGTATCTTGATATGTACCAGCCCAGATCTGACCTTTTGTCTTTGTGGGTTACAAACTGTATCAAGATTTTAAGACTATCAGACTTTCTAGTCCCAATGGGAGTAACAGCCAAGCACAGGATGCAAGTCAAAATGTGTTTCCTGGACACAATAAAAACAAGGTAGACATCAACAGATGAGTAATTTGGTTTTTAACATATGGCATCTCTTTCCAATGAATCAGACTTTTTATTTTTAAAGAGGAAAATATTTGTCTGGGGTACGAAAGGAACCCTCTGTAAAAGGTAAAAAGACACAGAAGTATGTTAAATACAGTATTTCTGTTCCCAACTCATACTAAGAAAGATTTAATCACACCAGTGCAGTCATGATACTTTGTTTTCCACAGGTTTCAGCAGTGAATCACATCCAAATTGTTCCCAGGAGCACAGTGAATTATTTTTCAAGATTTGATTTATTCTCACTGGTAACTGCTATAATTTATGATAGATTCCATTTTGTCTACCCATGCTTATAAAACAAGCACACGTAAGCAGAAAACATTTAACAAGACAGAGCATCGCAGTCGGAAAACAATTTGGAAAAGGCAGTTATTTTATAAGAGCTAAACTTTATGAAAGAATGGATGAAACAATACTACAAGAAGAAAAAGAGTTACGTAAGTATTACAATTTCTATTCAACTCCTCATTTTTGTCTTATTGTCATACACTCTAGTGACAGCAGCTAATGGAAACATTCTTCAATTCAAAAGCCCAGATTCCTTCAAATAAGGCGTAAGTAAAAAGAGCTGGGGCCTGGTCTGGCGATCCTCTGGGGGCTTCCAGACCCCAAACATGGCACTCTCTCGAACCAATTATCAAAGCACATCACTATGTCCTGTAAATGTGAGAGATGGTTTCTATCATGAAAAGGTGCTCACTACTTTAATCCCACTGTGCTGCAGTGAAAGACATTAATAAGTGGCATAAAGAAATGTTACCATAATAACAAATACAGCCAGATAATTACAACAACTGTAAAATTAGATTGGTGAGAAGGGTTTGTGATTAATTGTTTTAAAGTATCTACAAATGTGGTGATTGGCATTTGTGGTAGTGGAAATCTTCAAAAACAGCAGACATGGGAACACTGAAATTTGGTTTTGACTATTGATTTACAATGGTAAGAGGTAAGTGAGAAAACAGTAATGGCAGAGCAAGAAAGACTACATTAGAATTATTATCCTTTTAGGACCCATCACTTTTAAGATTTGCTTGCTTTCACATAGATGAGACACTGAATCTTTTAAAACAAAGATGAAGCCTGAAGTAAGCATCGCAGAGGAATTGCAAGTTACAGGATTGAGGTTCTCTTCAGCTTTAAACAAGGAGGTTCCTCACAGAACTATTGTAATTTTGCACTATCCGGGATAATTCAATTTTTTATTTCTCATGCAACTCAAATGAAAAAATCCAAGGTTTGTTATAGCTGTGATCCTTCAGTTCTAAAAATTTATCTTTGTCTAGGGTCCTATAGCTCTGTTCCTTCAGCTGACCTAATTAAAACTTTTTTGCACAGATTTTAATATGGCTATTAGTGAGACTGTATTGATGCTGAATGTTAGTATAACAAAAAACTCTTGATAAAAAGTACTTGACAGTGGTGATGCTCAGCTTTGACACAGAATGATGGTCTAGTGAGGCAACAATTTGAGTCGATTCCTCCCAACAAAAGCATTTTGCAGAGATTTTCATTTCTAAACTAACAGATGACACAATGTTTCTTCTTAAATCTGCTTCTCCTTAAATCTGCATTTTGGTACTTTAACCCCCTGAATTACTACAAAAATACTGTAAATATCCAAACAGAAATGTCCCGGTTTGAGGTTTTTTTTGCATTTTAGTTAGGCATCCTCTAAGTATCTGAAATTAACAGCATATTGTGGAGCAAACTGCTTGTTCTCAGGATGATAAGGCCAATGTTTGTGCTACGTGCCAAGGGATGGTATGCGGAGAGGCCTTTGCTTATACTTATTGCTGTAACAACCAAGGTCAGACAATTTTCGTTATTTGCCCCTTAGAGGGTCGGAAACGGAAAAGTGTAGAGGGGTCACACCTGTGGGGAGGAACAGACAAGAGAGGTGACCCAAACCTGACCAACTGGGGTATTCCATCCCATCTGCCCCATGCTCAGTATAAAAGCTGAGGGATCAAAGGGGCATTCTCTCTCTTCCTGTGATGGCCCACGTCCGAAGAGGACTCTGTCTGTTCATCTGCCTTTGATCCCAATCAGTGTGTTCCTGACTCCAGAGTTGGAATTCAGTTCCCATCCATTATTGAGTCCAGTCTGGGACTTCCCCAGTGACTGCCGGTGATGGGACTGTCATCCTGGGAGCTTGATACGGGTTGGTATATATTGTATCCATTTCATTATTTTCTTCTTTTTAATTTAATTCTTTATTAAAGTAGTTTAGTTCATTCTAAACTTCTGTTTCACCTTATCTCTTCCTCTTCTCCCATT
The DNA here is from genome assembly GCA_004320125.1 of Scolopax mira. Taxonomy (NCBI): domain Eukaryota; kingdom Metazoa; phylum Chordata; class Aves; order Charadriiformes; family Scolopacidae; genus Scolopax; species Scolopax mira. The sequence continues at coordinate 162,228 of BJBW01000036.1, forward strand.
TGGGGGGGAGGGGAAGGGCCATCTGTCAGTCCAGTTGCAGTGATTTCGTCTGAAACCACGACAAGAAGGCAAACTCATACTTCATAGCCACATTCCTGAATGATGTCTATTAAAATTACACATTTTCATCAGTTTGTCAGGTCATCTACAGAACATTATCCTGGAAAGTCTCAGTATCATCCTGTGTAATAGTCCAAATTAAAAATTTCACTATTATCCATCAATAAGTTACAAGCAATTGTATTTCTGTAATGTCCTTTTCCTAAATATTGTAATATGTGTATGTAGAAAATAACTGGAGGAAGACTTAGAAAAGAGAAATTTCATGGTCTGGGTTAAAAATGATCTTGAAATACATTAAAATTTATTGTGAAATATACTCAAACCACCAGCTGCAAACCAGGAAGGAAATACCAATCCACAGCAGAAAGAACATACACACTGAGTTTGTCATTCAACATGGGGTGCAATAAGAGGTTCTTAAAGTGGTAGTTACAAAAGGAAAACTAGAATAACCTTAAATAATGTCTCATTTAAAGTATTATCATTAAATCAGGCAGATAGATAGGGAGATAGGAAATACATAAAGCGAGACAAAACTTCAGATGAAAGAATAACCATTATCATGCTCCATATGGATTGTCTTCATTCTGACAATGCATAAATGCATTAAATCAGTTATTCTTCTCAGCCATCCAGAAAGCAAGAAATCAAGAAAAATTATGTTCAAGATTTGGTATTTCTTTGTGTCCTGCATCATTATGGAATGATGATCTTGGAATGAAGAGAGAGAAAAAAAACAGTCAGAAAAGGAAAATCATCTGTTATACAAATCTATGATTCAATGTTCAAAACATTTTGGATTTGATTTAGCCTCTCTCTGCCTGTATTTCTCTTGTAAAATTATTCTAATTTCACTAGACCAGAGGGAGATACCCTATTTTGTCTTCAACGGTCTGAGCACTGATTTTTCATCATATCCTGTGGATCAGTGATGGCCCACAGATGAAATCCCACAAGGAAAGTAATGAATCCCATTAATTCAATTTTGTTTTTAAATTTTAAAGCAAAGAAATGGCCTTTGATTTGAGGATAAAGGTGAGAACAGAACCTCCACCTGGTATGTAGGTATAGATGTCAGCTCCAATTAGATAAGGAGATAGAAATATTTTCACCTCCTTCCTCAGTGTCAAGGTGTTAAAAAGAAATTTAAAAAGTTTTCTGATGGTAACATTCACTTGGCTAATTGTTGTGGAAAACAGGCATGTAGGAAAGAGAGGCTATTTTTTAAAAACAACTTTTCTGACAGTCTACAGAAAAGAGTCATAAAAACCATCTTCATCTCCATAAGAGAAAAACATTATGAGAACAGCAAAATACATTGCATGGAATTCATGTCTGGGAAAACACACAAAAATGGCTAAGATTTTCCTAGCTCCTGTAAATAATTGCTCTCATTTGTACATATATGTATATAAGTATGTATACACACACTAGATTTAGATATATACTTTACATACGCACAGAGCATGTCTCTTACTGAAAAAGAAATAATAGTTTAAGAAGTTTTGTATCTAAAAGAAGAGAGAGGAGAAGTTTTTTAGTATTCAACCATTCATCTTGATACATACATTGCCAGAGCACCTGGCAGTCTGTAACAAGCACTCTATGATCAATTAGTGATGTGGAAACCTGGTATTAGGGATCCCACAACAAGCAGACACTTAGGTTGTATGGAATCTGCCATTTTTTTCTAATGCTTATTTTTGTCATTATAAAGTACCTTGACAACAAAGACATTGATTCTGATTATAAATAAAACATTAAAATCTACAGAGGTATACTTCAATGTGCATTTAGATGACAAGTTGCTCCTGTTTCATTGTACTTGTTAGAATTTATTTTCTTTTGGTTCTGTACCAGTTGATTGTTGGCACTGTAGTTAAGGGAAAGCTATAGACTCATACACCTACTTGTGTCTTTCAAATTCATTGACATGTATTTAAATTATCATAATCTGTTTTATTGTAAGCATGAACTTTTCCTTTTTAACTTCCCTTGTAAGACTTTAATCACCATTTCAATTCAGCTATACTTTATTACATTGAAAATAAAACAGTACCTCTAAATCACTATCATACAGCTCTCTTTCACCAAGAAATGATGCATATGGACTCAAAGGATTTCCAGCAGTGTAAGCTTTCTCCTGTCCTTTCCCAAGAACTTAGAGTAAGTGACATATTACTAGGAATTTTAAAAGAATTATCTTCAAAAGTCCTACACACAGACAAAAAAAGTTAATCTAGAATACATCAGTATTTCTACTTTAGACACTAATAAGTCTCTGTCTGGGAGAGTGAGATTCATTCTATCATGTCTATTTGGAAGAACTGATTTGGAGTAAATATTTCAAAATTTTATACTCTATACTAAGAGTATATTATACTCTTACAACAATACATCTGAACTCAGGCTGAGGAATATCATGGTTACCTATCAAAGTCTTTTTGGTTTTTTTTCTATCTGATGACAGAAACCTGTGGCATAAAAACAGGAGTGAATCAAGCACAACACTAATATCAAAATCAAAAACTGAAGGCCCAGGGAGCAGATTCATTCATTAACCCTTCAAATGGATGTCATGATCCTGGAAGTATAACATACCAGAACAACAGAGGAAGCACAGCCAGTTAGAATCAGGTGCACTGTTATACATTTATTCAGCAACTTGATAGTGCTATGCTATTATAGTCCAATAATTAACCTAAATGAGGATAAAAACCACCCTTAATTGTATTTGTTGGTATATAAAGAGTTGACCAGTATACACGGGGTTTTTTTAAGCTATCTGGCAAAAATAAGAAAGCTTTAGTTTATGTCAACTTAAAACACAAGCCTTTCCTACTTTCATTTTGGAAAGAAAAAGGTGGTTTACTTATTTGACCTGGAATGTAACATTTTATACTAGACATATGTATTAAAAGCAAAGGAAATAGAGGAATAAATTCACATTGCTGCTAGAAGGCAGACAGACCACCTTCTCTCCTCTTTTCACAGAATCACAGAATGATATGGAGTTGGAAGGGAACTCTGGAGATCATCTCGTCCAACCCCTCTTCCAAAGCAGGTCCACCCAGAGCAGGTTGCACAGGAATGTGTCCAGAGAGGGGTTTGAATGTCTTCCCTAGACAGAGACTCCACCACCTCTCTGGGCAGCCTATTCCAGTGCTCTGCTACCCTCAAAGTAAAGAAGTTCCACCTCATATTTAAATGGAACTTCTTATGTTCAAGTTTATGCCCATTTCCTCTTGTTCTGTCACTGGGCACCACTGAGAAAAATGACCAGCCCCATCCTCCTGACACCCTCCCTTGAAGTACTTGTACGCATTAATTAGATCCCCCCTAAGTCTTCTCTTCTCAAGACTAAAAAGACCCAAGTACCTCAGCCTTTCTTTGTAAGAGAGATGCTCCATCCCCTAAACATCTTTGTAGTCCTCTGTTGTACTCTCTACAGCAGTTCCCTGTCCTTCTTGAACTGGGGAGCCCAGAACTGGACACCATACGCCAGATGCAACCTCACCAGGGCAGAGTAGAGGGGGAGAATGACCTCCCTCGACCTGCTGGTCACTCTCTTCCTGATGCACCCCAGAATGCCATATATCTTTTGGAAGATATAAGGCAGGTTGCTTTCAATTTCTCCAGATAAGGCTGTTCTGCCTCAATTGGAGGTTTGGTCTCTGGAGCAACAGAAGAAAAACAAAACACCACTGTATCACTTTTTTTACCATTCCTCAAGAGGGAGCTATGAGAGTATCACACTCATTTGAGGCTGCTTTCCCTCACGCCACAACAAAAACCTTCCTATTTTTAAGTGGATCAGGGGTTTTGTCAGATAAATTGAGAACTGCTTTGCATTGCCTTTTGCCAGTATTGTTCCTTATCTGCTTGCTAGAAAGAGAATGACAATAGGCAACCTTTATTCCAGTTCCTTTTTAAGTAAAAAGTTTAACAAAAACTTTTTAAGAAACAGAATTGCAAATAATAATGTACATGCATGTCTATGACTCATCTTTCAATCATTTTTATCTCAAGTCACTGATAAATTGCATGCCAAAGATGGCACAAGCCACAATACAAAAACAATACATAGATTACACTTCCAAAGATGTTACGTACTCAATAAGGACTGAAATCAATGCACTAAAGCAACCATATTTCCAAAGAGCTGACAAAATGAAATTTTATTTATTCACACTGCTGGCATGATTAGTCTTTTCAAATACATGAAGATTCAAGTGTTTTATAAAATAAACCAATGCATTGTCATAACTACAAAAAACTAAATACTATCATGAAGCAGAGTACTTCAAAGCAGTCATCTTCCTCAGGGCTCTAGACTTGGATGAGCATGTTCTCATTGTGTTAAATGTATCTTTTATGTAGTCTGATTTAAAATCCACAGTGAAATAAATGTTTTTGTGTGTAAATACACAATACAATTATAAGTTATTTGTTACTGAGAAAACATTTATTTAGTTTCTTGCCTCCAATCCAACTATGCCCAAGGTAAATCCAACATGTTTTCTGCATTGTAAAGTAGATTTTGAGATCCCAATGCTACTGTATTACAAACAGACCAATCGAAACATTTCAGGTTATCTTAATCCTTCTACAATTTGCTTGCTTTTCTTCTGCTAAAAACCACTCAAGTTCAATCATTGCAAATACTATGAAAACCTTGCTGATTTATGTCCCTGCTCAGAAAGTCAATAAAACAACTTACAACTTGACATCAAATACATCATTCAGCCAAGAAACCAAACTCCTGACAACCACTGATTTAAATCCTGAAGGTCTTTACTTGCAGAGATGTCTGCTATGTAACATTGCTTCTGGATTTATTATTGTATTTAAAAACTAAATGCAAAGACATGAAAACAAGCATGCATATATAGAGAGCAGAATAGACCAGATTAGAACAGATCAGACTTAAACAAGACTGGCTTGAGCCATTGACCACCTCTCTAAGAAGCCTGTTTCAGTGTTTAACCACCCTCTTGGTAGCAAAATGCTTCCTAAAGTCCAGTCTAAACCCTCCCTGGCATAGCTTTGAACCTTTCCCATGCATCCTATCACTGGATGCCAGAATAAAGATATCAGCAACTCCCTTTCCACTTCCCCTCCTCAGGAAGCTGTAGAGAGCAATAAGGTCATCCCTCAGCCTCCTTTTCTCCAAACTAGACAAATGCAAAGTTCTCAGCTGCTCGTCATAGGACACTACTTCCATCCCTTTCACCAGCTTTTTTTCCCTCCAATGTATGCATTCGAGGACCTTCACATCCTCCTTAAATTGTGGGGACCAGAACTGCACACAGTACTCAAGGTGAGAATAATAACCTGTTTTGGCTGTGCTGTGTTTGATGCACCCCAGGATGTGGTTTGCCCTCTTGGCTGCCAGGGCCCCCTGCTGACTTGTACTGAGCCTGGTGTTGACCAGCACCTCTAGATCCCATTCTGCAGGGCTGCTCTCCAGCCACTTCTCTCTCAATTTACACTTGTTCCCAGCATTACTCTGTCCTAAGTGCAGAATCCAGTAATTGGATTGTTAAATTTAATCCCATTAATCGTTCCTGATCTATTTAGATCCTTCTGCAAGGCATCTTGTTCCTCAAGGGGAAAAAAAACCCACCTCCCAGTTAAGTATCATTAGCAAACTTGCTAATGGTGCATTCAACTCCCCCATCCAGATTGTTGATAAATATAACAAACAGAACTAGCCCTAGAATTGAACTCTGAGGAACATATATATTCAGACGTGATTTATAGGAATATGAATATATTATATATATGAAAATTAATTCATATATTCATTATTCAGTATATGAAAATAGTGCAGATGATAATGAAATTTAGATTTTAATGCTTACTTCCTGGCCAGTCATTTTCATACATATAGAGAAGTTAAAAAAATTTGTTTCCATTCTTTGTAATGTTTGTGAAGTTCAACCTAATGTTGAATAAAATAAGCTCATTACTGCTCTTAGAATTCAATTGAAAACTTTTCAGACCATACAAGATGGCTTTCTGCCCATACCCAATGCACAAGAACTCAATACTTCATTGTAAATACTCAATAACTACTCAACTCCTGAAAGACAGAGAGCTGCTCAGAACAAGGCTGTGCAGCCTCTGGAGTTTAGGTGGAGATCTCTGATTTATGATTTTGTGCATTTTAACTGGCCAATATCCAATAATTCATTTTTCTACTGTTGGATCTTAATATTTAATAAACAACTCTGAAATTTTTGCTTGAGACCTAAAACAGAAGTTAAATAAGGTTAGTAGTTTTAATTTACCATGGATCCTGTTTCAATGAAGCAGCAATCTCTGCAACAAAAACTGTATTTGATAACTCATTATAGAAGACTTAGAAAGTAGCATGCTCATTACATAGTAGACAGAAGAAAAAGCATATGTATGTACTTATGCAAAAAACGAACACAGGTCTAGCACTGCTTCACTGAGAAATGGGACAGATCAAATTCAAATGCATTGTAGCACTGATGCAGGGAAAGAACAAGAATTCAAGATCCAGATCTGGGAAGGTCTACCTGAACTTTGGCAAGGCTTTTGACACCTTTCCCCACAGCATTCTCCTGTGGGGCATAAACAAGTGTACTCTTCAATGGCTGGATGGCTATGCCCAGAGAGTTTTTAATGATGAGGTGAAATCAAGTTAGCAGCCAGTCACCAGGGCTCAGTTTTGGGGTCAGTCTTGTTTAATATCTTTATGGATGATCCAGATCAGGGGATTGAGTGCACTCTCAGTAGCACATCTCAGCACATCACTTGCAGATGACACCAAACTAGGTGTGAGTCTTTATCTGCTTGATGTTCAGAAGACTCTACAAAGGCATACGGACAGGCCGGATCAATGGGCCAAGGCCAATGGGATAAGGTTTAACAACGCCAAGTGCTGGGTACTGCATTTCAGTCACAAAAACCCCAGGCTTGGGGAAGAGTGGCTGGAAAGCTGCCCAGCAGAAAAGGACCTGGGAGTGTTAGTGGACAGCTGGCTTAACATGAGTCAACAGTGAGCCCGGGTATCCAAGAAGGCCACTGGCATCCTGGCCTGTATCAGGAATAGCGTGGCCAGCAGGAGTAGGGAAGTGATCTGCCCTTGTACTTGGGACTGGTGAGGCCTCACCTTGAGTATTTTGTTCAGTTCTGGGTCCCTCACTACAGGAAGGATATTGAGCTGTTGGAGAACAGCCTGCCCAGGGAGGTGGTGGAGTCACCATCCCTGGAGGTATTTAAGAACAGTGTGGGCAAGATTGTTGGTTTGTATCTGTTTGTGGGTGGGTGTGGTGTGTGGTTTGTTTTGGGGTTTTTTTTTTGTGGTTGGACTCAACTATCTCAAAGGTCCCTTCCAATCATGAATATTCTGTAATTCTGTAATAAAAGTATTTTCAGAGAGATAGGAATAATTACATTTTTTTCTCTCATGAGTTTCTGGCCGTTGTTGTAATTACTTCTATAATTTAGGGCTGAAAATTAAGCACCGGCTTGAACATTAAGTTCCATCACACCTCTCCCAAACAAGCAGTCTAAATATTGCAGATTTCCTCTGTAAGACATCCTTTCCAGTCTTACAGAAAAATATGTTCAAAGTCACCTATCTGTCACTGTTTAGTCGGTGAAAGGCTGAACTGAAAAATCAGAAGCAAAAATGTTTGCTTTGAGTCAGTGTACAATAGGCAATTTTTTTGGATGAAATTAATAATTGATATAAAATTGTTTCAGGTTGTATTAAATATCTCATCCACATCAAAATCAAAACATTCTAACATTTTTTTTCTTCTGTTCAGGTGACTAAATTTAGGGGTTGGGGAGAGTTTTCTTTTCTGATTGAATATCCCCCCCTTATGGCTTCAATAATACGATTTATAATCACAAAACAGAGCTGTTCACTGTTTTTCACATAGATGTATGTGCTAAATTCCATGCAAATTCATAAACATACTTAGTCAACCTGAAATGGTATCTTTTGGAAACTAAACAATTTGTTTAAAAAATTAAGTGATCAGCCCTAGTGGGACAATGTTTCCTCCAGCAGCCTTGCTTTGACCTTTTAAGATCATGAAGATCAATTGTTAGTCTGGTTTTGTGATCATCAGAGACACAATTTCTACCTTTCTTTTGTCCCATTAAAGGCTTCTTTTCCTTTTTTTTACCTTTATGGCTCTACATATGTTATCATTTCCCATTTACTGCTGCAAGACAAATACCTGTTCCTCATCACCAAGTGATGCCTGTTTCCTTCATCTACTGCTTTAAACTAGAAACACGTGCCTTTGTCAGAACTACTATGCTCTTCTTTCAAAGTTCTACTTGAACTCTGCTTTAATACTTAAAATAGGAAATTACTTTATCATAGGCAGGATGTTCATCTGCTAAGCCACTAAATTTAACTTATGAGGATGATTCACAATTATTTTCTAGTTATGTTCCCTCTGTTCCTCAGCCTGTAGAGCAGAATGCTATTAAGAGGGTCCTTGAGGAGCTCCCTAGGCCCAGCTGTGTTGGACTGAGACCCCTTCTTACTCTGGCATGGAGGTAGTGAGAACTTGAAGGCTGAAAACAGACAATTTCTGCCAAATATTTTTGATCAGAACACTCTGTTGTACTATACAAGATCCAAAATGAACTTTGAATATTTTCTTCATTAAATACACACAGTTGAGAGCATACATATATACAACTGTTATAATTTCAATCATTGCCTCAGCTCCAAAAGCTGTTCAAGTGACGATACTTAAATAAAATTTACTCTACATTGGCAAACAGTGGGAACCAGCCAGAGGTAGTCTTGCTTTTGAACAGTTAATTTTGAAATGATGTTTTCAAGAGTTTTTTTGTTAACTGAGCCACAGGAACTTAAATGTGAACTAAATAGCAAGAACAAAAAGTAACAAAATCATATATTTTGAAGCGGAAATAAAAAAAAAAAATAGAAGGTGAAATATAATAGCTTTTGTCTATGATGGAAAATCCAATTTTTCCAATTATAGACTAAATGGTGACCGATACTAGGGATAAAACACCAGAAAAACATCACCAAAAGACCCAGAATTACATGTTAGAGCTCATCAAACAAAGAAGGTCAAATAGCCCACACAAAACATCCAATACAGAAAGTAGATAGTGCTGTGATATGGAAGTGATGAGGACAGATATAAAGGCCAAAGCACTTCTAGAAAAGAAAGCTGAGCAAAAAGGTCACCTCAAACTTAAAGTTGTGATCCACAGGACAGGTACATGGTGAAGTTGCTCATGCTGTGGAAAATTACACCAGCCAAGACAGGTAGAGGTGTAGAAAGATTGACCAAATTATAGAAGTGGAATATTTTTCACCACCTACCAAGAAAGACACCTGTGGGGCAAAGGCTAATGCATCATTTTTTAAAAACTTGTAATCCATGGTTTCTAGTTTGCACTGCTAGAAAAAAAAAGAAAACATGCTTTACTAAATATTCCACTCTAACGGGAAGAAAATATTTTTTTCATAGTCACTTTGGGGACAAAATTAATCCAAGAGGCTGTACGAGTCTGAGGTTGTACGAGTTTAAGGCCTAAAGATACGTAAGGTCTAAGGACATTTTATCTGGGGAAAAAAACATTAGAACAGCACAGGCATGCATTTAGGGACCTCTAAAAAAGAATCAAAGATGCTGACAAAACTACATATAAAAAGGTAAATTCTGTGTGAGACTGCTCAACCTGAGAAAGACGTCGTGAAAATAGGGTAGAGGTAGATTTCAGCAAGACAGAGAACAGCAGCAAAATAAAATCAGGACTATAAAGGTTCTCTGCAATGGCAAAAGCACAGACAGGCACAAGATTAACTTTGCTCACAAAGATAGCATTTTCAAGACAATATAATGAATCCAAGCAGCTTTGAGTTCATGATCTTCAGTACTGTAACAATAAGTATCAAAAATTAAAAATATTTCCTGGAAAACTTTTAGCACCTCTTAAAAAATCTTTACCAAATTTAGGGATCAGTGTTTCATACAGGCACCCACAAAACATTCACGTCTATATGCTTAGATAAAGGAAGCAGTTTTGTTCTTTTCAAACCTACTGAATGAAGTCTCATGTCTTTATTTATAGGAAGCCCAGGTCAGCTAAAATCAAACACGACTCAACTGCCACAGCAATATTTCTGCCACTCATTTCTTCTAACAAACTTTTTTTTCCCAAAAGCTAAGTCAAGTAAAAGAGTTTATGCTGATGATATCACAAAGAAAAGGATATGAGGCAAAATAGACAAATTTGATCTCAGTAGCTTCCTACTTAACTACTTATTTCCTCCCTGACTTCAGGTTGTCATACTAAATGGCAATATAGAAACACAATTTTCTTTCACTATTAGTTTTGCACTTTAACTAATAGACACTTTAGACAAAAATGCATACATATATATGACTGTCACTGTGAGCCCCCTTCCATAGCTTATGGATGTTCTACATAGCTTATTAATCTGCTTTATTCTACACATTTTCTTTTGAAAGAGGTGAATTATACCTTTGACTCTGCTGACTGTAGTGATCAAGGCTTCACCTTCTTCATCACATTCTTCAAAATTGGAATGGAGCTCAAAGACAAATTTCTTCTCTGTATACTCAGCCAGTAAAATCTCATCACAGGTACCTGATGTCAACAGTTCCCACCAGTGAGGTGCTCCTTAGTAGGCATAGATTTAAATGGTTTGCACTGAAGAAGACTTTTAGATATATGTTCACAAGTATCTACTTTACTTGCCGTAAGGGACTCTTAGGAAATGATATAAAAATATTAAAATGACTACAGAAAACATAGACATCCTCAGACCCACATACTTTGTTAAAATACGGATTGAAATTAATAGCACTCCCATTACATCTTCTGACACTTCCTTCTTAGAATTATAGAACGGTTTGGGTTGGAAGGGACCTTTAAAGATCATCTAGTCCAACCCTCCTGCAATGAGCTCATACTACCAAAACAATTTTTAGGGATCTGTCATTTCAGAGACAGACAGAACTACTTTTTCCCTCCTGTCCAACACATTATTTGTAGAATCTACTAACTTCATTACAAGGGTGCTTGACACAAATGCTTCAGGAGAGGTCTGCTACATACCAGAGAATGTTGAAGTGCTGCATTTTCAAATTTTGAATTTTCCATTCAAACATAGCAATACTAATTAATAAAATTATATTGGAAAATGTGCTCATAAGCTACTGAAATCATCCATGTTATGTACCACAGGCTTCTGCAATGTTTAACCAATGTTTGACCCTGAATGATGGTTGAACAACAACCTATTTAAGTTTACCCAAGGAGTAACAGTGCAGATCTTGAGAAGTTTGTTCCCTTCCCTGTATGTTGAGCTTTTAGTTGATAATGAGCTTCTCTAAGGTAACTTCAACAGTTCTCTGTGTGTGTCTTGGAGCAAAGACTAACATAGTCCATAGCTAAGGTCCCTAGCGTCTATGACAGTAATAATCACCAACAGGGAATATCCTCTACACACCAGAGGTCCTGGGCTCAGTTTGAAAGCTTCCTGCTGAAAGCTGAGAAAGGACAGAAGTGAACAGTTTTGGCAGCACATTTCTTAGAATAGGGTAAGCAATGAAGCTACTGGCAATATTTAGAACATGCTATTGAAGTGTACATGTAATTAAAACTCCTGCTGAAATTTTCTGTTTGCCTCATGCAACCAGGATAACAAGCTGGATTCAAAGTAGACTGCAAGTGGGAAAGCCATTAATATCAACTGATCTTGCAAACTTCAGTTCAGGTCTCCATACTGTTACTCAAGGAAGACAGCAGGAAAGATAACTCTGATCTGAATGAATTTTCATATCTTTAAACCCCAGGTAAGAACAGAGATAGTTTTCAGATCAGTTGCTCCCAGGGAAGAAATATAATGAGGGAGAAAGCCCAAGTGAGTAAACATTATTGAGCTAGCACTTGTTATTAAAATAATTATCAGCCTTGGCAGACAAAACAGGGAAATCTGTGGCAAGGTCAGTGAGTCACCATCAGTGAAAGAAAAGTATTGCAGTATATAGGAATGGACAATTCTGATGAAAGCAGAAAAGTCTGTTAGATACCCCAGGGAAGAAACAGAGGCAAAAATACTCAAAACAATTCAGTGTTCCATTGAACAAAGTTATGAGTAATGTTGCTGTGGGCCACAAGGAGTCCTTTTCTAACTTTGTTAGAAAAGCAAACTAGCTTACTTTGTTCTAATGAACATTTCTTCTTCCCCACAGGTTTGATCTGTTTTTGCTTTCACCTTTTCAGAAGCCTTGCAGGAATCAACTCTGAGGTCTGTTTAAAACAAGCACCGATCTTGCAAACTTTCTATTACTCCAATATTTGTTGTAAGTGCAGGACATTTTGTGAAAAATTAACAAACCCTCCTCCAAAATCAACCTGTTTCCCTGAATTTCCTTGACAAGGGTTTATCATATTCTTCAGTCACAATCAGTCATAATGTTGCTTTGTGATTCTGAAAACACATGGAAGTTCAAAGCATTAAAGACTACCAATTTTATCACTGATTCTAAATAATTTTATTTGTTATTCCAAAAGTGTTTCAGTTGCCAAAAGACCAATAAAATAATGCGTGAGAAAGAAAGCAAAGAGCTTGCTAAGAAAACCTAATTTTATAGTTTTTTTCTGAAAATTTACAGAATTTTTAATGAACAATAAATACCATTTTAGAGAATTGATACCTATCTGTGTAAAATTATTGAAAGAAAACTGCTGAAACCTAAACAGAACTACTTTACACACTGAGAGTATGTAATATTACTGGCTGTTTGTAACAAATGTAAGTGTAGTTAGATTTATATTTTAGTAGAAAACAATAAGAAATAGGGCCAACACAAACTACCACGTATCAGCAAATTATCAAGAAATAAGAGCACTTACTAACATCCAATATAGTACTGGTAAAAATGAAATTGATTTAATTCATCAGAAAGATGGGTCAAGGATCTGAATAAGGATTTGGCCTACAGCAAAATTTAGAGTTTAGCACAAGCAATTATCCAAGTTCAATAGCTTTATTATCCAATTACTGCATCGTGAATTTTTCTACACCTTTCCAAATAAGCATCAGATGTTCCAGCAGCAGAAACTGCACACATTAGTAATGAAACACAACTGATGACATATTGTACCCAAGGGCACAGAAATCTTTTGATTAAGCAAGTATTTTCATAGCAGCTGTACAATAGGCAGACTGAAAGAGACTTCACGAAGTCACACAAAAGTATCCTAATTTGTCATGGTTTGGAGGAAATTAATGACCTAGTATTAAACTAAATTTCAAGGAAGCACATTATCAGAAGCTGTTATGAAACAAAAAAACCTCTAACAGACTAAAATCTCTTACTGATAATCCTAGGAGAATTTATATCTAAAAAACTATTATTGTATCAATTTAGGCATAGTCAATAATTTATCTGAGGTGAGACAGACTGTGGACCAAATGTTAATCCCTTATAGTTTTTAGCTGGACCATTTTGAAATAGTTAAGAAGAACTTTTAAACCCAGCTGCCCTATCAAACAGTATACCAAGATCTGTATTTATTATTATTCACCAATGAAGAATATTATTACAAATTGACCAACTTAATGTAGGTACTGTTAAATGGGTAATCTCAAATTTATTCAGGCCACAAATAGCCGGTAGCCAGGATATACACATTAATTTCAAGTTGTCCGTTCAAAATAGAGATTATTAGTTCCAAAAATACGTACAGGCCATGGATGCAACTATTTCTTTGAAGTTGCATGAATTCCCAATGACAACTAAAAAACTTAGATTTCTGACCTTTCCTGCTTACTAAGGCTGTTCCTCGTTTACACATACCTTTCAAAATCCAAAATTAAAAAGGCTTTAGGGGAGCGCCTCATGGGAAGCTCCTTCATATTAACAGCAGAGCAGGGGACAAAGCAGAAGTCATGAAGACAAAGGAGCTATCAATATAAGGAAATATAAAACATGGGTTGCATCACTAAACCCAAGTCATACCTGCAGTATTTCATTGAGATCGATGATGCCAATAATCAAAAATGTTCCATTCCCATTTAGGGTCCTTATAACCTTAGCATCCAGCAAAGCAGTAAATACATTATGAGAGCAAAGATTGTATTCAGAGGCTGTGCCTAATGTGACTCTAAAGAAGCATTTTTGTGCAGTGAATTATTTCTTTAGTGTTTTTCCTTTCCAATTGACTCTGATAGAAGCTGTTAATGTAATGGCAGACATGTTGGCATATAAACAGACTCTTGGCAAGGAAGAATGTACAAGTTTGTTTCATATTTATCTTACTACTTCTTGCATTTGGGTCATGTTTTTAAAATTTATCTCCGTTCTTCTTTTTATGTTTAGGGACATTAATGCCATCTTGTCAATGTTTTAAAAATAAAACCTGTGGCATTCAATAACTTCTGTAAACTATCTTTAATAAAGGTCTAGAGCTCAAGTGGATAGCAAGAAGGTAATAAAATGCCTAATACCACTTATAGGTCACATAATACGACAGTTTATTTTAGCTCATCTGAGCAATGGTATGGGACAGCTAATACCATTCTCTATCTCCTTAGTCATAGTTTTAGAATCTGTAACACTATCAAAGTTGGTTTTTCTACCTTCTTCTAAGACTTTGAAAAAACAAAATGCTGTTTCCTCTGCCTTATATGCATATATGAAGCTTAAACAAGCCTTATAGGTTTAGTAAATTGGTTTTAAATTAAAAATCAGGCTTCACCATAAGTAGGTATTTCAGCTTTTCAAAGGTCTTTAAAGACTGTCAGTATAACATTGGATCCTAGTGCCATGCACAGGAACATGAGAAAAAGCACAGGGCTCAAGTATCTCCAATTAACCTTGTCTGAATGGCTTATATCCCGTACCCAGAAGGCATACTAGCAAAGACAGGGAAATGATGAGTAGTTAACTTGCTTGCCAGCAAAGGCATCTCCGTACAACTAAGAATGATTCTGATTTGATAGAGTACACAAGGACGTAGTGGGGTGTATTACGTGGGCAGGGTAAGTTAAGCTTCAAAACTGTATTTGACTGTCTGAAGAGCCAAGAGTTTAGGTCTGATCAGGCCTAGTAGAGGATTTGAAAGTGGAAGCACTGTGTTACAGGCTTCAGTTGGAAGACTTGTCCTGAAGAACAAACATAGTTTTACCTTCTGTAGTTCTGTCTGTAAACCTGATAAATCTTAAAAAGGAAGAAACTTCAAAAGAACAGAACTTCATCAAACCTGCTGAAAGCTCTCATTCATGTTTTGTTCAGGAATAAAAAAACATTTGGACTGAACCATTTAAATTCAAAGTAAATGCATCACATATTTTTGCACAGTTGCAGTCCTGCTAATACATACTTCAACACTGTGAAGAATTCCAAGATATATCAAGCATGAAAGAAATAATTTTCAAGAAGTATTAGCGATTTAGGGTACTTCAGTTTCTAGGTGCCCAGCATATGTCAGCCAGAAAGAAACTGATTTTCAGAAGTTATGACACATACCTTCACAGCTGGACAATTTTCTGGACAAACGAATGATTTACATGAGAATAACATTTGTTAAATAGTCCAGATGGATACAAGGGTAAAAATTAATAACTGAAGCGTAAAGGATTCCTTTCACTTTATCCAAAACAGGACACATTCCAATGATCTAGCATTGGCTTCATAGACTTAGCTGCCAAACACCATAAAATTGAGGAAGGGAAATAATGCCTGTACCTGATACCTGGTGTTCAGACACATCTCTGAAAATTGTCTGGGAATGTCAGAAACATTAATTCACAGAAGTCCTGATGTTGTGTCATCAATCAAGACTGACAGAGGAGTTCCATAACCACTGAACTATATACATTCTGTTGTGAAAGAGGCCTTTCTCTCAGTTCAGACCATTAAAACAACCTTGTTAAAATGGTTTAAATGTATAGTGACTGGAAGATGTGAGTGAGCAACCTCACCATCAGACTACAGAATCCTTCCCAGAATTCTTCTCTGGACAAGTAAAATATTGAAGTGAAATTAAAAAAACACAAAAATTCAACAGACTCTTAAGATGCTGTTTTGAACCAAAGACAAGTTTCTTTACAATCTTTCACATAAACTGAAATTAGATTTAAAAATTCAAGTTTGAAGCTTGACTTCATGAATCTGTTTAAAAAAACTACTGTGGAATGTACTGTAAATATGATTTTTGAAATTTAGGGACCTGGTTTAGTGGTGGACTCATCAGCATTAGGTTTACAATTGGACTCAATGATCTTAAAGGTCTTTTCCAACCTGAATAATGCTATGGTTCTATGAAAAGCAAAAGTTGCTTTCAGCACACAAAATACTGCCCCACATATATACTGCATTTAACATGGTAGTTCACCAGAGAAAGTCCTAGTCATATAAAAATCCCAATAAAAAAGACCTTCCACATGTTAATGTTTGTTGGTATGGCAGAAGAATGCTATATCAACATGATCATCCTTAAAATTTAACCACCCTCATATACTGTTGAAAAACTAATATTATATGACAGTCATGAACTTCAACAGAGAGTGTAGTTGACATTTTCTTTTAGCAGCACACTCTGAAAAATTACAGAAACTGAGTTTGAAAGACCAGTCACCGAGGCTGAAATGCCTTGGAGGGAGAGAAGAAAAGTGTTCGTGGTATAGTTGTCAGAGAAAAATATCTCCTGATTTTTATGGCTTTAGACTGCCCAAGACCAAAGACACAATCAAATTTCTAGTGCTATCCACATAGACAAAGAATTAAAATAGTTAAAATCCAGTTAAATAGTGTCTCTCTAAATGGTTTAGAATTTATTAGGAATGGTGACTGTTCTCGGCACAAAAATATATGCTAAGAAGAATTAACTAAATATTATTTCCCAATTATTCCCCTCTCTGGAATTCTTTGCAAACGTTTCCATTTCTATGTCAAGAGTCTCCTTGCATGCATGAAGAAGTGCTTGTTCCACAAATTTAAATTGCTGTGGATTGTAGCTGCAGGGCTGGTTACTGTACTCTTCCTCTAATCTCTCCTTTAGAGATGTCTTTTCTAATCTTAGAAAAGTCATACTCTTCACCAATCCTCAAAACTGTAGTGTCAGCTTTTGGGAGATAAATACTGAAATTCCTTTACTTTCAGAACTCGGCTTCCAGTATATTGCACTTGTATTATACTGCCTGTCCTTTCATAACAGACTAATGGAAATCTATTTGCAGTTATTTTTTTACGGAGGCAGTCACCAGCAGTGACACAGTAGAACGTAGAATGGACTTCTGAAAATTCAGTACCATTTAAAAATTATACTGATAATGTAATTGTAGACAGTTTTAGAAAGAAAACTATGTGTTCATCTTATTGAAACTTCCGGATGATCCTACTCTCTTTAACAATTGTAACAATCCCAAATACTACTCTGAGAAAGCAGTGCTGAGTGCTACAAATACAGGACTCTGTTCCATGTTGTTCCTATAGACATTAACAAAAACATGTTTCTATATCCAAGCCAGGGTGATTCACTATGGCAGATGCTACTCTGACATTCTAGAAGTGGGTATTAGCTTTCTGCTGCAGTACAGAATTCCTGTACAGAATTCTTTCAGCAAGATACTTCATGGCCAACTAAGACAGACAGTATTTAGAAAACCAAAATGAGAAGATGACAGAATTAGACAATTGTGTGTTTTTGGAAGTCCCATTGCACGATTATCTGTATCTCTAGACATCTTAAAAGCTGAGAGACAGCCTCTCTGTGCTTCTACTTCATAGCACCCTCATTCACAGAGGTAACCTGAGGACATATACAATTAAAAAGGATTAGGATATTTAGCTATCTTGCCATCCCAAGTGTTCAAGGTGTAACTTATGATACAGTATGATGAAAGCTTATTCTTCCTAAAATAGCGTACTGGAAGCCTGATTGTTCACTGCTTCTTCCAACACAAGTATTAGGACACTTCAAAGGAAGCAAGCAGCAAGACTAAATAAAATGATTCTTCACACAATGTGCAATTAAGCTGTTGAAATTCCCAGCCTAAAAAATGTTGTGGATGCTTAAGGATTACATGGGTCCAAAGGGAGAATGAAGAGACCAACAGGAAAAAAAAAATAATCCTCTGAAAGTTGCTAAACACCCAGAAACCACCTCCAGCTTCAACAGTCCTTGAGCTGCAAAGTGTTAGAGGACGGAAGAATATATATGTCTCCTACATTTTGCTATGCTTTTTTTTTTTCCTCATTCAGACAAAGAATACTTCAGTCCTGTGTACCAAAATAACTCTTATACTCCTGCAAAAAGTCATTAACAAAACAAAAATTAACATACATTAAGAATCTTTTACACTCAGCACAATTAATCTTCTCTTTTAAAATTCTATTTCTATATGCTAAATAAAAATGTTTATGGACTCCTTTTATTATGTGGACAAATCCAAGTACTGTCACATCCATTTCTTGACATGGCTGCCAAGAAATAAACACACTAAAAATTTGAATACCAGAGAAAATTAAGCAGTTTGGCAATTGAACTTGTATTATCTCAGCACTGAATTCATTGCCAGCAATGGACACAGCAGGAAAAAACAGTGTGAAATGCTTGCAATGGAGTTTACAAAAGTACAAGCAGCTGTCTGCACACAGGGCATCTTCTGTTGTGCCTCAAAATACAAGGGGTAGAGTACCTTTACTGTGACAGCACACAAATAATCTAAATAGCTGACAAAAAGAGAAGTATTAGGAAAAAAAAGATGAATATTAGGAAAATGCTGCAGAATCCTATAAACTCATACCAACACAAAACCAATTGTACAACCATTTTTCAAAACCATAAATCAAGGAAAGGATACTAAAACATAATTTGGAGGATTCATTTTGACAGCTTTAGCTTGATTTTAATGACGATTCACATACACATACATTAGCATTAAAGCAATAGTTTTTCAGTTTGCAAAGGCTGGATGGGATTATTTTAGTCTCTTTGTGGGGGCTTCCCCAGGAAACTGCTACTTATATTTTGCTACTTCCCCACAAATGCTACTTGTATTTTGAAACTCAAGGGACTTAAATGAAAACTGTTGCATGAGTGTTATATGTGATCATTTCCACAAAATTAATGACTAGTGGAAATTACCACATTTGCAAAATAGCAAAATAAAAGTCAGAAAGATATTACTGTACTGAAAAGTGTGTACATCAGAACACAATGGGAGTCTGTACAGATAGGCCTGAAGTTCTGTAATTCTCAATAAAACATTGGCAAGTATCTAAAAAATGACAAAAATGCACAATGACCATATAAAAATATAATTTATATCTGTTCAGTAGGAGTGTTCTTAAGATTTGAGGTTCAGACGTATGAGGAACAAATGTATAGGAGAACCCAGAATTTCAGAGGTGCTAATTCATATGGATGCTTTTCCAAAGCCCTCTAAAACTAATGGAAAGAAAAACAGTTTCAGATTTATTTTTTAATCACTATTGTCACCCTTGTTTCTAAGTTATTTTTTTTAAATTAGTATATTCCACCTTTCAGACAAATTTCCTTTTTAAAGAACACTACTTCAAGCAAGTTCAATCCTTCACCATTACAATTCGTCTTCTAACACTTTGAGTGCAAAACCCTTTTAGAAGTTCCTTATTTCAGCTTTCAGTGCCAGGTTATCCTTGCCATACCTGAAGTGCAGCTGAGACCCATCCTCAATCTGTTTCCTATGGGAAGACAAGAATGACAAAGAGATCTAGGAAATAAAATCCTGCGGGTAAAATGGAGTTAAACATATATATAGGTTTGAGATTAAGCCAAAAGAAGATATCCCATCCTAAACTGCTGGACACTCCCATAAAAGAAAAAGAAATACTGTCTCTGGGGTCTGGGCCAGGACAGTCTCTGCATGTAGTAACTCTGAAAGAAGATCTTGTGTCCATCCCTCTGCTCTTAGTCTAACGTCTCTATGAGGAAATGGAGCCATGAGAGGAGCTGAAACTGAATCTCATGGTTCAGGAGTGCTGCCTTAAATGGCTTTCAACTAGACCATTTCCATCCTTTTGCTTGCAGAAAACATTAACAATTTCTCAACAAGCTGCAAGCTCTAAATACTTTTAAAGAAGTACAGGATGGTAGCTGAAAAAAGCCAAAGCTGATAATGATTGTACAAGCAGTTATTTCCACACCTCTCATCTGTAGGCTCTATTGATGTCAGAAAACTTTTATATTTTTTTGTCTGGTTCCTTTTTATTTTGTATTTCTTTTAAGAGAAATCGGCAATTTAATGCTATTAGTGATGTACCCTCCTAAGCATGTCACCTAGCGTGATGCCAATTTAGAGACTCAATTGCTTGGAGGATAAGTTGAAAAGAAGATAAGTATTGTGAAGCTGTGGGAAACATAGTCTGCTCTCCTGACCATGCTGCTTTTCAGTTTGATGCTGATTTAAGGCTCAGGGGGACCCTTGGAGGCTAAGTTAAAGACTGTGCTGAACGAAGCAGTCGTTCGGAAGTGGTACAGTCTGGATTCACCTCCTGAATGGTTTCAGAACACTTTTCTTCTTTTCAACAGCTCGTAAGCTTGGGGAAAAAACTATAAAGTTGAGCAGTGGTGTAACGTTGCTCAGCGCAGGCCAGGGCAAGATGACCCTAGCAGGTACAAGGGCAAAACACACTTTTATAGTAACTGAAGTGCACTGAGTAAATCAAGAGATATTTAAGCTCCAGTTAAATTTAGATCCTTCCCTAAATTTAGAGATTTTGAGATCTTGTCACCAAAACTTTAACAAAATTTTATTTCCACTTAAGGTGCCACTCTACAGGCTAAAATAAGCCCTGATACAAAACCCACACAAATTTCAGGGCACTTCAGAATTTCAGCCCTGGCCAAGCAAACAGCAGGGCAGGAGTGGCAAGTCATCCAAAGAAGTTGCATATGTTTATTGCTGCATTTCAGCCATATGCTGGATTTGCTGTTTATATATATTCTACAAATCAAAAGGTCACTTTCAAGGATTTGTCTCAAATGCTACTCTTCTCTTTCTCAGGAAACAAACCCACTATATCACAGATAACTGCTGCCAATCAATATTACTGAAAAGCAATTCTTCGAGGGTATTAAAGGCTAAAATTTGCATAATAGTTACCTAGACTACAGATCACAGCTGGGTCAAGGTGCCTTTGCACTAAAAATATAGACACACACAACAAAATATGGTGGTGCATGACTGACCTAACAGATAAGTAAAGTTATGACAGACAAGAGGAAAAAAGTATGAGATAGGTTACAGAGTCATGATAATGTGAGGACTCCCATAATCCTATGAGGGCACATGAATACAAAAAATGTAAGATTTGTTTATGACGTCAAGAAGGGATCACAGAATCACAGGTTTCACACCTTCTTTTGCACTTGCTTGCAAATCAAGTATTGGATGCAGTCTCAATGAGACAAAGGCAAAGCACTTGCAAATGGAGTTTTACAGCATATTCCAAGGTTAGTGCACAGAAGGTACCAGGTGACTATGTGCTTGGGGGATAGAACAAAACATCAGCCTGACTGATCCACTCCAAACCTGCTCATGCTCTCCAACTCGCTCCTGTAAAAGCAGAGTTCTAAACAGAGTTCGGTGACACATGGTAGACACAGTCTATCAGCACTGGTGTTTGCTACCTATTAACCAGTTTGATGCATTTATTTATTTATTTATTGTGAGCAGACTGGGTGCCCAGAAATATTTAAAATTACTTTTTCCATTACTGTGGTTTACCTTTGCAGGCCATACACTATTTGCACAGTGCTAAAAATACAGCTTATTCATGCTTCTCTGTATAAAGAGAGCTATTCCTTTCAGCCAAATGCATTTGTGTGCTATTGAGAAATACAATTATAAGAAGCCCAAACCATTATGATATATGTCATCAGTGGCTACTTAGGGAATTTTTATTTATTATTAAGATGCTCATCAGTATGTTTGGTACACATAGTCTAAACTCAAATACTGAAACTGCTGATGCTATTTTGGGTATTTTGGTAGTCTCTAAGTGAAGAATTCTGTTTTTTCCCTACCAAGTTGCTGAAGGCATCAATAACTTCCACTACAGTAATCTTAAAAGCTATCACTGCCAACATACTAACTTTTTTCCATTAGGCCTTGGTATCTCAGCTATTGTATAAATAGCAGGAAAACAATTATTATCTTAGTATAAGGGAGTCCAGCTCTGAACAGGAAACAAAAGCAATTCTGAACAAACAGAGAGTCTGTGGATCTCCGTGATACTGATCTCCCATGACCATACCACAGCTACTATTAGCACACGCAGAACCAATGTGTGTTTCTGCTTTAAGATCATATTCCTGAATGCTGTTACATGGCCTGAACACCCTGTGGCCTTGTGACAATCTCAGAGGCAGTTTGTGTTCTCACTGCCTCTCATCCTCTGAAACTGTAGAAAGGGAGAAGAGCTATAAAACAGGCTTGAGAGTTGACTGAAACCTCTCAAGGAGAGGCATCTGCTGAGAAGGATCACTGCCATCCAGAGAAGAAACTGCCAGGGCTACTGGACTGCTCCTGCCTATTTTGACTTCTGCTGCTATCATCACAATAAAGGGTAAGGGAGATGAGGAATCCCACCAAATCAGGCTCAGGGTTCCCAGCAACTGGAAAGAGGAAGGCACTATAGAGGGCTTTCTCCTGGAAACCTATGCCATGCATCGAGAAGGCGTTTTCCCCAGAGACCTTGCCACATTCCCTAGTTAGAACGTGACTTGTGTGTAATCAGATCAAAAGCAGTGCAGTTACTCACAGTATGGAAAGGAGCCAATACCATCTGAGAGAGGTCAGTGGCTGAGTAAGGAACAAAAACCAATGTATGGCTGGACAGCAAAAAGGGAAAGTTCTGAAGCTGGAGGAGCCTGCAGCAAGCATCTGAATTCTCAGGTGACTGTATGAAGTGCCATTTTTTGAGTTTGCTCCAGTGTTAGCACCTTCTCTTTTATTTCTACTTAATTGTGTTGTTCATCTTTTTGATTTCTAATATTTAAGGTTATAGAAATGTCAGAGTGCTCAAATAACCTTAACTCTTTCATGAAATAAGCATCTGACTTACACAAAAATAATGGTTTGCCTGACCTTGGAGCTAGACATAACACTCCTTAAAAAAATGTTCTCCCCCACCCCATAGTAAGGGACATCTGGTTGCAGTCCAGTTATATTAGCAGGTTTTCAGCATCCACTTTTCTGTTTCCTGGAATACCAGGGCCCAAATTATCCACTGGCATAATTTCAACCAAGTCAAGCAGATGATTCCAGCAGGGAATTAAGCCATGAGCACCACAAGGCAAGTTCTGTCCACCACTGAGCCACAAAACAGTGTGATTGTTATGCTGCTTCCTAAAAGTTTGTGTCCAACTAATTCAAAATTTAAAACTGAAAAAAAAAAAACCCAAACCTAACAGGAAATAATTAGTGATCATTATTTTAAGTGAATATTGGACAGCCATGTTCTTCAGAGAACACATATAAATTACAAAGGCGTGCAAAAGGAGAGAAGCTTTGGTTAAAAACAATATTTTAAACATACTAAGATTACTCCTGAGTTCTCCACCTGGGGAAGGAGGGGCCTGAACGATCACCCAAAACGTATAAACAAAAAAACCCCAAAGATACCAAACAAAAAACCCCATGCAAACACCAACTAGAAATTCAAAGCATGTTAAAAGGAGTTGGAAACTGTTAGCAATACAGTCAACTATGATTGCTTTAAATATATATTGGCCTGACAATGTAGTTAACTCGTAATTTATAAACAAAAAGTATGCAAGTCACCTGTTCTCTGAAATGTGAGCAGCCCTGAAGGAAAGCTCTCAGCTCTGCCGAAAATATAAACAGCCTTTGAAAGCTGCTTGTTAAAAAAAGGGTAGAAGGACATTTGCAAATAAATCTTTATAGACAGACTTCTTTAGACAGGCATGTACAAGTGCTGTAACATAATTATAGAAAGTCACTTCATGGTCACAGAAATAGTGAGTATATTAGCCACTGGCAAAGCATTGCCCTGATGCTTAAATCAAATGAACTCCGTAAAATATGGGTCTACAGTATTCTGGCACAGAATACGTTAGCAGAAAAACCATCCATTTGATTATTGTGTCAGAATTAAAATAAACTTAAAAGGGAAATATGAAAGAGCTTCTTTTTCCTTTCTCCCTCCATATCCCTCCCCCTCTTAACCACCTGTGCTGGAGATCCCACTAAAGCCTTCCTTTCATCTTTGTCTCTAAGAAAGGAGACAAAAGAAAAACAATAAAACTTCCCTAGAAGAAAGAGAAGGTAGCAGTCAGGGAAATAGGTCAAGATTCGGAAGACTGAGGTTCGTAACAGCAGCCTATCATGGACCTCTTGTGAGATTCTCAGTAAGATTATTATGATCAGTTTCAGAAAGATATTTAAGCGCCTATCTCCCTGGGAAATCAATGGGATCTGGGTAGTGGGATCCCTTTGAGGAGCTATTTCTCAATTCTTTTGTGCCTTACTCCCCTACCTGTAAAAAGGAGGGGATATCACTTTCCTACCTGACTTGCATGCTGTGAGTTTGAATATTTATGGATGGCGAGGATCTCAGAGACATTACATCAGATAATCCCAACAAAGAAGTTGATGTGTGGACCAGATCTCCCCTTTCACACAAAAACTAAAAATATAGTTAACAAATAGAGAAATCATTATTAGTGAGAAATCCCACAACACACTTCTAAGTTTAACTGACCAATATTTAACAATACTGGGCAGAAATTAAATGACTTAGCACTCAAATGTTTACTTGATACAAATGACAGATTTTTGCACAGTCAGGGCATCCCTGTGAAAGTGGCTGGGGAAAAAAAGGCAATCACATTCCCATTTTTGTTTGGGGAAAGTGATTTTTTTTTCCCATTCATAAATTTAAGAAGAAATACAATTATTAATGCGCATAACAGAATTCAGGAAAAAAAATATATAAAGTCTTTCAAAATTTAAGTAATTGTTAAGACTACACTGCTTTTTTTTTACACTGAATGATCTTACTCTTGACCTGATGCTATATAAACCAAATTTACTCAGCTATTTCTGAAAAAAAGGGAAAGAAAAATTACTATTTTCTGAACTCCATTTTGATCATTACTGTTCCAGTTTCATGTGGAGTTAAGATTTCCTTTTCTAAGCAAAATGGTTATGTCTGTACTTCTCCAACGCAACAGCCCTCTCCAATGTAAACTGTTGGAGTATCTACAGATGCTCATGGTTTTGATTCCCTTACCTAGAGCAGCAAGCTCCTCTTCAAATTCCTTGACACTAGCAGATAAACCTTTGGCACAATGGTAGAAAAGCAAGCAGGCAAATCTATATCACCCCAAAGTAACTGCCATTTCTTTGTTTTTTAAGGATTATGCTGGTAGTTTGAAACACTCTCCACCACCATTATTCTTGCACTTATTTCTTCCCACCATATAATTTCCAAGTATTTGCAGAATTCAACAAAAAGTGAAGCTGCATATAGCAAAATGAAACTGCAAAAGCTAGTGCTGTGCTGAGTTGCACCATTTTAATAGTGAGGGAGAATTGTTCCAATTTAACAGTGGAACGTGATTAAAAAAACATTAATTGAACCATTTCAAGATTGCTCCTCTTCAGCAATGACACCACTGAAAAATTTACTTTTCTATTCCTAGATGATCCTATCATGGAGCCATTAAAGTCTCAACAGTTTTCTTTATCTACTGGTTTGTTCCCAGAATTGGTCACAAATTCTTTTTCAGGAAGACAGTGAAGAAGACAGATTTCAACCTGAAATTTATATTTGTAGAATTCTAATATCTTACAAGCAATATTCATCTTTAACAATTTCTGTTTTACATTATGACAATACAGCATATTGCATTATAGTGTAAAATTAAAAACAACAGAAACCCACAGTTAAATCCAGATAGTCTGATTGGCTTCCATTCAACTTTGAATTTAACTAATAATCTTGCATTCAGTCTTGCATTTATATTCAATTATGACTAGAAATACTTTGACATATTCAGTGTAAGACACATGAAGAATGTATTTTATCTTATTCTTCCTTTTCATTTTACATCATCATCTCTTGTATTTACATATAAAACAGCAAAATGTGTTTAGTCCCTTGTAGAATTAGAAAGGCTGTACAAATATTCCACATCCTGTTGGCTGTTTCTACCCAAGCTGTGCTAATGCTGACAGACCCTTTGAAGTTGCTACAGCTCTGGGAGAAACAGACGGTCTTTATAGAAAAGCCAGCATTTCAGGAGGGGAAAAAAAAAAAAAAAAGGATTATTTTTTTTCTTGATTAGAGCCAAATTACAAAAATAATTTCTGATTTCAATCTGCTCATTTTTCTCCTTTCCCCCAAACACCAAGTTTTTAATAGACAACCTTGGGCACTACCACAGTGCTAGTAAAGCTCAGGCTGAACTGCTAAGGATGCTGGGATGAGCTTGATAAGACCTTATCCCAGTAGAAAATAGCATTCATTTTAAATCCAACTGAGAAAATGCCAAATTAAATTTTATAAAACTTTCTTCACATATTAGATATGTAGATCCAATAAATAACTTATCAAAAGTAGTCATCTATTCCATTCTGCCCATTTAAGATTACTGCTTTAATATATTTTCCAGAGTTTTATCTAATCCCATTCTAAAAAGTATTTTCCCCCAATTTCCTCCAGTACTATCACAGAATTAAATACATTTCAGTGCATCTGAGCTTTACCTGACGTCCACATTATCTGCACATCTCAGTCACTCATGGTTAAAAGTACAATCTTAAAGGTTCTTCTGAACTTCTTTCAAACTTTAGCTGCTCAGATAAAATCACTGATGGTAATGTTATTTCCTTCTTTCACTTTTCTGTATTATCCTGCTTGGATGGGATATAAAACTCAAAGCCACTGCTCAACTCCAGAAATGCAGCAACAGGAGGTGCACAGGCAGCTCAAAAAGCATAACTCCCGGGTGCTCCGCGGACACCCATCAAGTCAAGACAATCTCAGCATTCTTTGAAAATAATCTTCATCTACAATAATGCTGATGGATCAGAAGTCACCTATATCAAAGACTGCACTTCCAAAATTCATATTTACAGCGTACCACACTCAAAGGTTGTCATAGCAGCTGTCAGAACAAAACTATAGGAAACAAGGTGTACAGAACACTGAAGTTGAAGAACCTGACTTATAACCATAATCTGAAGCTAACCGCTAGAAGACATAAACCCCTAGCCAAAGATTCTAGGTAAAAACTGCTAATACTTTTCTGTCATTAAAGAAATTACAATGGCAAAAATACATTACCTTAAGAAAGAGGCAACACACACTTTCACACTTATACATTTATTCTTAAAACCAAGGCAAGTCCAGCAAAGGTTGTGGCGAACCATCTACAAGAGGATTTTTACCCTCCTCTCCACACTACTAAAAGCACAAGAGTGTCAAGTCTCCTTTATTCTGTTCCCCATCCATTCTCCCTGATCCTCCCCCAACGCCTGACAATGCTGCATGGGGAATCCCCCTGAAAACAAGAAGCCAAATGGTCCATGTCTTCGTGGACTAGAGAAGGCAGCAAGACTGGGTTGGGGTACAGGTGCAGCTCCTGGATGGTCTCTTAGTCTGTTTACTCTTACTTATTTTTCCTCTTACGGTCTCATACTCTTACCCAGTCAGCGACCACATGCACAATAATAATCTGGGGCTCTTCTATCACAGGACTTTCATGCAGCTGTGCCATCCCTTCACAGTGGAAGAGCTTACCAACCTCTGCAGAGAAAACAAGTCTTTAAAATGGCTTGAGGACAAAATTGCATCCTTATACTCTGCACTGAATCCTAGTAGGCTGAATTTGGGACAGTAAGAGAGATTTCAAACTCCCGCTGTCAGAAATGATCCCTTTCAAGAGACAAATTAAATTCCAGAGCTGTCAATCTGGCACCTCTTGCCAGCATGAAGCTTATTTTTTAGGAAAGTTGTAACAAATGTAATGTGATCAGGTACTAAATCAATCACTCAGGTTTTTGGCTCCCGTTATTCACATGCTAAGATGTTACCAGATAGCTGGTTATGAAACTATAACTTTAACCCTTAAGCTCCAAATGAGAACAACCTCACAGACACATGAATAATCAGACCTGAAGTACAGTCTATTATACTGTACTACTGGCAGTCTAATTCTACAAATTATATTTATTTTCCATATCCCTTACCAAGTGGAAAATGTAACCCATAGGAAATAACATAAATATTAGTTTCCTTGCAAAATTCTTCAGACATATTTTTGACAACCCCTTAATTATTTTGCACTGGATTTTAACAGTTTTTATTCCCTTTTTGCCTGTTTCTCTTATTTTCGCATCACAAAGCTGAAGTGTCATGCTTTAAAGAAAATGCATTATTCTTTAAAGGAAAAGCATTATCATGTAAAATGGGCAAAAAAATAGTGAGAGTTTTTAATTCTTTTTTACATCTGAGGACTGTTTATCCTAATGCACTGAAAAAGGCAAAGGCCCATAGCAAAACAAAACACAGGCTCATGAAATGAAGAGTCAGTGTCATACGGTGTGTACCAACAAGGCAGAAGCACAAGGTACAAGTTGTCAGCAGCTGGCTTTCATGAACTTCTAAGGCTGACCTAGGAGCTCATTCATGTTACAAATCTATTATTTTACAGCATGTCAAAGCCCTTAGAAACAGCCAGAGGTTTAACCAGTGCCAAGTACTTCTTGCTACAATGACAGCATAAGCCACTCTGGATAATGTCTGTATTAGTTCCTTCCTACTCATTCTGCATATGCTCACATTTAGTTCTTTTGAACAAAAATGTGTGCCTTTTTAAGACTAAGACTCATGGTAAAGAGAGCTATTACTACTGTTGCAGCACTAGTTATAAGTTAGCCCAGAAAAAAAAAAAAAATAAAATCACACAAACTCTGGTATAAATAAGTTGATAATTTTGGAGATATTTTTAGAACAGCTCAAATGCCATGGTTTTACATCAGTTAAGTTGCTGTGTTTATTGATTGACTCCATAGGTTCTCACATCATTAGTAAGCTTAAGTCAGTGTTTACAGACAGGCATACATTGAGTTAAAAAGAAACACTAGAACCAAATGTAAAATTAGACTTCACAGAATATAGCTCTGGCTTAAGCTAATCATTATTTCTGGTATTATGGTTAAGTGGAGAACTAGTTACACTGACATGTCATTATAAGCAATAAAAGCAGGCTTCAAACTAAGAGTCTTACACACTGCGATGAAAAGTGGAAAAAAAATACAGATCATTCATAATCATCCATTAAGATCATAATTGTGCCAATAAGAAAAGCAAACACTAAGACACCATCCTTTAGGGTCTTAAGTCTTTCCATTTAAGAGTAGATTCTCTTATCACCAGATTAAAGGGGATGAATATTTTCTGCCTAACAGATAAGAACTTAAGGTGTTGTTCCAGTCTAATTGATTCTAATTTGTCAGATAATTGCTTACAACAGTCCTTCCTAGCCATAGCCCACTTTGCAGATGAGAGAGAGAAACCATGAAACATGAAAACAAATCAGAAAGAATCAAGTATTAAAAAAATACATACAGTAGCAATTATATCCTTGAAAATCAATTAAAGAACATTTTGGTTCTATTCTCTCACAAAAAGATAAATGCAGAAAACAAGTCGTCTCCTGTATTGAGGTTTGCTTGAGGTTTTGGGGCCTTTACGTTCGCTCTCTGGAGTTTTCTTTAAAGAGTGAGCTGCTGGGAACACACCTAAGTCAATTCGGCTACCTTGTCAATGCAAAGAGATGTAATGCTTTTGTCCTCTGTATCACTTCTGCTGTTGGACTCACCCCTGGGTGATGGCAGAATCTCTGAACTCACAGCACAACACAATTCATTGGCAACCTCATGGCTTCACTTCTGCCAGCCCTTACAACACTGTCAACTTGCTGTTGCCGCTAAACCCCAGGGCTCTGTAGGACCATCTGCACTAATGCAAAGTCTAGGAGCACCTAGGAAAAATACCCTCAAATATGTTGATAAAAGAAGAATATTTCTGTTGAAAATCCATGTCACCTCATTTTCAGTTGTTGAGGTTGCTTTCTTTCCTTCTTCCTCTCTTTTTTTTTTTTTTTTTAGAAAATAAAAGAATGGTGGTGTGCTAAAGCTAATGTAACAATGTTTTCAGATAATCAGATAAGCACCCCAGTACATCACACACCATGGAAGAACAGAAATGCAACAGTACCATTGCAATGAATACAGAAAAAAAAATCAAATGACAGAGTGAAAAAAGCAGGCCATAGTTACAATTATCAGAATACTGAACTAGAGATCTTGTGATATCCAATAGCCTATAATTTGATCAAACAAAAAATGAAATTATGGGTGTATAAAGAAATAGACAAATTCAAGAAAAAACTACAGAATCAACATGTCAATCTCATAAATTGTGACCTGGAACTACAGGTAAAGTCAGAGTGCATGGACTCCTTCCACTTTCTTTCACAAGTAAAAAGGAAATTTATTTTACTTGAATGAAAAAGGCTTTTCATACTTAGCATAAGCATGTAATTGTTCCTCACATTTAAGAAATCAAGCAATTTGACAAGGAAAACCCATACCAAGTTGTTCTATAGCATTTTTGTGGGCAAATATTTTCTCAATCATTTTGCTAGAATACAAAAGTAAGGTAAGGTACAAATATTTGTTAGTTGTATTAAGAAATTCCTAAGTTTAATTAAACTAAATTATTATCTCAAAAAAGCTGGTTTATTATATGTAAACTGTAGAAGTGCAGTAGGCACCCTGAAAGACTTCTGTAAATATAGTAAGTATGTACCTAACATAGAACTGTTAGCACACACAAATACATTGCAATAAATTAAAGTAGAAATTATGAGGATCACATAGGACAAGAATCAGGTACACAGAAGACCTATCCCATGCTACATTTAATTTTCCAGTAATATAGTGTCTGTTATGTATCTGATGTGAGTAGACCTAAATTATATTATAAGCTGGACAGTATCTCCTGACTCCTGATTTGAAAGCTCTCCATAGGCTTCTAACAGCAAGAAACTTACCCAGGTAGGATAAAAGCCTGTCTGCCAGACACTCTAAATTGGTCAGAATTTGGTGTTAACATTCCAGGTCTAAAAATCAAACTGGACCATATTTCAGAGATGCAAAGAATTTTATATATCACCCCCAAAATCAACAAGAACAAAGGGGTTCAGCTGGCAATTTTTAAAATAACATAGTCAGCCAGTCTAGATGTGGGTGTAAGAACTCAAAATTGAATAACTAAAGTGAAATTTTGGTTAATGGAGACATGATTTCATCCCTTGGTGGCATTTTTTTGTTTGTTTTGTTTTCATTTTTATATTTTTATGAAGCTATTTAACTGTGGTAAATTAGTGATTTCATCATGTAGCATAACTGACTGGATATGGTACTGAATCCAGAAAGTTATTTTACCAATATCTCCTAATTATCAGCTTCAATGAGGACATACACGGTAGATCACAACAGGCAAACAAGATTATTTGTGTGAAATAAATCTGTTGTATAGCACTATGAAATATTTCCAGATGAACCATCTGGAAGTATACACATAAATTATCTGATATTTGTTTAGTATGATTTAGGGAGTCCACAACTATGAACAATATTGTTTCTAACAGAGGAACTGAAGTAATATCTTTTAAAGTTGTTGTCACACTCTAAGGACAGTCAATGGTTTATACTAATTTTAAAAATACAAATGACATTCTGCATTATACAAGAATCTTGATGGGAAGCAAAGACGTGACCTTCTGCATAACATCCTTTTTGAAAACATAACTGCTTCCACAGACATGGTGTGAAGTGCTGCTTGTCACGATCCTGGTTTCAACACCATACCATAAATTCCCAGTGTCCCATTAGGGGCACTCACTCCATTTTCTTTTAACCAGAATAAAGCAGTTATGACATTAAATCCCTTCATGCTTAAAATGAAAATAAACAAACACAAAATATCCTTCACCTTTTTTTTTTTCCTCTCTGCCAAGTACTGCTAAGCCACATGGCTCTACACATGAACTGTTGTCAACAGGCTGCTCTGAAGCTGAAGTTCTGGATGACAGGCTGGACAAAGTGATCCATGATGAGTAATATAGACATATCGAAGAATTTCTCCTTCTTCCCTTTCCTTAATTACCGACATGCTGGAATTGATAGCTTTGTAAACCATTCTAATCTTTCTTTAAATGTATGAAGCAGCAATACAAAGCTTTCAAGCTTTTTTTTTTTAATGTTGTGAATTGTGGAACTGCAGTCACATCTTTCCCTTTAAAAGAGTCCTTTGTATGCCCAAACCCCACAAAGAAGGCGGCATCAAATTTAAAAGAACAGGTGAAAATGTCTTGCCTGATTTACTGAAGTTGTCACTGAAATTCATCAGCATTCCTGGGAACAGTCTTATAATTTAAAAAGCCCTGCAGCAGCACTAACAAAACACCTCTTGGGTATCCCTCCTCAACAAAGCTATATGGCAAGCTATACAAAAAACCAGCTCTTACAACAAGCCAGTCAGGGTCAGCTGTTCTTCCATATTCCCAATGTAATAACAGTCCACAGAAATCAAAAAGAAAACTGATATGGGGACTCTATTTGGAGGAAACAAAAAGAAAAAAAACCAACCAAACATAAAATAAATGAAAACCCACTTTCCCAACCCTAACTAAACTATATCTAGAATTAAGAAGCAAAACTTGTAGGTTCAAACCTACAAGAAGGTGACTTGAACAACCCCCTGAGCATGCCTATGCTGCAAGGCAGGCATTACCTACGCTGGGCTCCTCCAACAGCTCCCACTGTGGTCCCTTGTCACCAATGCTGGGGAAAGCTGGAAGCAGTCTCATATCCTTCTGGGCACCCCCCAGCCCAGGGAGGCAGTCCCAGCTGTGAGACACACACTCCGTGTCGAGTGTAAATGCAACGATCTTGCCCTGATCACTCCATATGGGATTTTAAAATTCCACTGCCTAAACAATGCATGAAACTCCTCTGATTGGCATTAGTTTCCATGCCTTCAAAACAGGCTGTGAATTTGTCACGCTCACGGTCAGAAAAACAGCTCTAAAATGCATTTCCTAATGGCAGTTAATACAAATTAGCTACTTTATAAAAAGAAATAGCAAAATAATATCTCATTACACTGATACGCAGTAACATACTATTTCAGATTTTTCAGACAATTACCTTAAATACTTCCTGCTGCCCAAATTAATATAAGCACATGCAGAAAATTAACTGTCTGTCTAGGTGCACCGTGGAACAGAGGGAGAGTGGCACTATGCACTACAAATGCAGATATTATATTTCACCTCTTGACAGACAATAATGTGATTCTTGGGCTTTCATGACAGTTTAAGTCTACCAAAGGACTGTGACTCTAAGGGTAGGGATAAGGTAATTTTATCCCATTAATCTAATAGGAGTCATAACACAATCTCCAGTATTTTTACACAGATTTCAGTTTCATACTACAATATAGAGCAGAATGGGTAATACTGCAGCTCTAATAGGATTTATGAAAGCATATTAATAAATGCTACCCAAAACAGTAGGGTTAAATCCTATACCCATTCAGCATCTACACTATCTTTCTAATGGAATCGTGAATTTTCTTTAGACAGTAAGAGCTCAGATCTATCTTCAAACTTTAAAAATCCATTACTGCTCCCCAGCAGTAAATTGGTAATTGAAACAGTTGGGTCGGCGCACAAATAACACGCTGATGTTAGATAGCCTCCCAGCTCTCAAAAACATGGAAGCCTTTAAGCTTCAGCACTTTAACATACTCTCTGGAGAACTGATAGAGGAAATCACCAGGAAAAAATCCTGGTACTGGCTTCAATTTCACCTCAGCAGAACTCTTTCAAGCTCCACGGTATGGAAATTGCTTGTGCCTGGTGCTGCTGTGGCAGCCCCTCAGGGGTTGGGGGGCATGTTATTAGGTTTAATTTGCCCATGCAGAAAAACTAGTTCCGCAGCTGACACTATAATTTAAATGTACAGTGACATACTTTTAGCTTCTGCATTTTGACACTGTTTGCCAGGATTCAGAAAAAAACAAGGAAAAGTGAAAACCACTATTTTATTCTGCCTCTCAGTGAGCTAGGTTAAAAAGAGGGGGGTGGGGGAAGAGGGAGAATTAGAGGCATTAATTTCACTTTCATTCCAATAGATGTAAACCACTTCTAATCTTGACATGTTAAGGTGAACTAGTTAAACATATGTGCCTAAATAATTTCAGTTTCCAGCAATACAAAACAGGCAATATTTTAAACCTCTATTATCGTCTTGTATTAATTGTTGCACAGTGTGCATACTAGAATTAAATTACTGTGACGTCTCTGCATAATTACATTTATTCATATTTCTAAAGAAGTAGAAGTAGCTGGCTTGGTTTTGGAATTTAATAGGATAAGATACTTAGCAAATTTATGTTCAGTTACGCCTTTAAAGACATGCTGCTTCCCTTACCTCTCCCATCATCACTTCTCCACATCTGTAATGTATGCTACAGTGCCCTCTCATGGATACTAAACACCCAACAGGAGAAAGAGTGATACTACCAAACCTTTGCAATCACATCATCTCATCCAAGACACAACAGGTTAGTTAAAAAGTCATTATTTCCTAAAAGTAGATGAAGATTTCCTAAAAGCAGATGACTGCTAACTGACATCATTCATTACCAGAAGCGTTCAAGTTTGCATCCACAGTCACCACTGAACCCACAGAATTTTAGGTAAAGGCAGTGTTTGATAACTCTTCCAGGGTAGTGATCCATGGCCAAATCTTCCCCAAAGATATTTCAGTATCAAATTAATCACCACAGTTTTGCCAAGATATTCTACCCTCTTCCAGGAGTGTCTTCAAATCAAGTCCCAGCTATTCCAGTCTCCTTCATTTCATGCTCATGGGTGCTGTAATACAACACAGAATATCCAGGCTGTGTTTTTCTTGCTGGGAGACACCTCGGTAACTCTTCCAGCAACAAGTTATACAACTAAAATTAATGTGGAGAAATAAAGAATTTTGTCTTAAAATTGAGTCTCTCAAAGTGTTAAAAGGACTAACAAACCCAATAGGAAAACAGATTACATTTATCAAAACTGTGCAAACAATTATGAGGGACAAGCAACATATACAGTTGCATAAACATTATTTTAGCCAGGGAAGAACATCTATTAAGCAGAATTTTTTAGATCTATGTATGAGAAAATTGAGCAAATCTACAAACATGTATACACAGATGAAACATTCAGGCTATTGCCTTTAAATAAAAATTAAGGTTTAATAATAGGTGTCAATACAACAAAGTTGTATAAAAGTAGAAGACAAACACTGGTCTGGCCCCATTCCGAGACTGCAAACTACCATCAACAAAATGGGGTCACACTTATAAACATCAAATAAAGGTGTTTAATTGCAGTTTTTTGCTATAATGCAATAACAGTTTTGTTAAGAATTTGGAATAGGAGCACAGGAGTTCAGAAGTTTCTACAAAAATCTAAATTTAGTTACAAAAAGTTTAAAAGTACTGCAGCATTTAGCAAAACAAAGGGAAAGCACTAATGTAATTATACACTGAGAATCAAAGAAAATGCTTTATGAACAAATTATTACAGATAACGAGCAACATAATAAAGTCTCAATAGAAGTACAAGTGATAAAGCACTTTTCTGCAATTCACAACTATTCCTGTATTCTGTATTATTATAAAAACATGAACAATTGGGTGGCACTGCAGGTAGGAAAAAAAGTGAGTCAATTGACTTGATCATATTTTCAATGCAGCATATGTAAAGCAACTCCTATTATATGCAGAATTGGAAGTATTTTTAAAAGTCTGTTTTGCTTTTTTACATTAAAAGTTTCTGACATGATAACAGGAATTGATCTAATTGCTTCAATTGTCAAAGACAGAACATCTGTGATTGTACTGACTAAATTTAAGCCATTTGAGGAGACTGTGAAATGACAAATGGCTGCAAAGGTATGGCATATTTTGATCACAATTTAGACTACTGTTGGCATGTAACATGCAAATTCAGGCACAGTTATTTATTCAATTGTTATTCCGTGTTCTGTTTTGGTATGTTATACAGATGTATTGCATTTATACATATATATGTGTGTACATGCATATAAAGTGTAAAATATTGCAAGTAAAATTTATCAAAACCAGGAATACAATATTAACAGGTTCAAACAAAATTTCTTCATTCCTAGAATTAGTTAAAAGAATTAAGAAAAAGAATTTTAATGCTAGTAAATAATTTCTTGTCTCAAACTTATGGTGGGAAAAACATAACATGCTGAGGCATGACTATTTTTTGAAATATTTCTATGCACTGATTTTTTTTCTGACATTCAAATGCAAAAAGCCTGTGGCAGGTACTTAAATATAAAATAAGAAAAAGGTAGACAAGAAGTTAAAATGAAGACTTACATTTAATTCTACACTGAAGAGCCAAACCCAGCCTCATTCACTGCAATTAAAAGATCTCTTTCTACCTTGCTTGAAAATGAATGATTCTTGGAAACCAGCTCAGATGGAAAAAGCTCACATAGGACAAACAAACCTTTTTAATCTAGTGAAAAGCAACTAAGTGCAGCCTGGTTTAATAGAAATATTTATAAGTCATTGAAAAATCTTTAAGATCATTCTCTACAAAACACATGCTTCCAAGGCAAAACACACTGGGCAAAGATGCCCTGTACATCTATAAAAAATCCCAAATGTTCATATGAAATTATGTAAAGAACAGTTGGTTAAATTAATTTCCATACATTTAAAACCTCCCTACCCATCTGAGCTTTCATTCACTTATCTGAGGATCTTTAAATTTGCTCTTCAAAAATTCAATAAAGTCCCAATAAATTGAAAGAGGAATCCTAAAAATTGCAGATTAATGAGGAACAGCAGAAAATTATGGAAGGGAAAGAGTAAAGAATGTATTAGCCCAAGTAGGAATGAATTACGCTCTTTAAGAATCTGCTATTTAAAGTATTTCTTCAGAAGCAGCCCTTAAGAGAGAGATTAAATTTCTAGCACTGGAGAGATTGCAACTGCGGCAGATACTGGAGCTCAGCTGGTTCTTTGTAAGACACTAGTTTCTAAGGAAAACATTTCCCACAAACAGACAGGAAACTGCATCAGACATCAAATGTCTTATAAGTGACATGTGGGTTCACTGTGTGGGAATAGAGTAGTAAAGTTATTTCTCAGTCTTGCACCTGCATTTAAATAAATTTGGAGATGAAGCTAAAAAGAATGGTAACATTTATGTCAAATCTGCACTTACTAAGTGTGAAACTTAGTTGAGAAACAGAAACCGACTTTGATTCTAGGTCACAAAAAATTATATCCAGTAGACTCATCAAGAGACTGCAAACAATTTGTGCAACTCTCCAGATTTAATAGACTCTCTTATTGTTTCATTGATGTTAATTCCAACCTGAATTTCCCAGAAAAACATATCTCCCCAAAACTGACATCTTCCTCATCTATTGGAAGCATTCAAGTTATTTTTTATGCCGAGGCATAAAAAATAACTTTGAAAACACTGACAAGTGCGCAGAGCAAGCGATACTCCAACAAAACCTTTGAAGTGTTCCATGGAAAGAAAGTATCAAGTGACTTCTCATAAACCATGACCTACCCCTTCACATGTTCTTCATATTGAAAATGTTCTGAAAAACAAACCAGGCAAGCCAGTTCAGCAGGGAGTTCCTCTTACCTTTCAAAATCAGACTCCAAGTTCAACTCTTTAGCCTCCTCCCTTTTCTGTAATGTAACTTACATGCTAGATTAAGACATATTCCGGAAACATTTGCAGATAACTAAGGAGCTTTTGTTGATTTTGGGGTGTGGTTTTGTTTTTTTTCTTAAACTAAGTGCTGCCTCTGGGAATTTTGATATTCACAATTCTACACACACAAAAAAAAGTTTCTGAATGCATAGATTTGAGAAGGTAGATCCTAAATATATTAATGGGGATATCACAGCATAGCAAAAACATAAACATAGCCCCTATTTCAGAAAAACCTTTCTTTAAGCAACAATGACAAAAGAATGTTAACTAGAGGTAAGAGGCACTTAGCAGGAACAACAAACTATAAACTGTGAATGAATCCTGACAGAAGATTAAAGCATGACAACAGAGAGAGGAATTCTCATCTGTGTCTATACATCCATTTCCACAACCCTTAGAGCAGCTGTCACACAAAAGCTAGTGAAGAAAATAAAACACTACAACTGCAATATTTAGTCTTACATCACCCTTGAAATTTAGCGAGGCAAGTAATAACATTCACAAAGATGCACTCCACAAATGAAACAACACAGAGCAGGTCTTTGCAGAACGGTGCAAAAATGCTTAGGACTCTCATGAACCCACTCACTCAGAGCTGCTGATAGAGATTGCTGGTGACATGAGAAGATGGCAATGTTTGCCAGGGAAGGTTATTGCATTCCTCTGTAATCAGGAGTAATGCTGGCCAGAAAGTATTAGCATATGGGTCATCAAAGGTTGTTTGTGGGGGGGCTTAGCATTTTAGCTCCAAAAGCCAAAGCTAGCCAAGACAGCATTTTCAAGCTGTAATCTTTACTCCAGAAATACAACGCCTCTTCTACAATTAGACTGCTGCTGCAATTATTGGAACAAATTAATTATTTTTTTTTATATTAGTAAACAGTCATCAATTACTTAAGCATATTTAAATTCAAGTAACACCACTTCAACAATCCTTCTTACCTTGTGTATGTTCTGCACAAAAAATCTGGACTTCTCTCATGTTTTTTCATAGACTAGTTGGTTTTAGGTGACATGACAACAGCTGACTTTATCCTCAAAGTGACATAGTGCTAAATTTCAGACTATCAACTATTCTTTTGATCCTTTCAAGTGATAGGACTAGAAAACAGAACTGTTAAGCACTTCACCTGTCAAAAAAAAAAAAAAAAAGGCTAGACTTGTATTTCATTTTAATGTAATCTGCCTGGTACTTTAATATAATATATGCATAAATCCCCAAGAAATTCAGGTCATGCTCAAAGAAGCACTAGAAGTTAGCACCTAATACTAATGCTAATAAATTTATAGCAATGCTATAAAGTCACATTTAGAAAAACACTCGAGATTTGCTTCAGTGGTAATGTTTACTGCATGTAGCTCTGATTACTATGGTAAGAAAAGTGGCAACATCTGATGGTAAATTCAACAAGGTAACCTACCACAATAGCTCTTTGGTTTTCAGAGAGTTACAAGCCCTCCTGGTGAAAACAGACAATACAGCTCCAGAGGAAGGACTTGCATTCTTTTGACTTTTGACGAGTATTTAAAAAAAAAAGAAAAATCAAACATAAAATTAAGTATGAAATCCAGAAGCTTTATTACCAATGGTAATGGAAAAGCAGCTGGGGCACTTTTCTCAGCTGAAGCAGTACAAGGCATATCAGTCATAGCTGCATCCTGCAAAAACTGGCTGTAAAACATAGTGTTCTCTTCCTCCCCAAACTCTGTAGTGCTGCCATTTAAACCAGTTACCTACCAGAATGTACAGCCCAGAATATGAATTTTGGAAGTCACTGATCTATCACAAATGTCCTATTTGTTTGGGTTTGGTTTGGTTTTGGTTTTATTATTTTTACAGCACAATCACTAAGGTTGACTTAAAATTAATCTTACCCAGTGAGCATGCTGAAGGTAGTGGAAGTAAAATCGAGCTGTCAGGATAATATAGGAGTCTATAATGGAAAATGACCCCAGAAATGTCATCATCA
The DNA here is from genome assembly GCA_004320125.1 of Scolopax mira. Lineage (NCBI taxonomy): Eukaryota > Metazoa > Chordata > Aves > Charadriiformes > Scolopacidae > Scolopax > Scolopax mira. The sequence goes on from BJBW01000036.1 coordinate 202,199, forward strand.
CATATATTTTCAAAGAGCACATACTTGGCATTATATATATTCTGCTCTCAAAACAGAATTTCCATTAAAGGTATCATACACTAAAAAAGAGAGTTTATCTCCAAATATGATGTTTACCTTAGATAGCAGGCTAGAAGATACAGAGTCCTACCCTAAAGACATATTTAGGGAGGGAGCCTAAGGGGGTGGTGGAGCCCCCATTCCTGGAGATATTCAAGGTGAGGCTCCATGAGACCCTGGGCACCTTGGTCTATTTGGGGTGTCCCTGCTGAGTATGGGGAGGTCAGACTAGATGACCTTTGGGAAGTACCTTCCAGCCTGGACCATTCTATGATGTTATGATTTATAAAGCCTATTCAGAAAGTGATCTTGCTGTATTCCTTGCCTTTCCAGGGCAGAAATTTTCAAAGCAGTGAACTACTTATAAATTCTTGAATGCTAGAAGAAAAATACTATGAACTTCAGATAATCTGTAAATAACAACCTGGCCAAGTAGCAAGATACAAAGGAAGATGGATCAATAACCTTATTTGCAGACTTGACAAACCTTCTTACAGAGAATGCTTCACTCACCTTCAGTTTGAATCACTGACACCAAGAACTAATTATGAGGTTTTTAATTGAAGCTTCTGTATTATTCCTTACTACAGTATAAACAGAAAATACATTGATTAAACTATCTAAAAAATATAACCTGGTAAAAGATAACATAAACATCTTTGTCACTTGCTTGTAATGGTCACCAAGCACTTTTACATCTACTAGAGCATAGGAATTCTGTTTCAGTCAAAAAACAGGAACAACATTTTTAGAACCAAAGTAGCTGCTGAAAAGATTTTAACTTCCAGAGTCTTTTCCTTTCCTTGTGTTCTGAAGACTACAATGAAATTTGTATTATTTTTTTTTTGTGTATGGACTCCTACCTCAGATTAAAAGCTCAATGACACCACTGTATCACAAATATCTGGAAAATCAGTAATAATTTGAAAGAAAATTACCAAAAATCATCGCAGAATGGAAAAATGGCAAATATATTCTATTGTTCCAAATATAAGTAGCATCAAGTAGCAGCTTTACTTGCAGTTAACTTTAGAGAGGTCACTGATTTTTCCTGCATATCCCAAATTTTAACAATATTATTTGAAAGTGTTTCCTGCACAACAGAAAAGAAATTCACATCAGGCAAAATATCTCCTTTTCTTCTCCACAGATGTATAATCTGCAGCAACGATCTACTAATCATAAAAAGCTAAGTATGTTTTAAGTTTGTAAGATATTTTATTTAATTAGAAAGCTTTTCTACCACCTAGATATAAATATCACACATCAAGCACTAATCAAGGAGTAAGTACACTATATGACTGTTGAAGGAAGAGTCATTAAAATACAACAATATTTTTAAACCTTTCAATAAATATAAGTTGAGTACAACTTTTATGGTAAATAATTTCTTTGCTTTTCCATAAGAACACATGTATAATTAAAATAAAACAAGAGAACTTTGTAATAGTTCTCAAACTTCTGATACGTATCACCATAAATACGAGTAAAATAAACTGTTTAATTTAAATTACTGACATGGAATGTACATTAAATACTTTCTATTTAAGTTCAAAAACCTCACCGGACATTTAGAACGACTTTCCTAAAATTTTATGATTGGCATTTTCTGATAGACAAATATTACCTAAAAGAAACAGAAAAGGAAATGACACTGTAAAATTAGATACAAAGGAAGTAAATTAAAAAGTGTTTTGCTCAAACAGCTGTTACCAAATGCGTGTGGAAATATTCACACTGAAGAATGATATTAATAGCAGCTGCAGATGGTTTTTAAATCCATCCACCCATTACAGTTTAATGAGCTATGTAGCAGTGACGATATGAAATGACAAAAGACACTGACAGTCACAGAAGGCTATGAGAAACAGCAGAAGATCCTCAGAGTGCAAAACTCCACTCTGATGGAAGGGAAGGAACCACAGCTCACTGGCATAAGCCTGAGTAACTTCTTGGCATGAAGGCTTCGGCTTTTGATGAGTTCAACTATATTTCAGAGGAGTAAAATAATAATTCACGTATTTGGCCGGTACTGAAAACTTACGTAACTTCCAGTTCATAACCCTATCTTTACATCTTATAAATTAAGCATTATGAGAAATGGTGTAGCTGCAAATTTCCAACCTTGTTCTTTGTAGAGCTACTTGTTATTTTATGTTATTATCCTTAACATAGGTACATAGCATAACATAATATTTACAATGTAAGTTATTCTGATGTCCAAAGAGGACAGAAATGATTCATTTTTCCTAGCTAAAACACATCCTGAAATTTGGTTTGGGATTTGTTTATTTTGGGGTTGAGTTTTTTCAGTTTGGTTTGTTCTGGAGTTTTATTGGTGGGTTTTGTTTTGTTTTTACAAATGAGTAAGAAAATCAAAGCAAACTAAAATTTACAGAAAAATAAGCTTCATCAGACATGCAACTATTCTCACAAACCATTCCAAATATGTCAAGGTCTGGGGAAAGAAACATAATTTGATATTCCATTTGCAATCCTAGAAATGCATCAATAGAAGAACAGATCTCTTCAGAATTTGATGACAGCAGGTCTGCTAAGAAGGCAAAGATTACAGTATATTACAAGCCAAAGGATCAGAAACTATTATCACAGTGAACTTATTACAGAACAAAAACCCTTCAACCAAAATAAGTTTTGCAATATTACTTTTAAAGAACATGAAATTAAATATATTTTTTATTCTGGTCAGAGAGCTGTGGATAAAGAGAGAGAGATGCACTGCAGTTTTTAATGGAGATACGAAGACTGGTAAGTGAATTACCTGTCAGCTTTGGACTGTAAATGTCAGAAGGCAGGCAAGCCATGAAAACCAGTACACAAATCAGACATCCTTCATTCTAGCTTTGGTTGCCAGAAACTCATTATAAAGTTTTGGGCAAGTCAGGAAACATCCACGTCTCATAGTCCACACCTGCATTTGGGCTGACTGAGAAGTGTTACTTAGCTACTGGATTTCCCCATCATTATTAGAAGTAAGTGAAAAAGCCTGCTAGACTATCAGATAATTTGCCAGATGAGAAGCTGAGGTAAAGTAAATGACATAGCAGGATTTTGAGTACCCGCAGTCCCTGCTGCTACAGCGCTTTCCCATCAAAGCGGCTGAATAAACAGTTCATAAGCAAACAACTTAAAACGCACGTAAGTTTGGAAGTGATTTCACTATAATCATCAGGGTATTAGAAATGTCAAGACAGTCATAAATTCCCAGTAATTAACCATCAAAGCAGGCCTTATTTAAATGCAGCTATTAAATGTTGGGAAAATTAATTAAGCTCAAATGCCAAATATTAAAACTTAAATCTCTAAGTGACAAACAGAAACTTGTGTTTCAATCTATAAACTTTTCAATAAGAGAGACATAATTCAGTCTTTGAGAAGGTTTCAAATCCTGAAGGGCATGGCTATATCTTACTTTCCTTATATTTACAATAAGTAAAAAATAAAGGAAAGGCATCCAAGGTCTTAAGAAATTAAAAAGAAATTCATTAAGTTGAGAAGAATCCTCTAGGCTCTGGTTCACACGATCACAATCATTAAACGTGCCATCAGTCAGCATAAACCTCTATTTACTTGCACATTAAATACCATTTCAAACAAGATTCTTTCACAGACAGTATATCTTTATTTCTATGTTCAATTCTGCTAAAAACCCTACTGCTAAGAAGCATGAATATTCATCATGGCAAGGTGCAGCAAAAAAGAACTTGGTGTGACCAAACAACTCATTGTTTTTGAAAAAATCTCATTGAACACTAATTTATTAAAGAACAGATTTAGAAAACTCCTACTTCAAACTTACTCAATTTTTGAATTATTTTTTCAGGTTACATCTTTATTTCAGTGTTAACTTTTTTTTTTTTCCCTGAATTTAGCTAGGAATTGGCAGTGCAAGGACAAGTTTTTGCACATAGGCCAATATAATGGTTTCTTGTTTAAACAACCTAGTAAGTGTAATGATCTTAAGTAATACTTTCCTGGTTACAGAAACATTGTGCATTCTCTTATAAGCATTTGATTAACTTGGCAAGAAAACGGAGTTAGACAACCCATAATGTATAAATTTGTTGAGTTGGAGACATATTTAGGACTGTTGGCCAGAGCCTTGATCCCTTAAGGAAGAAAAATAAATACATACATAAAAAAGCTCAGTTTCAGGCTCATCACTATTCTCTTCCTAGCAACAGAGAGTTTTAAGTAAATTTGCTCCGGCAATCATGTACTAACCAACCGGATAGCACTTAATTAGAGCATATGATCTGTTCTTTACATTATGCATAACAGTAAATTAAGAAGTCAAACCTCAAATGGGTAAGTCAGCAACTCCTTTCCATTTCCCTTATGAGAGGCCAAGATCCTGGTCTGAGTCCATCACTTTCCCTCAAGGTACTCCTTGGCCTGAGCTCTTTAAATTAAAAGAGGCAAGCAGCAGCTCACAAGATTTCACCTGAATTTTTTTCCTAATCTCCATCTATCTGGAAGTTCACTCATGTGATGACTAATGATCCAAGTTCGACTTTTTCAGCACCAGGAAAGAGGGTCTATCCCAATCTGTCAACATTTTAATAAGCATCACAGTTTAATTAGCCCATTTTATTTTTTTTACTTTTAGTTCCACATGAGACCAGGACATGTAATTTAGAAAAAAAGACAAAAATCTATTTTCTACTGAACAATTCATGATTACTCTGTATGCTACCTAGTTACAATATTTTCAAAGGTAAAATCTCAAGTTAAGCACATTCATCAGAAAATAGGACCATAGAATCATAGAATGGTTAGTTGGAAGGGACTTTAAAGTTCATCTAGTTACAACCCCCCCATCCTGGGCAGGGACACCTCCCACGAGACCAGGTTATTCAAAGCCCCATCCAGCCTCGTCTTGAATACTTCCAGGGATGATGAACATTGTTCCAAACCTTTATACCACTAATATTTAGAGTATATCCAATTCTATAAGTAGGAAGAAGAAACACATCTTGGTATTATTACCAGAAGGTATTCAGTTGTCTTTGGTAAAGTAGTATGTTTATACAGCAAAAAAAAGCAAAGCAAAGCTGAATTAGCAGAAAACAGTCAGAAAATACAGTGGACAGAAAGTGAAAGGATGTGTACTGTGGGGAAAGGCTCAGAACGGAGACAGAAAAGAGGAGTAATGAAGCAAATGATGTCAAAAAGAAAAATAGCATAGGAAGAAAATGACATAAGAAGATGAGAAAAGCTATTGCTTAAAGGATTTGTGTTCGTTGGTAATACCACACATTTTTACAGATACAATTTAAGATAGTTTTCAATTTCAGGTAAGTTTACATAGGCTGGAAATACAGAACTAGAAGTCTCTTCAGCACAGTTTTTTCCAATCTCCTTCATTTATCTTCCCCATATACAGTTCTTAACGAAAGTGAAATGAATTTTTCATGGACAAGAGAGAAAACACCAGAAGGCCAAGGTGCAGCTTCATCGTAACTACTTAAAAGAACACTGTATTTCTGTGTTTCCTTTCACACAATAATGTTATTTTAATACTAAATTTCTTTTACAAAAATGGGCCATTTAGCACATAACTACTAAGTAATGAAAAAACACGCTATTGTGAGTTAGTGTGTATTTACAAGATAGTGTGAAGTTATGGTAATTTATATCTAAGAATCTGATCTACAGCTTCTGTAAGGAACAAGAAAAAAACAGTGCTGAGGGCATCTGACAAAAAAACAGGATGTTTCAAATCCTCACATGGCATTCTACAAATATGCTCAACTACGTCCCATTGTAAGTGTGAAAATCTGATACGCTGGTGTTCTCTATAAAGCCAGAATAAATCCTTTAATATGGATCCTTCCTGCTCTTCCTTCGCCCACAAATAATTGCTTTCCTTAACACTCTCTTCAACAAGAGCAAACAGAGACTCAGGTCAAGTTGAAATGGAAGCCAAATATGATTAGGCTTGAACCTATTTTTTTCCCAGTTCATCCAGAGTTCCTGTAGTAGAACCCATTAGGAGTGGATGAAAGCAGATAGCTCAAAGCCCACATAGTTATTCCTGGATTTAAATACAGATTGGAAATGAATGTCCTGTGGATAAATGCCTGTGAAAAACCCAGAGGAGAATAAGTGCTTGGGAGATTAAGAGATTTACTGTAACCTCTGTGAAATCTGAACATTTAAAGGGCAGGAATTGTTCATTTTTCAATCAGCAAATTTAAAGGAGCAGAGATTTATACAATACCTCAGCAACTAATTAAAATCACTCTTTTTGTGTGTGCACATGTGTATACATATACTTATTTTTATAAATCAGCAGATGTATATTACTAATAGATTATGCAACTATTATGGTCAGCAAAATGAATATAAATGTTAGATAACTTTATTTTTTTTAATGGCCCTTTGGCTGGTTCATAGAATCAGTTCGGTTGGAAAAGATCATCAAGTCCAACCATCCTCTGTATTGCTCAAGATCCCTTACTGAACTGAGGGCAAATAGCTCCTACATTACCCTCAGTGAAAAGAAACTTCACCTAAAACTTGGTTTTGTAACTCTCCTCTTTTTTCTGCTTACTCCATCATTTTTACTACCTATTACTCATGGGTAATTGTAAACCTAGACATGCTGAGAAACTGCTATGACAAACCTGCCACTATATGTGGCAAGGGAAGACATCTTCTTGTCTAACTCTTCCCTTTAAATCCATAAGATTACAAGAACACAGAAGCATTCATGTGTACAAACAGCAAACATCTGTTTCACGCCACAGGCCAAATATAACAGTCACATGCTTGAAGATACTGCTCTCCAAATCAGCCCACGCCACATACGGACAACAGCATACACTGAGTCCATCCATTGCCCAACTAATCCTGTTTATGCTTTGCTGTTTCTGAAATTATGAACATTCAGGAACTGTAGTACACAAGCAAACCTTCAGTATCAATAGGTGGAGTTAGAAATGAAGTTGAAAGTGACATTCTGAGGGAATTATTTCTTTGCAATTTAATTTGTTAGAAAATAATGTCTGCATGGCAAGTGTCACCAATAAAGAAAACCAAGGAGGAGAAAATCGCTGCATACTACAGGTAATAAGTATTTTTTTATTCCTTCACAATATTGTTTTTGTACACACCAAAGTGAAGTACGCACAGCTGAAATTAAGTATATTGCTATTTGTTTATGGAAGAAGACAGTAAGAATATAAAAAGGTAAAGTACTTGCAGCATGCACTGTGTAAGGCAAAAATGAAAGTTTGATACACTTCTTCATTCCAGGGCAACTATTTAACATTTGGGTTTAAAACAGTTAAATGCTTTAGAGATTTGGTTAAAATCCCCAAAACATATCAAGAGCACTTCACAGTTCAATGAGTGGTTTCAGAAAACAAAAAAGCACTATGAAGCTGCCTTTTTTTTCCCTAATGCCACAGAAATAGTCTCCTAAATAAAGCCTTAGTACTCTCATGCTGTATGATCAGCCCTATTACTAAATCACAGTCACTTCTGTGGTAAGGATAGCGAGACCATAAGGAACTCCATGTACCAGCATTCAGAAAAGGAGGGACAGAAAGCCAAGGCCTTTCCCATTGAAGCATTAAATTAACTTCCACAAAATGAAATTAATGATCTTTTCCTCAGTCCTTCCTGTCCCCTTTACTCCATATAACACCTTCAGCACTCCCAAAGTGAATTTAGACCAAAAAAACCCTACCCCAACGAACCTTCATTTTAATTTTTGATGCTACCAGTATTTTGTGCTATTTATAGTATCACTCTAGAGCCTTCACATTCCCTGTGCCTTACATAGTGATAAGGGTAACAGAATCCCCATCCTGAAGTCCTCCAACATAGCAGATATAATATTACCATACGGTATCAAATAATTCCACAGGTATCATGATCTAATTAAACTAGCAATAGAAGAGCAACTGATGAAACTGCAACATGGCAAATATGCTATGGGTCTTTTTAGACTCCAAAAGAGTTTTCTTAGAAGAGAACAAAGAGTTACATATATTTTATATTTCTATGAGAACAGTTCCAAGGCTCACCCATTTCATATGCAAGGAAACCTGTATTCCTCAGAGGAAATATGTTATTCATTACTTATTTCTTTAGTGTTCAAATAATATTATCTAAATTGGGATAAATTCTTCTTGTGCTGAGCAGGCAGAAAGAGGTTTTTTCATATTGTATCTCCTTGCTAGCATTTAAAAATGCAATACAGAAGTGGATTTTCTTGAAATGTAATTCCGGTTATTAAGAACTTTCTTTTTGTTTTTAATTTGTGTAGCATGGAAACATTATTTTTAAACTCTGGATTAAAATCAAAGCAGAAAATCAAAATATTTTGTAGATTCCAGCAATTCGGTTAAGCTTTGAACTCTTTTCCCTGCTCAAAATCAAAGAGTACACCGACAAGCATTTCACTTAAGTTTTCTTCAGATAATGACTTTTGAGTTCTTTTCCTAGAATTCCTTGAAGAAGGAGGAGGAAGAAATGAGGGACTGGGGAGAGAGGAGAGTAGGACTGGTTTTTTGCCTATGTCTTTCACTTTGTCATCTTGCAATGAAAAACATTCTAACTTCTGCCGGGTAATTTACACCAACCTGCTGGTGCCTGGCAGAGGGAGCCTACCATCTGAGTAGAAAATATATGCACCAGGCTTTCAAATGAATGTGAAATATAAATGCTATGAAAATTTATGGTAATTTCCTTAATGACTTCAAGATGGTCAGGAAGCAAACAAAAAATTTTTTTCTGTCAGGTTTTCAATTGGTATGACATAAAAGACAAAGTTCCCTCCCCTATCCCATAGTCTTCCCCAGAGTTGTTCATTTACTCATTCTAGGGATTTCCTGCATTTCCATTTATCTCTGCAAGTTAATCCCATCCTATAAAAATGAACTGTCATGTCTGATTTTCCCACAAAATCGTCAAAAAGCACTGACCTAGCCCAACATGAATCCTACTATTCCTTCATTAGTCAGTCTCTCCATGACGCAGGATTGATTCCCTTTTATCCTGCATAAAAGTTTGTTATGGGGTTCATGCCACAGAGGGTTGTGAAGAGCATTTTACTACCAAAGAGTGAGCTTCTCCATGGGAACAGAGACCTTCTAAAGTTTTCCATGAGATTAAACAGTATGAGTCTAACCTCACATGCTGTAACAGTAGAATGGTGTAGTAGGAAGCTGCTGTTGGCCTGATTACTCTCCTCAGTATGTGTAATATCCTGCCTTTCCTTTAGGGCTTCTTTGGGTCACAGTGGGTGGTTTTCAACCCTACACAATGTCAAAAGAAAAGGAGCCTTAGGCACCTCATTTTTTACACAAAGTAAACAAATTTAGCACATTTCAAAATCCATGTTATGGTTTGTGTACATATTCCTGTCTTCTTTGGTCTCAAAGAATGTCATTAAACCCACCTACCCCCTAACCTTCAGAAACTGCACTATAAACTCACCAGTCTTGACATTTTGTGTTTGCACAAAATGTGCTGCCCCGGCCATCTCGTTTTAACAGCATCTCCTCTATAGCAGGTGAACTGCAGAGCATGGAAAGCTCTATCGGAACAGATTAACCAGAAATCTTTTGGGAATCCATAAACAGTAAGTCATGGGGACAACTCTCTTTCTGGGTAACTTTGGGGATCAGCTAAGCTTGATTACTCAATATTTCTATTGTGTCAATAAAATACTCACAGTTAGTTGGCAAAAGCAAAAAGTAGTATTTTGAAGATCATTCTCCAAAGAAAATTAAAAAGCGGTTATAGGAAAGGATACATGTTTCTACCAAAATATACCAGGATTATCAAAATAGCACTGAACAGTAACTATGCTACTTCATAATGCCAGTGAAAAAAACCCATCTTGCATAAAGCTATGTTTTAGTAATCCTATCAACAATTAACATACTTCTAAAAATCTGTTAAAAGTAGCAACACCTATTCTTGTTAAATATTGGATTACATCAGTCAAAACATAATATGAACACTAAGTGCAAGAGGTTTTCTTGACTGTATTGAATAGAAAATTACAAATATTTAAGAAAGGGAAAACCCCCTATGTTATACTGTATAAGAGCAGTTTCTCTGGACTAAAAAACTTAAAAGATCTGTGAATAAAACTGAATTAGAAGAAATGCAACTCAGCTTTCCAGAGCCATTAACCATTAAGGATTCCTACTGCTGTTCTCTTGAAAAGGTCATCACGGTGACTTCTGATTTGACAAAATAAACACATGCTGTTTCAAAAATTCCTTTCAAAAATAAATAATTGCAGTTCTTCAGCAAAAACACAGCCTCCACAATTTTCAAAGATTAAAAAGTAAGTAGCTGCTGACTACCCTACAGGACTGACTTGAGCGAACAGGGAGATGGTGAACATCTGTGATCCCTATAAAGCACGGTATTGGAATTTTCTTCCAAATTGGCCCGAGAGCTAACACATTTCTATGCATACTAAGAACAAACTGTGCCATGATTTCTTTTTTTGTGTGTGTGTATGTGTATAAATACTTAATCACTGTGTTTAGAAGCACATGTATTTAAATTTAACCCCCCCTTCTACTACTCTAACATGGTCAAAGGATTTTGTATGATGGGCTGTGTGTGATATCAAAGGAATCACAAAAGCAGCAAATTATTTCCCTCACCACAGATTTACAGGTATATAACAGATTAAACTAACCTATACTTCAAATCTCTAGCCTGTACCAAAACCCAAAGTAATTTTTAACTATTTACACATACATCCAGTCCATCTGTTGAAATAAATTCTTTTGGCTTTTAAAAAATAAAGTCTTGGTAAAATTAAAATATTTTCTTGTTGAACAGTACCCAGACTTCTATGCCGGCTATGAACTTACTTAATTATTCTTTCTTTAGCTATAGTGGTTTTTATTTCCACAATCTTTTAATTTGGAGTGTTCATAAAACCAGAGAGGCTTACTGCTCTTTTTGAAACAGCATTATTTTTCACAGCAGTAAGTCTTTAAATGCCAACACTGCAATTCTGAATAATATATATTTTTCAAAGCTTGGCAGTTCCAGAATCTTTTCTTTGGCTTTCTCAAGCATATTTCATCTATTTGAGACAAGGGTCACTGGCATCAAAATTCAGTGATAAAAATCAAATGAAAACCAGTGAATTATTATTGCAACTATTTTCTTAAATATTTCAGGATTTTAAAATGTTGGGAATGCTCTGTTACTGATATGTAGTACCTTTGATAGCAGTTTACAATGATAATTCTAAATATAGATCTGTACTTTCCCCATAACATACAAAATTAGTCTTTAATTAGTTATAATTTAATTTCATTATGGGATGTGATTTGTGAGGAAAAAAACACCACATACACAAAAACAAATTCAATATAAAATACTGGATGATTTTTTAATGAGCTATTTGATTAATCCAGTGTTTACACAGCAGAGTCTACTATTGAGAACTTTAATGGTTTACATTAAAAGTTAATGCATTTTAAGAAAAAAAAGTTTGAACTGTCATAAATATTGGCCTGCATGAAGACCAAGTCTGTCTTAATACATCATTGAACAACAAGATATCTACCTACTGCATCCCGTAGCATCTCCCCTCTATCATCACCAAAAACAGAAGAAAGGTCTAAAAACAAGATCCATGTACGCTAGTAGCTTTGTTCCTAGCTTTCCTCTTTTAGAGGACAAGAATTTTACTTTAATAATCTTTAACTGGATAGACTGTAACATGCATCAACAGCAATTCTGACTATGCTACAGGCAACTTGATGAAAAAATATAAAAATGCTGAAAAAGGCTTCAACAGTTTGTTTTACATCTCAAAGCCTTTCTAAGAATACAGATTTTACTGTGTTTGTTTTGCGTCTGTCAAATAACACCAGCAACTTGACATTCAGAATGGAGTTTTATTGTCATTTTTCCTTTTTAAGCACACAGCTATGAAGAAAAATGTAAGCGTTTGGCGGTATATGTCTTGCTTCTGATGTAAATAAATCAAGTAGGTCCCTGAATCTTTAAAACTGCAGTTTTCATAGTGTATTTTCTGGAGAACCTTAAAATAATTCAGGTGGAAAGGGATCTCTGGAATTCACTTTGCCCAACCTCCTACTCAAAACAGAACTAATTTCGAAGTTAGCTCAGGTCGAGTTCTTAAAATCACCGAAGAACAATCTCCACAGCCTCTCTAAACAACTTGTTCCAGTGCTTATCCATTTTATAACGAGGTTCTGAATGCTTTTTTCCTTAGATCTAATCAGCATTTTCCTTGCTGCAACTTGTGACTATCCCCTTCTCACCCTTTCACCATACAAATCCATGTCCTTAAAACCCCTCTATAAAGTTGAAGACTGCAACAGAACCCCCCATTAGCCCTTGTTCACAGTAAACAAACCAGCTTTGTCAACTTCTCTTAGTCATGTGCTCCATCTGACCAACTTTAGTGATGATCCTCCAGACTCACTCCCTTTTGTTGAAGTCTCTCTTGTACCAGAAGCTCAAAAATGGACACAGTGACCTCAAAAGCTCAGATTGGATAGCAGTCACTTCCTCCAAACTACAACTTATCCTTTTGCAAATGCAGGCCAGTGTGCAGTTAAGCCTTCATCTCTACAAAAGCTGATGAATCATGTTCAACTTGTTGTCCCTACATGTAGGTCCTTTTTCCAAAGCTGTTCTCCAGACAATCAGTCACCAGCTTCTAATTGTGTATGCTCCAGGTGCAGGACTTCAGTATTTTACATCTGTTTAACTTAATAACATTGCTGCTGGGATATTCGTGATGCGTTGTACTCCATCATACTAATGATTTCACCATGTCTAGTGTCATCTGCAGATTTGGTAAGTGTGAACTCCATGCTAGCATCAGGGTCACTAATGAAGATGTTAAACAGCAGTGGCCTCACATCCTTGGGGAAGCCCACAACCAACAATCTGCCTGTTGAGACTGTGAAAGGTTGATCATTACACTTTGAATGTGACAGTTTGTCCAGCTTCTAATCTACTTTGTACTCCACTCATCCAGCCCCCATCTCACCAATATGGATGCAACAATCCTATGGGTGATTTAAGTCAGAAAAACTACGATGTATTAACTGAATAGTTAAAACTGAGGACCAAGAAAAAGACAAAATTATGCTGTCTTTCCCCAGTGGAAAACACATCTATTCACAATGCAAGCTGCCAAGGTTCAAACCACTATTGAATTTGAGGACAGGAACGGAAGCAGAAGGAGGAAATTTTAATTGATTTTTGAATAATATTGCTATTTCTGTTGGAATGGAATGAGAATTACTCAAAGGTAGGAATGGGGTTCTCCTAGCCAAAAGCCAAAAAAAAAAAAAAGGGACAAATGAGTTGTTAAGTGTTCCCAAGAATAATTAAAAATGGAACAGGTTCAACAGAAGGAAATTAATAATACTCCATTTATGAATAGTCTTTCACATTATATTCTATATAATAAATTATATACCATCCCCATTAAGGAGTCTTGCACTTAAAGACATATTACTCTGTCAGAAGGTCTCTAGAGAACAATTTTAAGAATTTTAATTTTGACTAGAGAACAAAGTTTAGTAAGTGACCTGCTTTGCTTACAATTAGTGTAATTGTATTTTCTCTAATTTCTCTCTAATTTCACATATATTGAAAACCAGGGGGGAGGAAATCTGATTATGTTTATATATCTACAATGCTGTCTGCACAGGCACTCCAACCAGGCTAACCTATAAGCATTATTGTGAGAAAGAAATGGAAGACATCATACAGATTAACTTGTTCCTACAGTAGCAGCGTGACCTGTATATTTGAATTGGTGCTTCCTTGATGTAAACTGAATTGACATAAACGTGTGCTAACATTAATTAAGTTCCTCGATAGAGCGAGGAACTTGACTCTTTCTCTTGAAATCAACAGGAGTTTGTAATTCATTTCATTTAAACTGGTCTTAAAACTCTGATTTTGAGATATATTCCACCCTACCGTGAAACACGTCAGAGGATAAAAAATTAACTAAAGGTTTCAGTGACATGACTATCAGGAAGACAATATACCTTGATTCAGAGGAATAAAAGGCCATAAATAAGAAAAAGTCAGCGTTTGTGTGTCATGTTTGATAACACCTGCATTTTTCTTCTATTCAGATATCAGTCGAAAATTATTATTAAATCCTGTGATATCCTAAAAATTAAAAAAATAATGCCACATGAGAGGCATCTAATTATCCTTTTAGAGCCTCGGTGAGGAATATAAACCTATATCTGAAATAAGAAAAATGACTGAATATGGAAAAAGCTAGCTCTGAGCAAATTAATACCAGGAAATGTTGACAAACTTAGTGTGTTGTCATGAGTCATACAAGATTTGTTGCCTACCAGATGCCAGGACAGAAAAATACTCCATCATATTAAAAGAAGACAAGTTACTGAGAAGGTCTGGAAAGAAGCCATGGTCATCATAATCTATATTGGACCTAGTGATATAAGCAGAACTAAATGGAGATCCTGCAAAACAGGGTTCAACAGTTTGTACACACAAGTAGAGATCAAATGCCAGCGTTCTCAGAAATGAGACTGGTGCCACACTCAGGGAGAAGCAAAGAATGGCAGACCAACATCTCGGCAGAGTTCAGAAACACCACAGATGGACACATACTGCTCCCAGAGTAACTAGACCTTATACAGCTAATTCAGTATTGATTATCGGTATTCCTGCTACAGTATAATACATTAAGACAACACTGCATTACTTCTAAAACAAAGAAACAGTTCAGCTAAATATGGTATATGGCAGTTTCTAGCCTGAAGCCATACAAGGAGGGGGGGAGGGAGGAGGGAAGAAAAGGGAAAAAAGGAAAAAAGTGATTAAGAAGAGACAACATTGATGTTAGGCAGAGGGGCAAAGAGAGCAAGACGACAACTTTCCCAATTTTCACAAGCGTATTTTAAGCGCAGAATTGAGTGCTACATGGACAATTGTTTTTCAACATAGAAAAAGAACCAGTTGTACATTCAGGAACAACATAAATCCTGAAGACATGATGCCTAAAAAGGACAATTGAACTGTGAGAGAAGAGAACAACACTTGGAACATTCAGTGTAAGAACTATGAGTATGGAAGAGGATTACAAGCAACAAGTAGGCACACAATGGGTGAAGATTTTTACCCTCTAACCTGCACATAACAGCAACCTTCGTCATCAGCCCCCACTGCCTTAGCATAGCAGTCAGAAACCCTATCCAGGTTTGCTAGAAGGCAAAGTAAGGATCCACTTCTGAATTTGTTTCAGCTGTCTGATGCTGTTTAGAATTCTTCATGGAGGGGTATCTATATCCTATGGATGGAGAAACCTTGCTAAGCATCTTGCTTTGAAGGTGGCACCCAAAAGGAGGGGACTCTGTACAGCTGGGATTATTAAAAAAGAAGCTGCACAGCCTCATTATGCTCAGGCAGACAGAAAACTTCAACAAAACCAATTCTTTGTAATTATTCCAACCTGCAGTTAGAGGCTTGTTTAAACCATGGGTAGATGTTTGTGACTGTTGAGATTCTTCATATACTTTAAAAGGCTTGATTCATAATAAACTGCCACAGCAGGTTTTATTCAGTTGTCACCCAAGAGGGTGGAGAAAAAAAGAATTTGCCAGTTGAGACCAAAACTATACTTCAAAGGACATAAGAACATTCTTAAGTGTACTTGATGAGCAATAAGAAACTTAAAAAAGCTTTAAGCATTATTGAGCCATAGATTTCTACTTACCACCCAGCTTCTGAAGAATTAAACATAATTTAAAAACACAGGTATCTGGGCTCATATAATTTATTTTTTTCATTCTGTCATGTTATTATTCAGTGGATCAATTACCAGATATACTACAATGAAAAATTGTTTAACTACAATTAATTTCTCCTTCCCAAACAAAAAATGTTTTGGGGATTGCTAAAACACATAGCATTACTGATGTTATTAAACTTTCTCCCCAGCCTTTCCATGACTTGTTACAAAGCTTAGCTATGATTGGTCTATATTAAAATTTGGTAATGTCCCTCTGTATTTATTTGTAATAGGTACGCGTCAGCTAGCCACAGTAAGTCTACAATGGATATCTGCACACACGTAAAGAGTTTGTACACAATTGCAATCCATCTATCACTTTTTGTATATACACAAAGCCAAGTGGGCCCTACTGTGCTTATTAGGGGAAATACGAGTATCATTCATGTAACTGGTGTGAGCTGGCTGTTTCTTAAGCTTAATTCATTTTATGATACACAAGTTAGCTTGTGATAAAGCTTTGTGCTGAACCATGATGTCATACATGGTGGGTATTACATTCCTGAATATAATTTAAAAAAAAAAAAAAAATAAAACAAAGTTCTGCAAACACAAGCAGTGCTTTAAAAGTATATCTTGCTTACAGAAGGCCTCTTAAAAGCAAGCACTATGTTAATAGTTCACTAACTGGAATAAGAACATGATGAAAACAGGCAAGTGTTTAGGAATAAGAGGAAAGATTTACATCTGGGAGCAGTGGAAGTGACAACACACTGCCTTCATCCAGACTTACTTGTACAGAAACCTCCATCTTTGACATTTGGGAGGTATTACAGAATACTCAGAAGGAACCTGCTGTGCTTCTTTACCAAGTACTTGCATATATGACGCACACACCAGAAGCTTAAAAACAGGATAATTCAATATTGGATTTACTGTTAATCAGCCATAAGGCTCTGCATCAGAACATGACATTTAAAAAAAAATTTGCAACCACAAAACAGTACAACGGTGGTTGTGGTGCAAGTTCATTCTGGTTCAACCTGAAGAACCTGGTACGTCACTGCTAGAGACATGACTTCCAGACACATCTCAAGCTGAACTGACAATACTTGTTCCCCAGGAAATTAACAGAAAATCCATTCCTCTAAGGAGAATGTACTTCGTCTGAAGATTTCCTCAATTGCTCAATGCCCTATCCAATGCTCTTTCTCTGAAAGAAAGGCTAATGCAATGGAAAGAGCAGGTGACACTGTTTCCCTGAAAGCTGTAGCTTAGTAGTTCACCCCCTCAAACTAAGATGCTGTCTGCCCCGGTTTCATGATCAAAAATATGACAGCAGAGGTGTAAAGTGAAGCAGCAACACAGAACTAGAAAAGAATTGGCAACAGAGAAATGCAAGAAAGGAGACTCTAGAATGCTTTAGGCGAATCTTCTGGATTTCCTACCTGCAGGACTGTAAAAAGTTAGATTTTTTATATGCTAAAAAAAAGAAAAAGTTGTAAAAGATTAAGTATTTTCTCTGTCCACTGTGCAAAATTCTAATGTGTAAATATGGAATTTCCATCTCCAGTGTTGTTGTGGAAAACTACATTCAACAACCAAATGTGCTCGGAAAAAAAAGTAAAATGTGTGAATCAAACTTTTCTCATATTTTAGTGTATATTTCAGCCTAACTGTAACGATCAAATTGTTATTCATTCTTAAGTAATATCTAGGGCTGAACTAAGAGATTTACTTTTTGCAATTAGCAAGGGACTAAAAAAAAAACGGATATTTAATCTCTTCTTCTGCCTTTCTTTCTTCCATATACTCACTGTCCTTGTTCATATTACAATAAAATTTTACTACGATGGAATTTCACTGAAGGAAAAAAACTGTAAGCTGGTTTAGTTTATAAGTAAATGAAACTTGCTAAATTGGATAGTTAGTCTTTTGTCAGGGTTATGAATTCAGAGAGCTATATAAACTACTACCAAATGCCTCACTGGGTCTTATGCTTCAAAAGAATAATACTTCAGAAATCAATTTTTAATATAAAATGAGTTCTACGAATTTTGTGGCATTTCTCCACTTGTTATCTAATGTATTATAGGAATTTTTGCAAAGAAAAGCAGTTTTAGTTTTTCTCCTAACCATGCTTCTTTCACTCATGATGATTCAGCAGTTTACACAAAAGGAAGTGCAGGGGGAATTCTGGTTTACATAAAATCTTAATAAGATCAGTTTTCTGCCTTCTACTGCCATACATTTGTATCCACAGTTATTTTTCCATTGCGTCAGTAGGAAAGTGAGTCTTACTCCTGCTGGTCAGAATAAACAATTTTCCACAAGAAGTCACCTCTTCCCATAGCGCCCAGGATGGTTTTGTGAGAAGTGGTACAATGTCAGCAGACCAGACAGGAGATGCGTTTTGCCCTCTTTTAATCCCAAAACTTACTGAAAATCTCTACTGACTTGCTTGTCACCTTCTACATGCTACTGCATGTATGAAAGCAGAAAGGCAAAAAACTCACCAGCAAGACAAATATATTACAGGGTGTAATGAGGAAAGTGTGAGAAGTCTTTTTTAAGTGACCTAATAGGCTATTATCAGGAGGAAGGAACATGGAAAATTCTGTTACTCCCAAGAACATACAGTTCAGTAGCAGAAGTGCTGATGTCTCACTGTTATGAAGTCATAATAAATCACTGTACCAAGTAATGACAGAAGAAACAACGGGTTTACATCATTTTTGTGACTGCACAGTGTGCTGTTCCCAGGGAGGAACCAAGTGGGTACCATAACAGTAAAGCTGCCAAGCTAACAATAAGCAACTAGCAAAACTTTTTAAAGTAAATCTGGCGCATTGTTCTAAATCAGTACAGATACCAATACAGCAGCAAAGAAATGTGGCTTTTAAGCCCACAAGACATGTTATTTATTAATTGTGTATTTGCAGCAATTAATAGGGTTTGTGCTTAAGCAGCCTACCTTATGAAGTTACACAGAGATACTCTAGTAACATGCTCTGATATTTATGTCCAGTACATAAAAGCTACTTCTCACAGTTTGAAGATGATGATTATAGCGTGACAGCTTTAATTACATGGTCAAATGCTAATACAGCTGAACCCTACAGTCCATTGCAAGTTATTTGGGAACAAGATACAGGCTGTTGCTTCATATAAATTAGTCCTCCATTTCTATTACCCCTTGTGATGTAAAATACACAAATCTATCCTCCTTTGTGTGAATAACTCGGAGATTAAAAAAAGAAAAAAAAAAGAAAAAGAAAAAGAAAGAAAAAAGGATAAGTCACAATTCTAATATTTTTCCCAGCCTTTTCATGTAAATTAGTTTCAAGTCAACGTACAACTTTGTAACGGCATATACAACCCATAGTACAGTTCATGAAACACTCTACATGGAAATCCCCATTCAACAGGAAACATCCTCCATTCCCCATTCACTCATTCAACAGGAAATATAACGAACAACTACTGATGACAAAGCCTTAGAAGCCAATCACATAAAGCAGAGCCTTTACCTATTTTTACTTTACAGCAGTATTTAGTCTCAAGAATGATTAGACCAATAATCTGGACATTGAGCATAGCAGCAGTCTTCTGTGACATTCAGACTTCACAAGTAATACCATTCTCATGAATAAGGCAACCTACTGACATACAGTGAATAAACAGTACTCTGCATGTTTAACAGTTACTTTGGTTACAGAAGTGACCTTCTAAAACTGTCATTTGTGTGCTCATGATAAACCAAAAGGGTTAAGTCAGAATTTTTTTTAAGTCATGGTCACACATCAGTTGAGATTGCGGGGGTCTCACCAACAAAACAATCATTCATCCAAAAACACATTACCCATATTTCAAATATACTAGTTTTGACTCAAACATCCATTATAACTCAGTTCTAACTTTTAGCAAGAAATATTTAATATTGTTGTCTATTTCACTCATAATGTTCAGTTTTTAAAAAACCTGAAATATCAAAGTTTGGTAACATGAACAAATCAGTTCATTATGTTTTTCCCTACGTTATTCTCTCTGTGAAGTGCTACTTTTGATGATACTCAAAGATCTGCCAGATTTGAAAAGCCTCAAGTTTCATGGAACCCCCCAAAATAACTGCACTTTGAAACAAAGAGCTAGATAATCAATCAGCTATTTTCTGACTACAAATGGATGCAGCTACATATGATATGGGATACTCATAAGGAGGAAGTAATAAACACACCACTATACTCCTACTTGGATCCTCTCTAGAATATATAAATGTTAAAGCATGTTTGAAGCTTTTTGACACCAATTTCAGCATTGCTTAATTACTAATTCTTTCATTACCATGGATTAAAGCAGAAAAATGAAATGCAGAACACTTTCTATCATTAGTAAAATTGTTGTGCTAATAACGATAATACAATTTTACCTTAACTGAAAATAGCAATAACATTAGACCATGTGTATTTGGTTATAGAAAGAATATATTTGTGGATAACTATATTGTATCAATTAGGAAGTCAACCTTTCTTTACACATTTTCACAGCTCCCAATAATGGCAGTGGCATTCTTCCTAAGCCTGAGATACAAACAGTCCAAACATTATAGTCCTGCTACTTCAAGACAAAACTATTCCTGTTGTTCAGTGTTATGGGGTTGGATATTTTTTGTTTTATTGTTTTGTTTTAAAAAAATGAGCAACACATTGTACACAGCAAAGCATTCACATCCAACACACTTTGGCAACATACCCAACATTATTTTCAACTCTTAAAGACAGAACAAAGCACAGACTATTAAAATACCTCTCAAATCCTGTCTAAGGCTTATTATTCTACATGCTAAATTGGGCAGGAAGCAAGTCACAGCATGAAATATTAAGCTACATGCGTGGTCTGAAGAAAGCAAGTCTGAAAGTCTTAAATACTCCTCTTAAGACCATAATTTCTGTGACATGGTACATAGAAACAGATAGAACAATACAGTGCTACTCTACATAGTGTAGCAAAGTTGAGTACTACCTGTTACAAAACTGAGAAAATCAAAACATAGTCATCTGTTTTTTCTTGTCAAGGACCATCGTTTTCCTCTATTACTTGATCTGCTTTTCTACACAAAGCCACAAACATGGTTTTCTTTGAGGTGTACAACACACACTGATGGTAGGAAAATGAATCACCTACTACAAAATGCCTTTTGCAAAGATGTCAATGAAATCAACTAAAATCAAAATAACCTTTGTTCTATCTCGGTTTGACTTCAGTCATTATTTTAAACAGACTTATGTAGTTATGGGTTGAACCCTGAATAAGCAAACTGAAGTTAAGTGAGTTTGTGAATCTATTTGTTCTATGACATGTATTTGTTTCAATGTTTTCGCAACCACCTCACATTTATTAAAAACAAACATGCACCTAACAAGTATAATCTTTCTAAGTAGACTGTGAAATTCAGAATATCACAGATACCAGAAAACTCAGAAACTGAGTCAGCATGTAAACAAAATTTAAAATGAAAACACATGTAACAACATACTTTTAGCTATTTGCCAGATGCTCATGCTAGGGATGACCACAAGCACTGTGAAGTCATCGAGAGCCTTTGACTTAACTTCAAAGGATTTGTTTGCTGAATAAAAAAAAATGCTTAAACTCATATATATTGACATTACTGCACATTTTCAGATCAAAACATGGCAAAAGATATAGATATTGTAATGCTTACCATTATCACTTTTGAGATTTCCATTGCTGAGCTGTTTTAACCTCTTCTGGTGGGACTTGCCGTTGTAGTGGATCTGTGCCTGAGCAGCAGAGTTCAGTTGAATATTACAAACACTACACAAAGTAAAATTGGTGTGTTTCTTTTCTCTTTCCTTCTTTTCTTCAGTGCCATCAGATGCTAATTCTTTCTCACCTTCCCTGTCTTGGACAGATGTGAAATCTGAATTGTATGAGTGGCTATCAACTGGTAAATCAGGGCTCCAGGGCTTCTTCATATTTTCTGGGGAAGGAAAAAAATAAAAACAAGAGGGAAATCCAATGAGTAATACAAAATAATGTACACAAGATTTCTAACATCTGCAAACCAACAAAAGGCAGGTTCTTTGTGTTTTCATATTTTAACACTACATTTCCACTTGCATGTTTTGCTTTCTGTTCATGTTTTCTAGTTCTGCTGTGTAACTTGAGCAACTTCATAGTCACTCAGATAAATGTTTTTAAATGTTCTGGGGTACTTATTAAATGTATCACTGGAGCCAACCTGTCACAGAGGTGAGGTTTTTTAATATTTTTTATTATTATTTCTATCTCATCCCTTGGTTATTTTATTTTATTTATGAATTATCCTAAGAAAGGCAACCTTAAAGATGTTACATTAGAAATCTCAGCGAAGGCTAGATGAAGCTCATCATCTTAAATGCCATCTGGTGAGATCTTAAATGTCACCTTCAATGAGAAACTGCACTGGATGCAGGTGCCCAGGTGCTGTCAGCGGGCGCTGCAGAATGACCTAAGACAATGCCCCACAGTGGAGCAGGGGAACAGCATAAGGAGGAAGGTGCAGCAGAGATGAAGTGATATGGACCGACCACAACCACCAATTCCCAACCCCCTGCACTGCTTGAGGACAGAAGGGTCAAGAGTGAAGTGAAGCCCACGAAGACAGTGGGAGCAGAGGGGCAAAGTGTTTTAATGTTTTGTCTTTGCTTCTCACCATCATTTTAACTGGCAATAAATTAATTTTCCTCAAGTTGACTCTTTTTTCACTTGTCATGGTCATTGGTAACTATTCTCCCTGTCTTTATCTCAGCCCACGAGTTTTTCCGTCTTCTTTCCCCTTCTCTGTCCTGGTGCAGAAAGGGAGTGAAAGCACAGCTGGATGGAAGTCTGGCAGACAGCTAAGGTCAACCCACCACAGACATACAAGCAGTTATTACAGCAGAAAAATTTTATAATTGCCTCTAGGATTAAATCCTTAATTATCACATTTTGATTTTTTTTAATAAAAAATATATAATTATTAGGTAAGATAAAGTCTATGTGAATGACAACCTATTGTTACATTCCATTACATACACTCCTACATTCAAATACTGCACTTGACTAATCACAATAAATTCTTAGTTGTTTTAGCACTTAGAAATGCAATATCCATTTTTCAAGTTGGAAAAAAAAAGAGGAGGGGGGAGGAGTTATTATTTCCCATATTTATATATTTTCACGTGTTGCAATTAATAGAAGAAAAAATAAATCCTGTGTATTTTAGTCAATGAAGCTTAAATGCATAGACCTCATTCTTGAGTTTATTAACTAGGTATTTAGCAACCACTAGTCAACCCCTCTCCACTTCCTGTGAACACTTTCAAGCCCAAATCTAATAATTTCATAACTTGCCCAGTTCAAAATATTTCAAAGACTAATAACAAATACATTCTATTAGTTTCTTATCTTAACCTCCCAGGATTATAATTCAAGGATAGTTAATTTAGAGGCTGCTAGTACCAAACTGTAACAACTACAGAAGTGAAAAAATAATCCCATCTGAGGAGCTTCAAGTGAAACCAATGTAAACATGAGCTGCTGTGATTAAAGGTGAGCAGAAATGGCACAGGTGAAGAAGTGCTCTGTGCACTGAAAACCTAATTTACTATTCAAAGACTTCAAAATGTTATACCAACTTAGCATCTTAATGAGATCTATATAGAGCATATAAATCTTTAAATGGCTTGTTCGCCCACACTTAGTGAATAAATGAAGATATAGCCAAAGATTCTAATCTGTACTTTGAGTGACAAAATTACTGCAGCCTTAAATACGATGATACTACTTGGTCTCTAACTAACAAATCAATCAACCTAGAGACAAAAAAGATGATTGCAGGAACACAAGTCAATGGGCTACAGATGCCTTTAATCCCAGATGCAGACAAGGTTCAGTATCTAAAAATAAGTCTAAACAAGCCTTTACATCAAAACATGGCAGATCATTCCTGAGAGAGCTTCAAATACTGTAAATTTCATCTACTTTAAGTTTTCCTGGCCTTCCCAAAGATTTAAACACATTTACTGCTTTCCAACCAAATCACAAAGACAAATTTATCTAAAGACGCAAATCTAAAACCTATCAATATTCAAAACTGTTTTAATCTTGGTTTTCAGATTCACTCACTATCAATTAGTATTGTGTCTTTTATGCTAACTAAATCTATTTCATTTAAGAAAGTACAGAACCTGTTCTGAGATGAGCTCTGCACTTGCCGTAGATTAAAACCTCACGCAATCAGTTCAGGCAGTATTTATTATTTCACCTTTTGTGTATAGTCAACTCTGTTTTCTAGGATTTTAGCTGTCTACAGCAAGAGATGAAAGAGCAAGCTAAAAAATTCATTCCAAAGCAAAAATAAAGAGAAAAAGAATCAGCATAAAAGTAGTTATTTACTAAAATCAAATCTATTATACCAACAGTGACGACAGGAACTTTTATAGACAAATCACAACTGTCCCATAAGACATTATGGGACTGTAGAAGCTCGGGACAAAACCTGAGTTTTTTCTGCAGCAGATCTATAGGATATTTCTCCTACTGGAAGGAGGCAGTTTCTCCTGAGGAAGCAGCAGCAATCCATCAACCCCTCAGCTTTCTGGAGTTTGCTGGAGATATTGTTCATCCCAAAGAGAGCTATATTCATCTATCTAGAATATTTTTAAATTAAGAAATACAATCCTTAATCAAAGTATTATAAGGATTAAAATGCTAAAATGATAGCAATAGTTTTACTCAATTGCTCTAGATGACAGTAACTTTTCAGAAATTACAGTTTATATACAGGCTGTACATTAATATATATATCTATTCTTTTGCATTGAAAGCATTCCCCACTAGAGAGCAGTATGAATTTAAAATTACAAGTTCAATATATCTCTGCACCTATAGTGCTAGTCATATAGCCATGAGATTACTATAATAAAACAGATCTTCTAACCAAGATGTAAAACATATAAATCAGCAAATATAATCTAGTAAATTAAACAAACATTGTACACTATATGTACACATACCTAATTCCTTTTGAAACATTTACACAGATAAGATGGAAGCCTAATAAACTGCATTAGCATGTTATAACACCTCTCTAGTACTCCAATCAAGACAGCCTAATCTATGAGAGTTTTATTTTTGGCATATAGAATACTTCTGTCTTGCATTCTAATCGCATTCCAGGAAAACAAATTATAAAATGCACACTAGATAAAGGCACAGCAAAATAATAAGGGAATTTACACCTTGAAAATAAGTGATTCAAGCATCTACCATTTGATTTGTGCTTTCATTAGAAAGAGCTGTGATGGCATTAGAGCTGCAATACATTTTTGCCTACTGCCATGTCTATCATACATCTGAAGGAAGAAGGGGATAATTTATAAGTGCAGACTAGGTGACAGTTAGGAAAACAGAATTTTCAGGAATGCATGTTACGCTAAAGCCTGCCACCATTTCCTGAACAGATACAGCGATTTCTGTAATGCGAATTCTGCGATTTCTGAATATGTAATAGCAGTACTAAAGGACTAAGGTGAAATATTACATAGCTGTGCAAACCACTTGAGCTGATGCTGTAAACAAGCATTCCATAGCAGCACTCCACATATTGACTGGACACAAATGGGTTGAGAAAAAAGAAAAACCAACAACAAACGTGAAGACAAAAGACTTTAGAAAAACAGAAGCAGTTTAGGATTAAAACGTCCTCTGTCCCTCTTACTCAATATTCTTTAAAGGACAAGGAAATAAAGATAGCAAAGGATAAAGAAAGGGGAGATATCCAACTGAGTATAACTTGCTGAAATTATTTTAAAATACTAGTTGGAGTAGTAAATTGTATTTTAAAAGAAAAGAAATCAAGTTTGCGAAATCTTGTAAAAGACCTACCAGTGTTTCAACTAATGCAGATGCAGACTAAGCCTTGCAAAGCAGCACACAGACTTTCAGTTCATACTTGCATATGCCAGCATCATTGCATAATTCTATTTTCTGGAATGAAATGCATAGGCAGCAATTTAGATTGGAGGGCATGAGGGAAAAAATGCTTAATTTGTTCTCTTGGGAAGTTACACAGAATATGGTCAGGTGAAAACATTATAATCTTAAGCTTAAAAGAAATTTTTAATTGCTATCAATGTCTTACTGGTTTGAACTGCTGATCCTTTGTGGAAATGAATAGGCATTAAATGAAAATCCTCTTTCCCTGACATTATATTATAGAGTTCATCTTCACTGCACCAGTTGCATATCATATAAACAGTCATGAGTTCTGCAGATAACTTTTTTCCCCATCCTAAAGGAAAGCTACCTTCTCAATAACTAGGAGCTCTAAGGAAGACTGCAGTGAACTAGAAATGAATGATCAAGATAACCAAGAACTCAAAATTTCAAGCCACTTTAAGTAGCACTATGGATAAATGCTTACATTTATCTTCCCTGGAGCTCTGAACTCAATTTTGGCTCAATGATGCTTACCAGTAAAATGAACTTTGCATGACATTATAGCTTTGTGAAGTAGAAAACTGTCCCATGTGGTAAACCAGCACAACTACAATTTGTGGTGTTTGCTGGCTTAGCTAACACAGCTACTGCCTGGGGATTTCTCTTTTGAAATGTGCTTAAATGTAAGGGATTAGAAATTATAGCTGTCCTGTGAAACAATTCTTACCTTCTTAAACACAAGACAAAAGCATGCTTTCTATTCAAGGATATCAGCACACTACACAAAACCCTCTCTGCTAGTAACTGGAATATTCCAGTGTTTTTGAACATTATAAATTTGATGCTATATCTTTCAGCTTATAGGACTGAAAGTTACTGGTTGATGACAGTCACAGTAGCAGGGTGGCCCTTGTGTTGGTCTTTTAACAAACTCTTCCAGACTGTGAGCTGATATAGTTGACAGGACCCTTCTCCAAAACTAGATATTTGTAGGCTACAGTCTTCCTATTTACTTGCTATGTTATTCAAAATCCCTGCTGTGCCTGTGACCCCTTTAACAAGAAACCAGCGACAGCTAGCTTGGCTTTGCAACCTTTAGATTGACCTCACTGAATAAAATGTTGGCTTCAGAAATTTGTTCCTAGAAGAAGCTTAAAATGAATATATTGCCATCTATTTTATACATGGATGAAGGGGGCAGGACAGCCTGCAGAAAGGATCAGGAATACAAAAATAAAATAGCTTTTGCTTCTTCCACCCCTGTTATCACTGGATGATATCCCGACACTGTAGCCTTCTGGTTTTGATCAGGGTTGCACCTGCTCTTGGTTTTGAGCCCAAAGCAATTTAGGTCATGAATGGTCTATTTTACACATTACTGCAGTGCAGCTACAAACATACAATGAGATGGATGAACAATAGGAAAACAGTGAAAGGGCACTCATGGTGAAAGCACTACATCTCTGAAATGCAGCTCCTTCTCAAATGACCCGAGTAACCTTCAGGATACACTGCAGGATTCATCTGTTTTTCTCTGGATGGATGAATGAACGTCATTTTAGCAGAAGAGCTACTGGGGAATGGGAACCTACTGGAATTGGAAAGGTTTTTTTAAAAATAATTGATTTTTGAGGATCTCCTTTATTCGGAGTCTTTCAGATTTTTCTGTCTTTCACGTGAAAATTAAATACAAAATAGTATATAGTACAATAAAAGCTGATGTGAAAGTCTGGAAAATACATGCATTAAGTAATTTTACGCTGTCAGTAGGCTTTTCTACTAAGAGTTTTAGGACTGCAAGAATAACCATCACTTGTTTCTAAAAAGCAAGGAAGAGTTTGTTAGTTCATACACCCAAGAGCTAAATTACTAGTCAGCAACAAAATTGCAGATAGAAGGCAGTATTTCTTGTTGCTGTCTGTATCATATAGTGCACATCATATCACATTTGAAACCACTTTTTACCAAATTTTCTCTGAAAAATCCACACAAAATATAATAGAAGAGGTAGCTTAGGAGAAAGCAAAAAGTCAGGGAGAGAAACACATTATTTTCCTGTTTATTGTTTCTCCATATCCTTCCAGCTCCTCCCAATCTGATCACTGCTGCTAGCTGTTATACCACTTCAATCATCCATGAGAATAATAAGAAAATCATAATCATCAAGGTCTCAGGTGATTTTTGCAAAGCTTAAGAGGAAAATAATCTCTTGAGCAAAAACTGCCTCAAATGAAAAAAATAAAAACAGGCTTTCCCCACATGTTTATTGCGTGGAGGAGGGGGAGGTGGAAATAAACTGAGGTTATTTGGGGTTGGGGGGCTTTATAACTTGTATAAAATGTCTATGTCCTGGGACTCCTCCCAAGAACTGCATCTCTGGAAACTGAAAAGTAAGAGTAGGTTTTTATCCATCCAAAATAGGCTCATTGTATATTCGTGTACCTTGAGCAATAGCCCAGAAAATAAAAGCCTGGGCTTTTGTTTTGTTTTGCCGGGAGAGCACTTAAATCTTTCAGGAAAGACTGCATTGAAATGCAGCAGCAAATGAACAGACTCCAGGCTACCTCCCATCACAGCCACGCACACCACGAGTTCTTAAAGGAACTTACAGATGAACTAAAGAGAAAAAGTTCATCATTTCTTGGTTCAGCAGTTCCCTCATGCCAGAAGCAAGCAACAGACATCTCATAGTCTCAAAATATACTGCAGTCATTTTTTTAATTGAGTTCTATAAAAAGAGCTAAGCACTAATCAACACCATATGTTATTCAATTAGCTAGTAATACTTATCTATTTCTCAAGCCTGTGCTAACATAATGGAGCACTTTTGGTGGTTTAGAACTATTTAAAGGCCAAGTAATTAATTTGCAAACATCAGCTTCTAAAATCCGAGAAGCACTACTCTTGGTGACTTACAGCCGAAGCCAAGTCATGAAAACTCCCTCATTTGCTTTTTATTCAATCTATTTTCAGAGATGGTCCATGTGAAGACAAAGATTTCTGCCAAACATAAGGCAAAATAAAGACATGAGTTCAGCTGCGTGTTTGGTACCTGGGTCCCCAGGGATGCTCTCCCCATGCAGGTAAAGCAAGCTGTTTGCGCTGCCTCACCTCCCTCTCTGTCAGCAGTTATCTTGTGTGCAGACCTTGTACACAAGGTAGTAGTTAAAATGGCAAAAAGCATAGGTAGCACAGGTATGAAGGCTCTGCTTACTAAGAAAATTTGTTCTTGTCATGCACCCTGAAGTATGTTATTTTTTCCTTATTCTTGATTTACAAGATTTGGGAATTTCACTTACAGTCTCAGAGCTCCGGTCAACAGCACTCTGACTTGGCTGGGCTCAAAAAGAAGGGACAGAAGCATCTGATTAAATTCAGACTGCCTCTACTAGACAAAACTTTGGATTTAGCAATATTTCTGAGAAGGCAATCAGTCAGTACAGGTTTTAAAGGTCGTGGGGGAAAAATGCAGACTTTTTCAAGTTATTAACTTTGGGTAACATATAAATTAGACCATTAGCAGGGTCTAGAGACACATGTAAAGAAAAAAGGATGTGCAGAGGGAAAAGATGACAACTGATGTTTTTCTACAGAATTACAGAAGTGTTTTAGATATTGGAATTATTTTTGATTATAAAAATCTTTCAGCCTCTCTGGATCAACAGCCCCTCAGCCCACAGCCCATCATCCAGAAATCCTGCAAGTGTCATATTCCACCTCAGACCTTTGGCTTTCTTTCTTAGCACCTAAGTATCTGGTGAAGTGTTTATATCTCAGGAGAAAGCAAGAGCATGAACAGTTGTTTGGGCATAACAAGAAACTGATTTTTTGCAGATAAGTAAATTCTGTTCTTAACACCCCAACAGAACCACTAGCTACCACTGTATCCAAAAAGGTAATTTATAAAACATCCTTAAGTTTCTGTTTGTTTCTGTTTTGTCAACAGGTTATCTCTTTAGAAACACAAGTCACTTCTTTCTCCCTCCTTTTTGGTTAAGTGCTTTGGCAATATGCTTAAGAAAACATATCTATAAAATGAAACAGAAAAAGAATTAATAGGCAAGTCACATCAATGAGTTCTGTGGGAATTCTGCTTAAAACCAAAAACCAACACCCTCCAAAAAACACTGTAGAACAAAGAATGATAATTTTGAGACAGATAGTTCATCCCCTACAATCTTTGGTACACATATGAAATGGAGCCATCAGACACTGATTAAAATAAAATAACCTAACAATAAATGTAGCCATGTTGGGGAAGAGCAAATGAAAGGTCACAAGCAAGAGATTATTAAGATTCAGATTCTTTTTTTTTTTCTTTTCAATTTTGGAAGATTGTCAGAAGTTTGTGTTTTGCAATTAGTATTATTATTTTTTATGCAAATAATTTCAACATTATTATTTTCTTGTAGTTTGCAAGATAATTTCTAAAGATTTACAGAGTTCTATGATTTGAGTTCTCAAACCCTGACAGGCCCTAGGAAATAGCAATGCTTATCCTATATAAAACCAGTCAAAAGTTAGAAGTCAATCTTCCCCCTCTTATACTTTTGGTTTAGATGGCTGTTATGTTGATATTTTGTAAACAAAAGGACTTTGAAAAGAAAAAGAACCATGGAAGAGAAAGAGGGCCATTTTAGTGCTTCAATCAGTTACACTTTGGAAAAAATTTCCATATGAAATGAAATATTGTACCTTTCATCTCCCTGTAAATACCCTTCCACAAACACCAGTGTTTAAAAAAGCTTAAAGAATTAGGGGTTATATTTTAATATCATCATCTATTCTTTTACAAAAGTAATCATTTTCTCAGATTATCTATTCAGTATAAAATATTCAGGTAGCTCTGGCAGCATTTACAAGTGTAAGGTTTTTTTAAATTATTTTATTGCTTCATTACACCCATTGGGCTATTCAATGTTGAATTTAATCAAGAGCAGACCATTTTCCAAGCAATGCAAACACATCAAGGTGAAAGTCTGTTGTGTTTGGAAAGGTTAGCAGATGTTTTTGCAAGTGCATGTGAAAGTTATTGTCATTTATCTTCTCCTTGCATTGTTGGATTGCATACTCTTTAACAAAGAGGATACATTCAGTACAGCATTTCTGGGAACAGGAAGATAATTTCTGCTAGTTTACAGCATGTATTTATTTGGGGTTTACTGTAGTTTTAGTTGAGAAGCATAAACACATTGTATATAACTTAAAAAACATATTCTCTGTCATGTCTTGACAGCCAATGTCTTTGTTATTGTATCTGAGGCTGATAAAAAGCTCTGTCATGTCAATTACACATTTACCTCCATCTTTTCATCAATGTAAGGGATTTGGAGATAAATGTCTAGCAAACTAGACTATCCTTGACATATATCAGTAAAAATCTGAAAGACAAATTGTAAGATTTGGACCTTTTCCTGTTTTCTCAGCATGACACAGTGTCCTACAGCAGCAGCTAAACTCTTTTTTTTTACAGTCACACACGGCCAATATATGGCTTCATTTATAGGCTTTATGTTAAATTAATTCCCCAGCTGCATCTGTGTCACATTTCTTCTAATAACCTTATCATCACAGTACCCAGATGTAATGCATTTATAGAAATGTTTAAGCATCAAAAATAAAAACGAGCAAAAAGAATCTAATTATTGAAAGGAGAAACTGTGATGATTTTTTTTTTATTTGAGATAAATTCATGTGATTCACTATTAGTGAATGAAATGTACTTTCAAGGTATGATTGCAATAGTCTCATAGGGTGAGTGTGCATCCTAATGTGCATCCAAGAAATTTATCAGGACCTACGAGGACTTACTGAGCAATGAGATATTGCACTAACTTGCTTTGCTTTCCCATGAGTGTAATTCACTCCTCCGTTGAATCATGTGTGGAAAATTAGGGTAAGGGACATTAGGGAGAAAATTTTTAACATATTTTTTTACAGGTTATACACATATAATGGGAGGGCTTGAATTTATTTCAGTAAGTTTTTATTGATCCAAGTTCTCTGAAATATGTTAACTATTTACAATTTGGACACATATAGCTCAATAAAAATATGGAAATACAGGAAAACATAGACAAACTAGAAACTTCAAGCCAATACCTCCTCACTGCTGCAGGGACTGCTGCTTCACATTGCTTGTAAAAATCAGCCCGTTTGAAATTGCTGATTTTACAAGATAGTGCAGCAGTATTTTCCAAAATCTAGAAAATTATCAGAGAGGCAAGAAGCTTAATGTACACATTAATCAATGGTGGTGCCTTACTATTGCTAAAATGCAAAACAGGCTTCTAAATTAGGAAAGGCTTTTCAGTTTTGTAGAAATGTATATACATATTTATGGACCTTTTCTGTGTAAAGTTGTCTTGGACCATTGCCTTCAGAATTCCACCACCCTATTATTTTTTTGTTAAGCTTTATACAGCATGGGTTGCTAATAAATAAAAGGCATCAGAGCTTATTTCTGAGACACCCTTACATAATTGGAAGTCCATTTAAAAAAAAATAAAAAATTCTGAAAAAGAATCATGACAATCATGGGAATAACAGTCCACATACACAGAAAATAGGATAGCTGATGCTCTCCAGCCTTCTCTGGAAGACCTTCCCAAGAATTGCTGCTCTTGGGAAGCCTGAGCACTTTGCTCAGCCACTGTCATCTGCAGAAACTACTGCTGTGGAGTTGTAAAACACTTCCATCTCTGCTGGCTCAACCAGCCATTTGCAGTCTCTCTTAACCTGCCAGGGTAGGATGAAGCTGTTGAAAACCTCTGAGAAGTCATGCATAGTAGAACTTAAAGCTCTGTAAGACCTATGAAGTTTTTTTCTTCAGCCATGCTGATTCAGATGAAGCAGTTTATAAACTCTATTAAATGTAGAACATGTTTATAAAATCCCTGGGACTTTCAAGACTACTTAATTTTTCAGAAAAACAGCTCGATTTTGCACTAAAATATTCATTAGCACTGAAGGTCACGTAAGACAACTGAATAAAAGATATATGAAATTTTCAGAATTAACTCATTTTGAAACATGGTTTTATGACAAAAGGTTAGAAGACTTCACAAAATATTAAGTGGCCCAATATTTCAAGGCTTTTTTATCTCAGAAATACCATCTCTGATTAACTTCATCCCTCGTCATCTAAAACATTGCACCTCACTTGACATGTACAAGACTTCAATCTAAATGAACTTTTTCAGAGAAGTTGAAGTTTTAAATATAATGCTATAGTGACCCTTCGCTACTTACAGAGCTTCAAAATATGGTGCTCCTTCCACTGAGAAACAGACACCTAACTGAATCCATTTTCCTAAAATGCCAAGATAAACATGCTCCTATGCAGGTGTAAGGCTGGATGACAGCCACTGAAGTCAGAGGCATTACACTGGCATAAAAATTGTGCAGAAAGCAGAATTAGATCCCCATTTTCCTCCTACCTAGAAATTCATACTGTGATTTCTGCATCTCGGCAGTCACTGGTTATTTCAGCATCTCAGCAGTCACCATAATTTCTGCTGTTCTTGTTATGCATTATAGAAACTGTCACTTTTTAAATTTATGAAATCTTCTGCAGCTTGAGTTAAAGAACACTTAAAGCACTTTCAGTGGTTGATATACCTCTACTCTAGAAGAATAGAATTGAGACTCTGTTATTAATTTGGACCCAGACTACCAGACTGTGCAGACTAGGAGTCTCAGGGAATTTTAATGGGATTACCTGCACAAGTAAGAACTTCTTATATGATGAAAGCTTAGCCAGAAAAGGGAAACATTTAATGATGGGAAAGTATAAAGCAAAAACTTCATTGTTGAGTGTATGACTCACAAGGCTGCAATATATTCATTATTTATTTATTGAATATCTGATTAATCAGCTGGATTTTGTTTCCTGAAAAGATCTGTAAGGTGATAAAAATCCAAATGATGTTAAATTACTACTACTATTGTAAACCTTGATATCGTCAGCTTTGTTTCTTTCCTGAAAAATTTCTTCTGTAATAGAAGAAAAATTGTTGAACTATGGGCAACAGAGATAAGAAAAATATACCTCTTAATACACATTCATTTATTTTTGTTTCAATTCTATGGCAATCCATTTGAAATCTTTGTCACATTTTCATTTTGTTTGTCACAGAGGCATATGAAAACACTGCATGCAAGCAAAGCCTAAAACCAAACAACTGAACAAGTGACTTTTCCCTTAGCCACTGCACTCAAGAGACTACTCCATCCTACCTCTCATTTCTCTAGTTTAGACAAAGTCATATTTTTTTTTCCTATTTTTTACTTAGCATTATTTAAATTCAGCCGAATAACATAATTTGCAATCAATACCACCAGGAGCAAATGGGAATGTCTTACCTTGCATCAGGAAAAACTTTTTCACGGTGAGGGTGACAGAGCC
>BJBW01000036.1:236558-430333 GCA_004320125.1 Scolopax mira
CAACTCCAAAAATTTCAGTGATATTCAGTGATATTTTCACAGTGTTACCCACTTCAGCATGCCTTGCTCAGTACATACACATCTGGAACCAACACACTCTCTGCCATCAACTGCTTTTCACAAATCACTTGATTATTGATCACTACACTTATTGCTTTTCATTGACTGCACCTCATTCCACATTACTGCTCTCCCGCTGCTTCAGCAAATCCTGAAGCTTCTACTGGAAAGAGAATTCACAATCAAGGCAGTGATCCTTTGCACTGGATACTTACTATATCAAGGCTTTTTGCAGTGATGTGCATTTATTTAAGAAAAATCGTTTTTCCATTACAGTTGCCAGCTCTTTACCCAGAAGCAAGCAGCAAGGGTGGTTATTTTTCCTCCTTGCAGCATACTATGATTTATTTATTTTTACTATTCTATAACAGACACATTTTTTCAGTACTGAAGAATTCAAAGATCTATAATCACACAATTAACCAGCCACATGGCTTTAGGAAGGTAATCATTCTGAATGGCCACCAACCACTTGGGAGACTACAAAGATTTTTTTTTTTTTTTTTTTTGAAATATCATCTGCCACAAACCATAATTCTTTCTGTCCTGCCAACTAACATCAACTCTTGTGTGGGACAAATAATTTCAAGAAGGACAGGAAAACTTAATTTGTTGCATGTACTTATATATACTTAAGTAACATATAAATGCATAGATATATATGCACAGATATATATTTTTTGAAAGAGGTATCAACAGGTTCATTTGAGCAAATCATTTGGGGTCAAAACCACTGGAAATTTTCTCACATAACCTTGGGCAAAATCCATGTTTTTCACACAAACGAGGTCACAATGGGTTTTTTCGGCTTTCCTTGCACAAACTCAGATTTTAATGAGAAAGAAGAGCAAAAGCCTCTTGGTCCTTTGGCTCCAGTAACACTTGTTTCAAATTTTGTTCTGTACAAGAATATGCCCATACTACAGCTAGTTAGTACAGCCAGTATCACAACCACCTACTAATAGGTGTTCAACACTGTTATGGGTTTAAGGTGGGAGATAAGGCAGCTGCCACTTTTCCTGATGTTGTCATTTCAACCATCAAAAGAGATAGCAGAAGGTGGGTGGGTTTTCTCTGAGAGCAAGCCTACCAGAAGGACTAGTTGCCCCAGTGGCCAAGTATGAAATGAAAGAAAGCGGCCAACTCACAGCCTAGCTATGAGTAAGCTTCACAGCGTGTCATGGTTTAACTTCAGCCAGAAAATAGGACTTGTTCAGTTTGGATGGGGAAAAGTGAGGAAAATCTCATTGGTTGAGATGAAGAGAGAAAGACAGCTTAATAAGTACAGCAAAAGCCACACATGAAAGCAAAGCAAGGAATTCATTCACTGCTTCCCATCAGCAGGCAGGTGTTCAGCCATCTCCGGGAAAACATGGATCCATCACACATAATGGTTACTTGGGAAGATAAATGCTGTCACTCCGAATGTTACACACACACCCCCCTTCCTTCTTCTTCCTCCAGCTTTATATACTGAGCATGACCATCACATGGTATGGAATATCTCTTTGGTCAGTTGGGGTCAGCTGTCCTGTTCCCTTCCAATTTCCTGTGCTCTCCCAGCCTACTTACTTACGTGTAAGTAGCAGAGACAACCTTAACTGCTTCGCAACAACCAAAACCACCAGTGTGCTACCAGCACCATTTCTCATTCCAAATCCCAAACATAGCACTATAACTTTTGCCAGCAAGAAAGTCAACTCCATCCCAGCCAAAACCATAACACAGTGACACAATATTTTGTCACACCTGTGAACATAGCACAGGATTTTCTTCCCCAGATAGAGCATTTTGTCAACAAAGGTATTAGTACTGAAAAATTATGACCCAAGTTCCTTTTATTTCTACCTGCAGGAGTCTTTTGCTCACTGTAGAGATAAAACCCAACAACCTTGACAAAACATACAATCTGACATGGTAAATTCTGACATAACACAATATAACAAAACCAAGCTGTTCCATCCCTGAGCTTTCTCTCACATGAACTTCACAGAGTTCATCCTTTAGATCTAAACTTACATTTCATGCTTACTCCCAGTTTGTCATATCAAATAGCTGAAGCTGACCATTTACATTAGGCTGGAGAAAAGTCCTGTCCCGCTATGCTCCCAATTAGTCCTACAGTCTCATCTGCCTCCATACTGCGAGATACAATCCCCCTTCCTCACTACACAGAACTCTTCATTACACAGATAAGTACTTTCTTCAAAAAAGAATAGTCTTATTAAAACATATTCATAACTTTTTAAAATCTTGTTCCAGCAGGAAAGGCACAGTTTAGAAGCAGAAAAAGAACATGCAGTCTAGAACTGCATTATTGTGAAGCCCTAATATCTGTCATTGCCATTAAGAAAATAATACCTTTTTCAAAGTACACTGAAGGAAACATGCGCCATCTAATAAAAGAAAATCAGTTGGAGAGTGCCTACAGAGACAAAACCTTTCTGAACTCATAAAGAGGTTAACTAAATGCATTATTTGAATGTAAGACCAAGATACAGATAACATTATGAAGCACTATAATACGTTAGCAATGAAAATAGCCATGAAGTTGGGAAGATTAGATGCATGCACTATTATAGTCTCTTCATTACCTCTAGGATCTTTGGGAAAATACCTTAAAGAACAATACTCAGTGCTGCCAGCAGCAACCTTGTTGAAAGCCTTTTACCATATCTGTAAATCTTGAACAATTCCTGTCCGCATCCAGACAAAAAAAACTTCTGTCAATCATGCAATTACCAAGTGCAGTAGGAGGTGAAACTTAAATTCATGCTTTCTAGGCTCCTAATATAGCATAGTTTCTATTGTTTATAGACAATTTCTCTCTTTCCCTTCCAGCCCCTCTCTGCTCTTCTTTTCCTTTTCTACACAAATTGATTTTTCAGAGGTTATTGTGGTTTTAAGGAAGAGAGACAAAAAATTTTTCTTGTTCAGAGTATTTCTTGTTAGCATGATACTACACCTAGCACGAGGAGAAGTTCAGCGGTATACTTCACGGTGTCCCAATCCTTTTTGTTTGCTATTTAAAGAGAAAATACATTAGAAGTCTATTCAATTTTCTGACACTTGAAAATTCAGTAGGGAAAAGTACCACAAATATCCCAGATAAATGCAAGTAAGTTCATGATCATTGTAATCTAGTGGTAATTTCTATCTAGGAAGAGCAACAAATCCTAGGGATGACCCAAACACAAAAGGCATACATTTAGGCAAAGGTTAATGTTTGAATTTTGGATATCATATTTTAGAAACTGAATGTATGCCACAGGATGAAGCCCTTCTGTCTGAACAGATGATTTACTCCTCAAATTCAGTGATCTTCCCCAAGGAACTGATGAATAATTGCTATGACTAGTGTTATTCAGCAGAGTGTCTATATCTGCTGAAGTAAAATTTTTTAGGCCATAATAAAGTCTTGTCAGGACTGGTGTATTTTTTTTTATACCCTCTCTTTTTAGGTGGTAAGATTTTCAAAACGATGCCCAAACTGAGACTGAAAAGAACACAACAAAAAAACCCTGCAATTAATATGCTCTGCTGATTGCTTTAGTCTAATTTACATGGGCATTTCTCCAATTTCTTAACAAGCAATCACCATATAATAATTAAAAGATTACTTAATCATAAAAATGTCATTACATAAGGGAAACATGCAAATACTTCTCAGTAGTCATGTGGACTATAAAGAAATTATATTTCACCATTTTGTGGCATAAAATTTCAAGTCATTATAAATGTGAAATTATCGTTTTAAGACACTTATCCAAATGTATTCACCAGACAACAGTACTGAGTATCTCCTACATCCACTAAAGAGATTTAGAATCCATTTATTAGTACTGTAATGTGTCCCAGGCACATTCTTCAATACTGCTGTAAGAATACTTTATTCTTTAGTTTAATCAATTAATTAGCTGATATTGTTACATGCTTAGAACACATAACATTCTCCAGAATAGTTGAGTGCTGTTACCAAAACAGTGCAGGACAGACTTTTGTGAACTACGGGTAGATGCATTTTTTCAGACATTTAAGGATTATCCAACAACTGAGAAGTTAGTTGTAGGTGAGTTGACAGGAAACATTTTTGTGTAAGGATTATGAACAAGAATTAGAAAACTTACCCATTTGTTTCTTCTACACTATTTCCCTGGATTTTGTTTCACTAGTTAAATTCAGGAAAATATTGTAGCATTTGTTTTAAATGAACTTGACCCAATCCTGAATTCTTACAACTTGCTTCAACCCAACTGAGGGACAAATTGTCCCCTCCCTGTGCAAGTGCAGAAAATGTAGAAAACCCAAGTGACCTTTACAAGGACCGGAGTTAAGATCACAATTTTGTAGGCTCAGGCAGCCCTGCAAAGAGGAAAGAATTCCTACAATTTGAAAACTAAAAACCAATGCACACGGGGAATAACCAAAACAGCTGCTGTAACAAAGAAGTGACTAGCCACATAAAAAGACTGGCAATCTAAGCAGCCACACATTTCCCTCCTTACCCACCATGCACCATGCTGCCCCAGGGCAGGCAGCTAAGAGCGGGCGGGTTGGCAGATGAATCATTCCCTAATCTCCTCTCACTCATTTCCATCATACACTGAACTCTGCTGTTGTCAATATCCTCTACCAAAGGCCAACACAAACCCTCACACATATACACACAGCAAACAACCTTCCTCCTAGTGATGAAATCACAATTGGGAATTCTTCCAAACTGAATTATGTTAGAGCTACAATAGAAATAAAGTTACTTTTGTAAATTATTGTTTCTACTCTAATGAAGAATTGGAATTAGGTATGCAGTATGCAGTATTTCCTCTGTGTGTTTTCTGAACTCTGCATAAATCGATACCACCATTGTGCTTAGCGTCATCTTCTAAAGAAATAGCAACTCTGCTTGATATTAGACAGATTGTTTCAAAAACAGTTACTCGATAGAAAAGGATGTCACCCAGGTTTCCCAACACAGACAAAAAGTCCAAATCTCCTGGAGAAGGGTGAGAAGAAAGAGTCATGGAGTGACATCAACAGCAAAAAAAAAAAAAAAAACTGGACACACTGGCTTCCTAACTCCTAGTCTTTTTATAACAGAAATACAGGTCAGAGATAAGGACCAAGGTGGAAAAGCACACTTCAAACAGCTCACTCTCTGCAAAGGTTTATTTGGTTCTTTGTCTAGAATTCAATAATCAAATTTTACTGTATATCTGAAAGTCTCAAAATCAGTGGGGAAAAAACACCTAACTGGTAAATATCAACCTTTTTCAGAAAGTGACAGCCAGGACTTCGGGGTTCAGCATATATTTAGCTTTAATTTCCATGGTTTCACGTCTTTAGTTTTTATTTGATTCAGTAATTCTTTCCAAAACAAAAGCATAAAAAAATAATATAAGAAGAACATATTAAATTCAGTCCAGGTTCACAAACCTCACTGAACTTGGGTTTGGCTTGTTTCATATTGAAACACAACACAATTACTCTAGCTTCTCATTATAAAAGTCTTAAAAGAGCTTGCTCTGAATGCAGCAATTTGATCTAAAATACATTAAATCCACACTAAAGGCTGACAAAAAGAATCAAAAAGAAATTTAAGTCATATTATTCAAATTTTAGAGATATCCAATATATCCCACATCAGTTCTTCAATGTCAGCAGTTAGCAGCAATCGTAATACTTGTTTTTATGAATCTTATTGAACAAACAGAGTACTCTAGAAGGAAGTTTCAAGGACAGCCTTTTGTCCTCTGCCTCAGCATTCTAGAGTAAAACATTCTAAAAAGGCTTTTTTCTGCCTTTTCAAAATACATTTCCACTAATTATTTACCAACAAATCAAAAAAACAAAAAGGGTTCTTCCCCCAAATCATAAATTCAGATGAAATTATATTAAATGTGTGACAAAAAAAGATCTATAAAAATAAGATAAAATGACAAATCTCAGGCATATTTAACTGTACATTGTAGGATAATCCTACAGATGTGATATGAGGTTTCCTTCAACCAAGGAAATTCAACCAAGAATTTGATTGGTTGTTTCATTCCTCAAGTTCCTTCTTATTCTACTGAAAATCGTACAGCCACTTGAGAAAGGTCTGGGTTAC
This sequence comes from Scolopax mira, assembly GCA_004320125.1. NCBI lineage: Eukaryota > Metazoa > Chordata > Aves > Charadriiformes > Scolopacidae > Scolopax > Scolopax mira. Next base: position 242,725 of record BJBW01000036.1, read on the forward strand.
ATTGTTGCTCCTTCTCGCAACTATCTATTGCTCTTCCTCTTTTTGAGCGAATCTGAAGTGATATTAAAGTGGGAATACTAATCCAGAGAGTACAATATTAGCCATGTTCCCATAAAGCTCATTCACATAAGGAGTACAGTGTTTGTACTAGTACAATGCCTTCTGAAGTGTGTTACACTCCATACCTTTTTGAGAAAACCAGTGATTGCATATAACATTTAATCAAAGATCCACTCTACCATAAAAGAGCAATTTCTCTTCAATTTTCCACTTAGTAATTCAAAAACACTTTTGAATGTCAACTGCTGGCAATTTTTGTGCTGGCTACAACTTGGTCAGAATAAAAAAAAAAAAAAAAAAAATCATTAGCATGTTAATAACTTAGTGTCTCTAAGGGATAGTTAGCTGGTCCTACATGAAAAAAAGAAGTTTCTTTTTCAGCATTTTCTTAATTTTAAAGTGATTATAATTTACCACAATTTCCTAGTTTCCTTCATTTCAATTTGTGGAGAAGGATTTCTCTACACAGTTGAGAAAATGCAGTCCTGCCATACTTCCAACAAGAGCAGCTCACTGAGAAATTGTCATATCCATTAAGATGTAGAAAGGAAAATCAAGAACTTACACATGTAAATAAAAAGTCGGACAGCCTCTAGACAAAATTGCAAGAGGAAATTACCAAGGCAAAATGTGGTTGCCTGTAGAAAAATACAGGCAGGTGTCTGGGAGTAGCTTTCCACACTTTATATTTTAATCGAATCAGCTTATGCATCAGATTTTATGCAGTATCTCAATCCTTTTTTAACCTTTGCAGAGCAAATGGCTTAAGATATGAAAAGAAAGAAAAGTTTATGTCCACATCTTTACAGGAACCATTATTGTTTGTATACACAACCTCACGTATGTCACTTGTCAACAAGGAAATGAAAGGCATGTTCAAAGCAAAGATTTTGTTATTACTAGGGTTTGTTATTTTGTGCAATTGAGAAATGGATCACAAAGGCATTCTATCTAATGGAGGAAAGTGGATATTTAGGATACATAATGACCATTTCCATGCCTATCATTTTATTTGAAGGAACTACATATAAATGCATAATTTTGGAGATAACTTCTAACAGGGCAGATTTTAATGTATTCTTTTCCTTTTTTCCCTTTTCTTTTCTTTTTGATCATTAAAAATGAGTTTTAAATAATCTACAGGTCTACTGTATTCATTTTTTGGACAGAAGCAAGGCACTCACAGGAGACTTTCAAGGGCATGGACAACATTCAACCTGTCACTATGTATAGGAAGCAGTATAATGCATCTGTTTCAGCACAGAATTCATAAATTCAGGTAATGGTTGGCATAGAGAACACAACTGATTGCTGCAGTGGCCCGCACTTCTCCATGGCTTTAAGCAATTGTACATTCCTATATTCACACAAATTGTGCAGTTACCTAAAAAATTGCACCAACCAAGGAGTTTACACTTAAAATCTCACCTTTATCTTAACAAGGAACTGAACTGCTTCTCATGAACTTGCTCGGTAAGTAAAAATTTAAATACTCAGCATAAACACATACTGTCTTTTGCAGAAAATGTTAAAAATACTAGGAAAAAAAGAGAAACATGCAGAAAAGAAGCGTAGAGTTATGGTACCAGACACTGAACAAATCTCTCCAAAGGCTGAGTTCTGAAATGCAGACACTAATTCTTGACTTAAAGTTGTTTGACACCATTTTCCATTTTTTTTCCCGTAAAAATACTGAAAAAAAAGTACTCTAAATGAAACATTAATTCTAAAGTTATGAGAAAACAGTGACCAAGTTGTAACTGTCAATGATTTTTCCAAATGAGAAAGATGTATTAGCTGGCTCTGCTGGGATATGTTTTCTGCCCAATATTATTCATTAGTTTCATTAACAACTGGATGATAGCACGCAGTATATACTTATTACACTAGTAGATTACACCAAGCACAAAGGGAATGAAAGCATGTCAGAGGTGAAGATTAAATTCAAAATTAAATTGACAAGGTGGACAGATTCCCTGTTAAGAAGATCCCATAAGACAGAACGGAAATGATTGCCCACACAAATTTGAGACAGGGAAAAACCAGTTATGTTGAAGTTTTAGAGTAAAGAATGTATCACAAGCAGAAAGTGTAACTAGCATGCTAAAAGAATTGCTCTGCCTGAAATACTATCAATCTAAAATGAAAGGCTAAACCATAGTAAAATAAGAAAGTCAAGGAGTTTTTTGGCATCTGCTAAGAAAGAGTATTTTGCCCTTCCCTGGGGACACAGAATATATTGCTAAGAATTCCTCACATCACAGTGTAAGGGATTTTTCTTCTATTTCTGTTCCAGCTCAGGGTCACTTATGTCTCTTTTCTTCATACTTCTGTCAGAGATCACTAGAACTAGGCTGTATTACGGACTATATCTTGAATATATACAGTTTTATGAATGCTTCCAACCATACTATTAGAGCAGTACATTCATTCTTGAAATTTGCATAGCAGATTTACCTCCCTTTTATCTTGATGTTCGGTTACTCAACAGATAAACAACATCTATAAAAATATATCCTTCATATTTCCCTGTTACACTTTTATGAAAAATGAGATCTGCAATGTACTGAAAACAAACAGAATCTGGTAAACAAGAATTCATTCAAAGAGTGGATAGAAGTAAAATCTTTCAAAACACTTATAGTCAACTTAGGACAGAGATTCCTGAAGGAAGATAAATTTGACAGTGAAAGTCATAAACTTTAAAAAACCTAAACATACACACACACAAAACCATCTAAAATGTTATTATTAACTCCAAAAAGGTATTTCTTTTTGTATAATGTTTCTGTTTTTTCATGGGTTTGCCCCAGCAAGGAAGCCTCACTTTTCTTCTGTATCTTAATAGCACAAGCTTTCACCACAGCTGGATAGAAAAATTATACACTGGCATTCAGCAGTGATAAAGGTCTTGGAAAGCATAAAGCCTCAGCATGACAACCTCAGCAGCAGGATGGGATGAAAAACAGAGGAGAAAAGAATGAACAAAAAAATAAAATCAATGCAAAACATGAGAGTGACAGGTACTGTGGGCTGTTGCACACCAGCCATGGAGAATTGCCTTTTCTTCACTATGCGTGACAGTACTCTGTGCGAGAAGCACCGTGTTAGAACTATACTAAAGGACAGGAAAGGGTGAACCAGGGATTATCCTTAAATTTAAATTGACAGCCAAGTTATTGTTTCATTGATTTAAAATGTAACTTTTTTTTTAACATATTGTAGATTTTCTGGGCCATATCCTCATTTGGTGACTATCTGTACACTTGCCTAGAAGTTTTAATGGTGTAAAAAGAAAAATTTTGGAAACTAAAGATGGTTTGGGCTTTGTTTTACCTGAGGCCAGATTTCCAATGGAATTTCCAACCCATGAAAAAAACTGAGATTTCAAAATATTATTTCACATTCTCAATCTGAAGAGGAAAGCTATGCAAAAATAAACAAAGCACATTTTCACAATTAAAGTCCAGCATACAATCTACATGCATGCAGGATTACGTAGAGGCTTTAAGACATCAGCCATGCAGCACCTACGCTGTAAATTCTATGAACTGAAGTTGCATTGAACTTAATTTGCACATGGAACATCAGACCAATGAGTGCAGACAAAATCTGACAGAGGAACACATTGCAGCACATGAATAAAACAGCTACTCCTATCAGAATAGCGATTCCAATATGATTGGAACCCAACTTAGATGACATGTAAAGCCAGCTCTAACAGGTATTTGATCTTGAGTTTCTCTTGACAGTGATGACTCTAATCAGCGGTGTGATGTACAAACATCCTTGGAATAATTGTCAACTGATGGAGTGAAAATTTTTCTTCGGGAAAAAAGTAGACTATTGAAAAAATATTATAACTTGCAGGCATGTATATCCTATCAACTTATGTAAGGAAGCAGTACTAAAGCAATGTAAAGCAATGAAGTTAAAATACCAGATATCACTTATTTTGTTTTATCTAGAGATTCATAATGTACTTGCTATAGGATGTGGTTATTACATTTTTGGTTGCTGACAGATTCTCTAAGGCAAGAACTGTATTCATACATTTCTGCAGGACTAATTCCAATGCCTGCAAAAAGGCTGAGAAGTCATCACGCTTGAACGCTCTGGTTGAAGGTTAAAGTCTCTTCCAATGAAGTTCCAATGAATCCAAATCAGAAACAAGAACAACGACTCTAGGGCACTAGAGAGTTCACACTCATTAGCTTTTGCTATTCTTTTTTTAGCAATATTAGCTATTCTTTTTTTAGCAATACCGTGCCCGTTCATTTTCCCCTTCTCACTCTCCAACATTTGCCAGTCTTTTTAAAGAAACTAATCCTGATGTTCTTGGCAATGGAGATAGATATGCATCCTTTGCATGCAAGAAATAAATATCCATTTTATTATTGCCTTTGTTTTCCATATGAACGAGTTGTAAGTTTGGTAGGACAGGGTAGAAGAGGTAGTACAAATCTGAAGTGTATTTGATCACCTGAAAAATAACTGGTAAGAAATCTCTCTCAGACACTGATTGTGTTTTTTCATTACAACTTTTTTAACTCAAAGAGTGATCTAATGGATTTCAATAGGAAATGGACAGGCCTACCATTGATCTAGTAATTTAAAGAGATCAGTTCTTGATCAGTTAGATCAGTCTTTGTCAGTTAGAACCATTTCAGTATTTTTACCCATGTTGTCACTGTTAATCAACCCATGTTTAAAAGAATTTGAATGTGTTGTCACTTGTCAATTCAGGATTTGGATTTACACTGTGTATCCAATAAGAAAGTTCCAAAATATATCTATTATTTGTATAATATCTAATAGATTTTTATTATATTATCATATTTTATATATAATTATATATATTATATACCTATTATAATAATATCTATTATTAGTAGCTTTTTACTAGCTCAGGGGTCTGAGTACTCAGGGAACAACTGACTACTACTGTTAAAGAGTGATGCAAAGAAGGCATTAAGTACCTCAGCCTTCTCCTCACACAGCCTTGTACAATCTGAACTTCCCCTGATGCAGCTTCTTTCAGTTACCTCATGTCTTATTGATGGCCCCCAGAGAGGAAATCAGCTCTTCCCCAGTTGTAGACTATGATGAGGTCAGCTTCTCTTCTACAAGCTGAACAAAGTGACCTCAGTCTGAACAAGTTGACTTAAGTTGTCTGTGGCAGGAGATAAGCATCAAAACCTGTTCTAAGTATCTTCACTTTACGTAAACCACTGAATACAGCATTAAAAGAGCCAACATGGCTAACAACCCCCTAGGATGAGTAAAAAAGCCAACTATGGTTTTGGAAAAAATCTCCATAATTACAAAGCAGAAGACCTGTGAAGAAACAGCTATTCTGTCCTCACAGATTTATGATAGAAAACAAATTAATATCTATGGTATCAGCCTGTTTTAAACATCTTCACTTGCAACAGTAAGTAATGAAAAATGCCAATTTATGAATTCCTCAAGATCTACAAGTCTGAATAGTATACAGAAAGAGAGAAGAAAAAAAAAATCAATGTATTCAGAGTTTGGTTGGGGTGAGGGTTTTTTTTCAAAGAAAAAAAAAAAAGAATAAGCAAATCCCATCAGTGTAGTAGACAAATGTTATTAAATCTCTGCAAGAGATTTGTCCCCACATTCATGGTACACTGCTCTAATGATGTTCACATGAAAATAAAACAATTCAATTATAACAAGGTGCAATTAACATAACCAAGAATCAGGCCCAGTTTGTAATTATTTCTGCACATTGTTTCAGGGCTTGGGGGGGGGTTGGGGGTTTGACGTGGTACAGCAAGGTACCATAATAGCTTGCAGGAATAGCATGTATTAGTTTCTCTGGCCAATGACTCAAACTTTCTATCTTACAAAATATCACTAGCAGCAGATATTCTGTATGGAAATATTTTCAAACTCAATTGGGAAGATTATCTTGTCTTGAGAACACCAAGACAAATTTTTGTGATAAACTACTATTGTTTCAGAATATCAAAAATGGGAGCATCTAAATATAAGTCTAGTAAATAAATATTAATCACAACAAAACTTTTAATATCTTGTTGAAAAATCATTAAAGTTTATTTTAAAATAAAGTCTTGAATACCTTTCTTTCCTAGATGCAAATCTGAATTGAGTAACTTCACAATAGATTGTTTTGCTGAAAAAAATCTGTATTCTCAGAAAAGTAAGCAAATAATGTAAAGAAAATGAAACAATAAAAAATAAAAGTAATTTTATATTCAATTTATTTATTGTAAATGAAAAATATTTATCTGTACTTGAAAGTTCATCCTTCCTAAATCAATTACATCCCTCTTCACTCGCACACCATTTGAGAGATAAAGGTAGGTAAAGCACATCTCTAAATACAATACTGCCTTACTTAACAAACAAACTGAAGAGCCAACTGTATTATCTTACCACTGTAACAGTTCCAAAAAAATGAATGGCACTTACTCTCTTATCCTAAAAGATATCAGGGGCAGATGATAGAAAAAAAAAAAAAAAAAAAAAAAAAAAGATACCAGCTTCACTGTTATCTGTCTAACCAATACAATCACTTACTCAATTTGGTTGAATTTTCAAGGCAATTTTGAAATCCCCTTTATGCCGTAGCAGAAGGCTGTATCCAGTTTTCTTCTCCGCATGAAACTGCCAAGTATGGTCATGCAACAACCACAAATTACCACTCTGAGGGGAAAGAAACACCACCAGAATAGGAGAGCAGAAAGAGATAAATATTACTCCCGAACACAACATGATCTCATGCTTCATTTATCTTATTTTAAGAACTAAGCTACAAAAATTGATGCTGTTTTCAATTTGACCCTTCTCTTCCTCTTCCTAATCCTATTTCAAATAATCATGATTTCAAAGATTCAGAATGGCTATGGCATCCTTCAGTGGTCAGCAACCCCAAAGCTGGCACAAAGCGAAACCGCCACAGGTGTAAAGTACAGCTAGTTCAAAAGCACCTCCTTTGATCAAACTCCCCTAAAATATGTCTATATATATGTCTCCATCACCATCTGCCAATAAAGAAGGCCAACACTTGCAAAAGAATACTTGCATTTTTCATTTATAAACACCATTCATTTAAAAAAAATAAAATATAAAAATAAACCAAAAGCACACAACAATATTGCTCTACAGCACTGTACTTGAACTGAAAGTGCAGGAAAGAGACAAAAACAAATCTGTGAGTGTATATATGTGAAAATGTTTTAATCAAAAGTGCATCTCTGTGCCGCATATTTCCTTTCTTTGTCTAAATCACATACTGTCTATTATATACAAAACAAAATTTTTCTAAGGTAGCTAGTATTGCGAAAGCTTAATTTCATAAAGGAGGGAATATTTAACTCCTTTAAAGGAAACTAACCTGTGGAAATTCATTGTGTAGATATCTAGCAATCAACACAAACAGAAATATAATTTTTTTCCAATATTCACTGAACAAGATAGTTATCAAAAGTTTTAGTCAGTAGAAGACTAAAGTCTACAATATGACTGAAGGATAATTCAGCACAGAAATAGAGAACCTTCATGAACACCACGAGTCTGGTTTGTCAGGTTTTACTCAGCAATTTAGCAAAATCTATAAAAAATTATAAATGCCTGATAAAAGGCTTTATATCCTCTTAAGACTCGGCCTCCCTCATCAACTTCCTGCTTCTTGATAATAGTTCAGAAATATATTAAAAGGTTTAAATCTAAAACCAGGCATGTTACTTCTGAGACTTTCAGCAGAGGAGTTTCAGCCTTTCCCTTGCATTTATCAAAACTGGGAAAGATTATTCATGTGTAAACATATAAAATGAAAAATAGGAAAATGGAAAAGCAAAGTTTACTGACTATTCAATATCCAGCTGACACCAGCAAAAAACCTGCATCACCTTCCTGCTACTCACTCCCACAGAAACTTCAGGGTACAAATAAAAAAAAAAATAAAATCTTAAGAGTTACAGACAGCACAAATGACAAAATATACAGAGAAAAAAAAAAAACATAAGAGACAATTAATGCAACCTTTAACATAGACCTAATAGCAGCCTTCCAGTACCTGAGGGGGGCCTACGGGAAGGCTGGACAGAGCCTGTTTACAAAGGCCTGCAGTGACAAGACAAGGGGCAATGGGTTTAAACAGGGAAAGGGCAGATTTAGATTGGATATCAGTGAAAAGTTCTTTACTGTGAGCGTGGTGGGGCACTGGAAGAGGTTGCCCAGGGAGGTGGTTGAGGCCCCTTCCCTGGACACATTCAAGGTGAGGCTCAATGAGGCCCTGGGCAATCTGGTCTAAGTTGGGGGTGTCCCTGTTGACTGTGGGGGGTTCAGACTAGTTATCTCTGAACATCCCTTCCAGCCCAGATGATTCTATGATTTATGGTGTAAAAATAAAGAATTCTACATTATTCAGCAAGAACAGTGTAAAACCTAAATTATTTTATTTTTTATCCTTATATGATAAGCAGAATCTCAATCAAGTTTCTCTGGAGTTACCAATGCAGTTACCTGGACTTCATAGAAGCCTGGAGAAACAATGCCAAACAGGAATTTCATGAGGTAAAACCAAGCAACTGAAAAAAATGGGGGCGTAGAAAAGTCACATTAATATTGACCTATTTTTTAAAAATTAAAAAAATAACAATCAAAGCTTCCCAAAGAAGGCCATTATGCATAAGATGGATTGCTACCTTTCCTGATTCTATACATTGCACATAAGAACTTGTACACAACTATAAAAACAAAAAACATACACTGCAACCTCAAAAGAGCCAGAAAATGAGAAATTCCAAGAGGAAGCAGCAGCCAGCAATAGTTTTGCAGAAATCTCCCACTGTGGGCCATATGCACCTGCTAGATGGTTGGCTTCAGGAAGCCCTACTGGCTTGCCTCCCCTGGCAGGGATTCACAGACAAGACCCCCTTCTACACCAGATCTACTCCTAGTGATGTGACACAGCCCCAGCAGCCTTCTCACCTAATGTTTTTGTGAATTGTAGGTCTAAAGAAAATCTTTTCTGATACATCCTTCCAATTACCAAATTTACAAGATTAAAAGGATGCAATCTTGTGAATTATCCAAATTATGTGTTTGCTAAACCCCACTGAAAAATATTAAACTCTCTATATATCTAACTAAACAAGAACCGGCAGTTAAGTTCAAGTCAATGCAGATGGAAATGTGATTACTATGCAGTCACTTTTACAGATTCTAAGTTAATGGCACAAAAGAAACCTAAGAGAAACACCTGGAAGTTAGAATTTCTACTCTATGCCAAGTCCTCAAATTTAAAAACAATTTTCATACATGATCTGCAAATGAGATTCTTGTTTTATTTAAAGTAATTACTTCATAGAATCTTAGAATGGTTTGGGTTGGAAGGGACCTTGAAGATACCTCAGCCATGCACATGTGCCCTGTCATAGGCAGGGACAACTCCCTCCAGACCAGGTTGCTCAAAGCCCCATCCAGCCTGGCCTTGAACACTTCTAAGGAAGGGGCATCCACAACTTCTCTGGGCAACCTGTTCCAGTGTCTCACCACCCTCATAGGGAAGAATTTCTTCCTGATATCCAATCTAAATCTCCCCTCTTTCAGTTTAAAACCATTACCCCTGTGGTAGTAGTGTAGTCCTGTCACTACACTCCCTCATAACGAGTCCCTTCTCATCTTTTCTATAGGTACTGAAAGGCTGCTATACAGTCTCCACAGAGCCTTCTCTTCTCCAGACTGAACATAGGATTGCCTTGACCCATGCAAAGGACCTTGCACTTGGCCAGAATGAACTCCATGACGTCTGTACAGTCCCACCTCCCAAACCTGTACAGGTCCTTCTGAATAGCATCCCTTCCCACAAGTGGGTTGACCACATCACACAGCTTGGTGTCATAAGCAAACTTGCAGAGGGTGCACTCAATCCCATTGACCATGTCACTGATAGAAATATTGAACAGTACTGACCCCTGAGGAATGCCACTCATCACTAGTTTCCACTTGGACATTGAGCCATTGACCGCAACCCTTTGAGTGCGGCCATCCAGCCAGATCCTTATCCACCAAGTGATCGATCCAGCAAATCCATGCCTTTCAATTTAGAGACCAGGAAAGATCAGGACACTGTGAAATCCTTTGCGCAACTCTAGGTAAACAACATCTGTTGTTCTCCCCTTATCTACCAACACTCATAATGTTCATCATAATGTTAATAATTTTACAAAGGCACAGTGAGGACAAATAAAATAATTTTTATTTACTTCCAAACTGAATGCATCTTCCTGCACTCATATAAAACTCGTAAACCCTCTTTCTAGTTTTGTATTAAGATAGTAAAACATCTATTTTGAGCCTAATCAAACAGATAATCTTTTCAGAAGGGACACCCAAATTTGGTGAAGGGTTGAAGCCTGACCTTTCAGGGCAAACTATACAGATGATCTAATGCAAGAGCTTATAGCAAGAAGAGGCAAAGCTTGCAGAAAGGGAGAGTAAGACCTGGTTTTTACTACAAATCCTAGCATGATGTACTTGGAGCAGGAGTACATTATTGCTGTGATTATACGTTTAAAAGTGAAACATACTTCTTATTTCAGTACAGAAAACTCAAAATAACTTAGTATGTGCTACAATCAGCTCTTCTGTTTATAGTCAATAGGGTGAATATCCAATTCAGTCATATTACATTTTGGACACATTTAAAATTTCATTATCAGAGAATGCCTATTTATATTTAAATGAGGTTGTGTCGCACAATGTGACACACATGACAATCAACCTTATAAAAACACAAGGTGAAAAGGGTATTTAACTTTTATCTGCTTAGTGCTATTGCATCAGGTGGACATGTTTGCAGAGCTACTCTGAGGGATTTTGTTACAGCTTGTAAAAGGGGATTACCAAACTGTTCTTTCCAATTTATGTGAAAAACACTCAGTTGCACACCAATACCCATCAGCATGATAAACTCTGACTCCAACACTTATAAGGCCAATTCATAATTGAAACTGACAGAGAGAACTACTTTAATCAACTAATAATCACTCAAAATTACCTCCAGGAAAATCCTTGTAGCTTCACTATTTAGATTAAGCATCAAGGCTCAGTCTGATCTTCTTATGAAGAAGGCAGCTTTTCTTACAACAAATCTCCGTTAAGTTGACAAGAGTTAATGTACCTGGCAGCTCCTCAGCAGACAGCAGGTTTAGGCACAGAATGTTGATGACGCTGGAGCTTTGTGCCACCAACACAAGCCAGTAAGGTGAAAGAACTTTCAAATGAGACACTTCTGTAAATTATTAATAGAAAATCACTCTTAGGATAAAGAGTCTTAGCTCAAGAATGAATTTACTTGGAAGACGCTTGATAAAGCTCCTTTTGTTTGTTTTCAACATATGTGAAATGCAATATAGAGCACTATTCATCATGCACTATGTTATTTTTTACATCTATGTACAGAGATAACTCCAAATACACACTTGGAGACGCATTGGGTCGGCTTTGACTATCTCTCAGCCAGACTGAATACCAGGCTGAGTAGCAAAACATTTGATTAATTGAGCAAACTTTGACTTCAAGTTTATACACATAAACTTACAGTACCTATAGATATTTTAAAGAAAAAAGGAGTGGGGAGGGGTTGTGAAAAAAAAAACAAAAAAACCAATGAAGAATGCCCAGTTTAACAGGAAACCAAAGCATTTCTTTGTCAGTGAACCTGCAGAGAAGCCTATAGAGATGCCACCTGGAAGGGGAAGACCAGCCTAAATATTGCGGGGCTAAACTACACAACTGATGCCAGGTTTGTGGGTATCCACTGTAACAACTCACCTGTGGACACTTGCTGACTGCCTGACAATCCAGCCCTCTGCTACTGGCTAAAAGACTTCCTAATACTAGCACTAGAGAATTTTTTTATCTTTAAGGGACTGCCCTTAAAACAACATTGTTATTACAGAGCTACATTGTGTCCTTTGACAATTAGAAGAATGTTTATTTATGAAATAAAGCAAACAAAGGCTCCAAGAGTGCAAACACACCATGTTTCTTGCGTTTAATGAAAGATTTAATGCATTTAATGCTTTTTTGGTTTTACTTTAGCCAAGTAAGTAAAAACATATATTACACTTAAAAGAAGCTGCAGTCCCTGGCCTTGTGCTGGTTATAGCCTACTTGCAGAGTTCACATCATTGTTCTGAGAAAAAGTTTTGGATAAACTGATAGCTGTCTTCCCAAACCTGCAGTTCTCTCTCAAGCAAGCTGAGCATAGACTCAAAGTGTTATTTCCAAGATTCTGTAGTAACGCTGTTTGAAAAGATCTGATACAGCTTTTCTCAGGAAAAGATTCATACCCTCCTGCCAACACAGATAATCTGGTATAAATGTTCACTTAGATTCAACTAAGCTAACTCTAGAGCATTTGTGTGTTGTGTTAATTGATCTCACCTAAGGAAATAAGGTCATTTCACCAACTGAAAACCCATTACTGGAATATGCGGCAACAGCCTAACACTGTGGAGCTGCAGAATATCTATAGCAGAGATATTTTATAATTCTACCAAGCTGAACTGTGTCAAGTCAAAACATGCCCTAGAGGCAAAATAATCAAAATTGCTTCATTCTGTTTGGTTTGCACTGAAGGTCTGATAACTGGCCTTCCCTTAGCCAGGACTCCTGCACAATTTCAGTCCCTGACACTTTCCCTATTCAGGTTAAAATAATCTTTGAGGAAAGAGAGAGGTTTCAGACTGAAGGGTATTGGTTTCTTAATGCATTTATTTCACTGACATTAAACTACTGCTGAAGAACTTATAACACAGTTACAACCTTAGCAAAATCCAAAGCTGTACATGAGAAAAGCCATGGTCTAATCAGAGAAACAACATTCGGTTTTTAGCAAGACACAAATGCTATGGAGGGAAACAGAAAAGAGTATACCTTACATAAGCAAGGGGACGAGTTATGACAGTTGTGGGAATCATTATTCTGAATTTCCTGACTTTACATGTGTAAATTTCAGCAATAATGTCACATTAATGTAGTTATTTACATTTAACACACTTATGTTTATTTAAAAAAAAAAAAAGTCACTACAATGACAAGCCATTCTCTGAGATACACTCTAGGTAAGTAAATGTCAAGCAGCAGGAGGAGAAATTTAAGTTACACAGTATCACAGATGTGCACAATAAGCTTTTTTTTTTTTTTTTTGCTTCGTACCACGTAAAAGCTTCTTGGGAAAGAATCAGTTGGTCCTTTTTATAGCAACGATGATTTCTATGTACATAGCTCCAGACGCTCAGTGGGAATCTATAAATAACTAAAACAAAAAAGCAGGACCCACTAACAAACTTTCACCTAAAATTATAACAACACAGGTTGGGCGGAGAATGGCTAGAAAGCAGCACTGAGAAGAAGGACTTGGGGGAGTTGGTAGATGATAAGCTTAACATGAGCTGGCAATGTACACTGGCAGCCCAGAAAGCCATCCGCATCCTAGGCTGCATCAAGAAAAGTGTGGCCAGCAGGTCTCGGGAGGTGATTCTGCCCCTCTACCTGCGCTCGTGAGACCCCACCTGGAATACTGCGTCCAGCTTTGGAGTCCTCAACACAGGAAGGACATGGATCTGTTGGAGCGGGTGCAGCAGAGGGCCACGAAGATGATCAGAGGGATGGAGCACCTCCCTTATGAGAACAGGCTGAGAGAGCTGGCCTTGTTCAGCCTGGAGAAGAGAAGGCTCCGGGGAGACCTTATAATGGCCTTTCAATATCTAAAGGGAGGGACTCTTTATGAGGGAGTGTAGTGAAAGGACAACGGGCAATGAGTTTAAATTGGAAGAGGGGAGATTTAGATTAGACACCATAAAGAAATTCTTTACAGTGAGGGCGGTTGAGGCACTGGAACAGGTTGCCCAGGGAAGTTGTGGATGCCCCATCCCTGGAAGCGTTCAAAGCCAGGCTGAATGGAGCTTTGAGTAACCTGCTCCAGTGGGAGGTGTCCTTGCCCATGTCAGGGGGGTTGAAAGTAGATGATCTTCAAGGTCCCTTCCAACCCAAATCATTCTATGATTCTACAATACTATACAACTTCTTTTTTAAAATTTGCAATGATGATTTAGATAAACTCTTTCAATAAATCATGTAGGATCCTAACACTTTTCACAGGCAAAATACACAATGCTTTTATGTCCTTTTATTATCACTAGAAGGTGGCTGGGAGAGTATATCTTCTGCATGATCTGCTGGGCTGCCTGCCTGATAAGTAGTCCTTGCACTGGAGCTCTGCAAAGAGGCTGGCTTCAGCAATACCATGAAATGCGTTGCTCCTACCTGCATACTTGCTACACTGCTAAAATGATTTTCTAAGCATCTCCCTCAACATCCATGAGATCTTTAGGGTTTCCTTGTTATATACCTTGTAAGACTTTGCTGGCCTGTAACTCAAGGCTTTCTTTTTCCCAGTAAGTGCATGGACAGACCATTTAGAAAAATAAAAATAAAAATGGACACTATTAAACTCTTCCCCTACGTGTTACTTAAAAGTTGAAGTTATACAAATGGAATATGTGCAACCACGTGTGTTCTCAAAAAAAAAACCATGTATTTGCTATGTAGCACCAAATTCCTAGGTTTAACTCCAAAATATATATACATTAAATCATAAAGCCTTAAAACAGATGCCATAAAGCCCAAAACATACAAATTCTACCTGCAAATCTGCTGGTAGACTACAAGAGCTGAGATAACACAAGTCCATCTAGCGTGTCTACAACAAGTTGATTGGAGGTATGGAAGAATTGTCCAAACAGAGCAAATACCTAGCACATACGCTGAGAATATCCTCTGTCTCTGGAAGTTTATGGATTTCCAAGCCAAATGGGCTGGGGGTTTCTTTGGAGGTTTCTTTTTTGCTTCATTGTTTGGGTGTTCTGTATGGGCTTTGTTTTAAAAGTGTGCTTCACAGATTTGTTTTCTTTGAAACTGCCCAATCATACCTTAAGCCCGTGTCAACTTTTATTAAGTACCGCTTCCTGCAGGAAGGAGTTTACACACTGAATCATAGTTCTTTTTGTTTGCTTTAAGTCAGCTCTTGCTAGTTTCATTTATTGCCTCCTGTTCTTTTCTTCGGTGAGACAGCAAACAGTTCTTCCCTAATCATTTTCTTCATGCCACTTACAATTTTACAGAGTTCTAAAATAAGCTCCCTTTTTTTCAGGATAGAAAGTCAAGGCCAATTTAGACCCTCCTTGTGCAGAAGTCATTGCATAACTTTGATCATACTTGCTGCCCTTTATAGAATCTATTCTATTTCGGCAACACAGTTTTTGTTAGATAGATAGATAGAGGACCTGCCCAAATACTGAATGCACAGGCACATCATGGAATCATCTAGTGTTATAATGGCTTTTTTCTACTTCCTAATAATTCCTAACAGTGAATAGGCCTTAAAAAATGAATAAAATACTGGGCATTCATCTCCAAAAGGATGAGATTCTTCACAGCTCTAGAGAACATCACATGAACAGATATTCATGGTTCTGGAGCAAGACACCAAAATTTCACAGCTGATGGTTTTTCACTTTCTTATAAAGTAACAGGTCAAATATTCTCCTTTCTTCTTCATGGGAATAATCTTGATTAATTTCAGTATGATATTCACAATGAAGACATGTAGAATTTCTTTTTATTGACAGAGTTTTATGGAATAATGCAATAAATACCACTAATGAACAGGCTACAGGAGATGTTCTTCTACAAAGATAATACAATACCGCAAAGATGCTTTTTTGAAAATGATTTGACAGATAACAAGGAAACTATTCTGCAAAAATTAAGGGAAGGAACACACATATGCTGACAGACACTCAAAAACACATGCAGTTTAAATACAGAGGGACAACGCATTGCAGCATAAAATCTCTGTGATTCACATCCCAATAACACTACCTAAACACACAATACCCTGGCAGCGTGAATGTATAAGGACTAGATGGATGACATCGCTGTTGCGTAGCTGTTAATAAGGGATTTTTATGCATTCTTTCTGTCAGTGATATATAAATAATATATGTCTGAAAACTAAAAGTATTGCACAGTACCTTACTGTATCTGCATTTTCAACAGTTAAATTAGTACTGTATAGAGGCATATTGTTAGCAGAAGGGCAAATAACAGAAAAAATGGAGTAAGGATGACAGCAAAGTTTTAACACAAGAAGAAGTACTCAAAACATTGAGTAGACAACCACCAAGGGGCTCCAAGATGGTAGTGAGCCACGTAGGAACCCAAAAGTGCCAAGTTCCTATCATCAGTATAGGCTCAACCTATACTAGGGTTTGAAACCTATTTTCAAACCCAAAATCTGTTTCTAGTCTATAAATTGCTATCATCATTGCTGCTATCCTTCTCCAAATCCCCAGCATCATTTTCAATTCTACCTTTTATTCATCAAATTTAAATATTTATATTTCATGAATAAATACAAAGACAAAAGTACTGTCTCATCTTTTACCTGATTTAACATCTAGTATTTTTCCTGAATGTAGCACTGAAAATGATAACAAACAATTGAATAGGGGTAGTCCTGGGGAAAGCAGGTCATACTGTAATAGCTATGAGAAGAGAAAAACACATAAATATATATATATCATTTCACTTGCTGAGGAAACAAAAAGCATATTTCAAGATTCATTTCAAAAACATTTATCTGCTATTTGATATTCTGTCAAAAGTAATTAAAAGTTGTCTAGGTATAGACTTCTTAAATTTATATATGTAATAAATACTTAAGTATATATTTAATTTCCAAAGTTATTAGGATACATATGGATTTTACATTTAAGATATATGTATAGAAAGATAAAAAAAATCTGGAATTGTTTCAGAAAATATTTAGCTTATAGGCCAAGACTTTGAAGAGGGTCTGTCTTTGGGAACTATTATTCCCAGTATAGATCAGAACAGCTGAGAAATATAGATCAGAACATGGAGCAGAATATAGAATATGGATCAGAACAGCTGAGAAACAAACTGTAAAGACGCAAGTAAGTAGAAACAATTTTCCCTTTGGAAAACCTCAAAAGTCCTGTATGGACATTTGCAAGACTTTGTTTTTACAAAACACAGGAAGGTTTGGAATTTTCCAACAAGACAGTAATAATAATCAAAAATAGGCAGACAATTTTCAAGACAAGTAATCACAAGAATATCTATATTGTTAAGCACATAACATAAACTGAATCTTAGCCTCCTGTAACATAGAATCACAGTGGGAGCTATACTCTCCAGAATAAGCCAAAAGTCAGAAGGCAGTTTAAAATTAGAATTAATGAGGAGTCTTTTTTTCCTCAAAGATTAGCTATTGAAAAAAAAAAAAAAAAAGGCACACCTATTGCTTCACATAAATGTTTATTAGCTGTATTTCTCACTATATAGCAAATTGTAGCCTACAGTTCTTTTCTTCACACTGATTCCAACTATGATGTGATATTCAATTGCTCTTAATTTTCCCAGAATCGGATTTTACTGTAGCCAGATGCTTCCTCCCCTGCCCTCCATAGGTCTTTCCCACCCCTTTATGATGTGCCAGTGTATTCCATCTAGAACTGGGGGAAAAAAGTAATTACTGTTTTTCTCTAACGCTCTTTCTTATCTACCTTTCTTCAGTTTCCTTCTACAATATATTCTGCTACTATTGACAGTATTTTAATCATCACCTCATCATTTTTGCTATTTTCTTTACAGTTTGGTGGTTTTTATTAATTTATATTTACCTACCTTAATTTTGCCTATAAGTTAACTTTTGCAGGGTAAAACTCAAAGACACTTAAAGCTGCATTAATACATGCAACATTTTGCCAGGGAAATAAAATACATACCTATCATCAAATAGCCATTAAATAGCCCAGGTAATCAGCTTGACTAAAGCATGCTAACTTCTTCTTAATTTAATTAGTAATGGCTTGTCACTTTCACCATGGCTGCTCACTAAATTTGGAATTTGTTGATAATACGCATTTCAAAAATAAAATTTGAACATAAAATTTACATTTTCTTCTACAATAAATAATTGTAAATACAACATTTAAATTATTTGTCTGAAAGCCCCAAATCAGAATGCAAAACAAACTTTTATGAGGTTCATGAACAATGTTAAAGATTTGACACCTGCCAAAGACCCAATTATGGAAACCCATACATACACTTTAAAAATAATTTAGTTTTACCAAATGAACCAAAGAATCTCTTAGAACAACTACATTCAAAATGTCTAAGAAAAATTTCAGAGAATTCTAAATTCAGAAATGAACATAATGAAGCTAAAAAGGAAAAAATTGATAGCAGTTCTACATAAATGTACTTAAATAGCAAGTAAACAACTGCAAGTCCCTGCCATAAAACTTAATTACAAATAAATAAAAAAAAAAATAAAAAAACCCAGCAACCTGAACATTTACAAATTCCAGGATAAGCTTTTTCTATTCGAATATCAAGAAAGTCAAAGCTCATTTAATAAAGTCAATCAAAATGAAATTTGGGGATAACTAACAGCAGTTATTTAATAAATTACCAGGAAATCTCAGGAAGCCTCCCAAAGGCATCTTGATGAAATGTATTTAAAAATGACTGAAATCTCAGCTGTCCAGCAATTGTGTTGGAGCAGGAAAGAGATGAAATATTGAAAGAGAAAAAAAATCTTTACTGCAATAATCCTGCTTCAAGCCATAGCCCAAGAACGCTCACAACCTTTGCTTTTTACAGTGCCCTTGAACACACAAGAGAAAACACTCTCCTATTCCCAACGCACAACTAAAAAGGGTACTCTGGAAGATACCATCTGTCATTTCTCATATTCAGTCTCTAGTTTTCATCACACTTCTTAAATTTACCACCTGTAACAACATACCAGAGGTGAGCACAGCAGGGAATAGGCCGAAGGCAGATACAAGATTGTATGTGCTAGATGAATGGCCATGAAAGTGGGCAGCAGCTGAAAGCAAACCTCCAGCAGCACCCAGCTCCCTCAGCCTCTCCGCACGTTGGTACAGGTCATCAGAGTGGACACTGATGTCCAGTAAAAGAGAGGAGCCATTCAGTCCCCCCATATGGACATAACTGGACAGGTCTGTTGCTGTATTTCCAAGTTCTTTATCTCAATTGGAAGAGGAAACCACCCAGTCTGACACATGCTGAAGGCAACCAGCGAACATAGCAGTAAGGCTGTATTGTCCCTCTGGTGGGCTGCCCTGGACACCTCTGAATCCCTTGGTGTAAGCAATCTGCATGGCCAGAAAACACCATTTCATAATAAGAAAGCCCTGTAGCAGGGCTATGCATTGATTTTTTTTTCCAGTTAGAACTAAATAAGCTACAGGAGATCTGCCATGTAAAAATGCTCATATTTTCATGCAGGCACAGGCAAGAAAGAAAGAGAGCAGACAAACATCAGGAAGTGCCAGAATTTTCCAATGCAATTACTTGGCAACAAGTTGCAACTATATTTACTGCAGTTTTCAGTGATGCAAAAATCCATATAGATACCCCTAATTACTCTAACATCACCTGAAACCAAGCTCTGGACCTAGAAGTCTGAAGGATTCATCATTTTGTGGTAGGTGGAGAGATTTAACATTCACATTAAGAATGACCTGGTTCCACTTGCAGTACTTTAAAACATCATGGAAAAAAAAGTGGAGGAAAAAAGTTCAAGAAGTGAAATAATTTTATTTCCCTCATCTTTTAACACCAGTCTTCAAATGACAACAGCATAGAAATGCAGAATAGCAGAAGCTTACAAGAAGCATTAAACACATTTCTATATGCTTCTACTATTTGACAATATATATATAAAAGCAAGGGTATTTATAATATTTGAAATAACATCTCCTTTTTGCCATTTATCTCAATTCCAGTACTTCATTTTTTTCCCAGTAGTCAAGCAACTAAAAAATCAATCCACCCACATACAGTTTGATGATCCTTGCTCCGTGCGGTATTCCAAACAGAGACATTTAAGAGATTATACTCTCCAGCCAGAGAAAGCAACTGGTCACAGCTTCATACAATATAGCCATTACTCATGGTGCAACCTGTGATAAATGATGCCATCTTTCTGTACCTTTAGAGGCAGGGGTTGGCCACCAGGGGGTTCCATACAATTAGTCTCCACCTCAGCCTAGGCACAGAAAGCTCACCAAAGCTACTCAAAGGTAATTCTTGAAAGAAAGCCACTATACAGAAGACCTTAGCTTTTAGCAGAATACCATGGATAACATTCATAATTATATTTGTCACTCAGGTCTATTTTCAGAATTTGGTTTCTCAGGTTACTACATGTCACCACTCAAGATCTCGGTAATTTTAACTCCTCGTTCCACTTCCTTAGAGGGGTTTAACACCTTTGGTGTAAGTCAACAGTAGTGCCGCCGCATTATTTACTACATGTTGAAATCTAATGCACTTTATTTGTTCTAATTATGAAGTCATTACTAGCATGCAGAAAGGCACGTAATCGATTAGTAACAACATGCTTCTCCCTAAATAACGTACTTGAGAAGTATGCCATAGATGTTAAAATGCCATTTAAAAAAAAATATGTTTATTAGTCTGTGAATTAAAGTCTACCTCAGAAAAAAAGACAGATTCAGGGTGTTAAATTATTCCAACTCAAGGAGACAAAATATGGAAAGCAATAAATTCAAGGTATTCTGTGTAAGGAAATCTTTATCAATTTATAATTTAGCCACAAGAAAGAACAGCCAGTTTCAGATCTTTTTGGCTTTGCTAAAGAACAGACTGGCAAGGCTAAAATACTTCAATCCTGTGACTGCACACCATCAGCGAGTCCAGTCTTCCAAGTCAGCGATAGCATGCAGCCTAACTACAGAGGGCCAAACCCGAGTTAATCATTTCTTGGCTTTATTCTGTGGGAAGATTAGGCTGTCTAAGGTCTCAAATTGAAAATAAAAATAACCCCCTTGCTCCACACCTAGCAAGTACCATGGCTGATTGGTGAAGCAACGGTGAGATGGACCTCAGAGTCTCCCAGATCTTCCCCACACGGCCGCCTCATCCCCATGAAGTGGAGAACACCTTCAGGTCTTCACTTTATGCTGAGGGTCACAATCTGAGGGTGATCTAGCTCCCTTATTCCCAGAAGGTGACTCTCTTCAAAAGCAAGTCAATCCCAGGCTAGTCAATTATAAGAAAGCTCAATTGCCACAATGAAACAAGTGCCTGAACTGTGCTGTGCTTCCCCTTTCCTCTGCGTTATAATAAAATGCCATCCCTTTTCAGAAACCCCCAGGAGATTTCTGAGGTCTGCCTGCTTGCTAATGGGCCATCATAAGGATGAATGCAGCTGAATATAATTGTCTGTATTTTAATAGCAAATGTTAGTAATCTAATTACAGTGGATCACTGTTCAGGGATAGATTCAAATATGGTTGAACTTACCAGGTCCCGTATATGCACTTGCCTCAGAATAAGGCACTCCAAATTAATATTTAACAGCAAAACATTTGACTTTGGCACCTTTACAGCCTGATTAGCGCCTACTTGTCACTGTAAACAGAAAATTTTCATGTTGCTGTTCCCTTTGTTAAAAATTAGCAAATGCACATTAAAAGCTCTTCTCCCCAATATAAAATTTCCTATGAATGAAACTCAACTTTAAAAATCTTAACTCAAGAAAAATATTCTGTGTGTAAATTTTAAGCACCACCAATAAAAATAATTGTTATCAAAGGAAGTATTTATAATTGCTGTCATTCTTCTTCTCATCTCTTTTACATTATATTTCCTCAGAAACAGAAAAGCAACCTCATCATCTCTCCCAAAAGAGAACAGAGAAGCCAATGCTGCATGTTTAGGCATCCAAGAACAAAAAAGGTGTCTCTAAAAAAAAAAAAAAAAAAAAAGCTTATTCACACTAGAACTATGCAGCACACAAAACATTTATGTAGGCCTTGCTTCAAGTTCAAGAACTATCCACTTGGCCACAACAGACAGCCAGGCTACAGGTAAGGAAGGAGATGGTGGGACCTACATCCTACACCCTGAGTGGACCACAGTGTAGCCTACATAACGCCAGCATAAAGATCGTGTTAATTCATCTCAGAAAAGCCACTATCAGTCCAACTCCTATTTAAACAGAAGGGACTTGATTTGGAGAGAAATTATTGCTGGCAGTTGCTTTAGGCACAAACTCCTGCAGTTTTAGAATGGAATGGGTAATAAACTCCCAGACTTTCGAGCAGTTCTGTCAAGATGCACTTTATAAATCAATATGAGCCCCCGATACCTATCTATTAGTCTGAGAGGACCTATCTGAGCACGCAGCATCCTGCTTCTTAAATCCCAGCCTGTGAACACCAGTAATCACTGAAAACTTAAGTATCAGAGAGCGGCGTTTTTGGCAGATTTTTCCACATATATCTTTCTTCCCTGATGATCCATTTCAGCTTTTTTTCTGTTCTATTCCTTCTCTCCACAAAAAAAAAAAAAAATTAGTTCCCCCTTTTATCTACAGTCAATCTACGTGCAGAGGAAGGGCTGTAAGCAACCGCAGCAGCTTCAGCAGCTCTCAGTCCCAACCAGGCTGTGCATATTCCCACTCTGCAGTCCCTGTGCAGCCTCCCCAGTACCACCCAGTGACTGCTGGGTATGCCTAGATCAGACAAACTAGGCCATGAGCTGACTCGGGGGTCATTCTTTGCTGCACTCAGAGGACTAAGATCTACAACTCCAACTAAACCAAAGGCTGCTTCCCTTCTTTTTCAATCCATCTTTGTTTAAACAAAGCCTGCTAGGTCTCTTTTAATGCTGCTTTCTTCTTTAAATTTTTTTCTTTTTTTGTCTAAGAGTCAAACACAAATGAAAAATAACCATAAAGCAAAAGCCTTAACACACCACTGAATCACAGAATTGTTGAGGTAGGAAGGGACCTCTGGAGAACATCCAGTCCAACTTCTCTGCCTCAAGCAAGGCCACCTTCAGCCACTTTCCCAAGACCACGTCCACATGGCTTTTGAATAGCTCCAAGGATGGAGAATACACTGCCTCCCTGGGCTGCCAGTGCTTGGCCACCCTCAGAGCAAAAGAGTGTTTCCTGCTGTTCAAAGTGGATGTCCTGTGTTTCAGTTTATGCCTCTAGACCTGTCACTGGGCACCACTGGAAAGAGCCTGGCTCCATCTTCTTTACACTCTTTGGGTATTTATGATCATTGATAAGATCCTTCTTGAGCATTCTTTTCTCCAGGATGAACCATCCTAGTTCTCCCAGCCTTCCCTCATAGGAGAGGTGCTTATCAGCCAGTAAAATGCCCTATGTCTGAGAAGGATGCCCCCAAAAAGTGACTTAGTACTATCCTGGTTAATACATACTGTGAATCGATGTATGATGCACAATATGTATGGACTGTGATACTAGGACAACAGGAGAAGCACTGCAATTATGGCATGATGAGTGCTGGCTTGGAGGAACCAAACCTTAGAAATGTAAAGGTAAAATTAGAAGAAAAAAAAATCAAACAATATGGTATAAATTTTGAACAGCACTTTAACAAACTTCTAACTAGAAAGATAAACATTTTTCTTTTCTCACCAGTAGTTATTTTTAGGATTTGCTAGAGCCACACTTCATACAGCTTTCCAGCCTGTTTCCATTGGCAGATAAGGTGGCTGGAGCACTCTGAATAGCACAGGAGAGGAGAGAGGGTGTCCAATATGGGGCCAGGTTTCTCACAGGCCCTAGGAGCACCCACAGGCACATTCAGCTCATTCAGAAGCACACAGGTTCAAAGATCACAGCTAGGCACAAAGAGCAGATTCATATCATCACCGATGAATGAACCTCTGCCATATTTAACCTTCAGTTCAAAACAACCAGTGCTGCATTTTAAAGCTATGTAAAAAAAAAAAAAAAAAAAATCAGTCCACAAAGATTTGTAAGTTATTAATTTTTTTCAATTTACTGAATGGAGGAGGAATTTCACACAGCCTTCACTGTATATATTCAATTTTTTGCACATTAATAAAACCAACCACAAACAGAAGTTCCATATCTAAGGACAGAGGAAAATGTTTTCATATTCATATGTTCCTTTTCACATAAAAAAGTAATATCTTTGATGGAATATTGTTAAATATTGCATGCAGGAGTTCTTAATGTTTATAAACAGTAACTTATTTACATTTCATTTTTATTTAAAGGCTTCTGATAATGTTAACAGATGAAATAATGAAAACAAGCCCTCTTCTTGGAAGCATTTTCCTTCCTGTGTTCCCATATACCCTCTAAGTAACATAGTCAACAAGGCACAAGTCGTATGTAAATTTATTTTGCAGTTTGAGAGTTGTGCTAAATAATTACTAACAAAAATGTATTATTTAGCTCCAGGCTATCTTGCTGCATTAGAATTAAATGGCAACTATTTGCTCTTTCAGTGGTGGCAAGAACCACTGGGCCGATGTCAGCATCATTTTAAATGCCATTATCACAGTCTCTGGTTCTTTAGAAGAAGCAGAGAGATTTATTTACAACCTAGTGAAAGTCTCATAATTCTTTAAGCACAACACCATCGGAAATATCTTTCTTATTCTTGGAAACTAAGAGCATATTAGTATTATTAAAAGTTATCCCCTTATTAAGAAGGCTACTATGACATTCCCATTCCTATGGGAAAATTCATTATCACATACCATTTGAGCACCAGTAGGCAACAGTGCATATTTACTGTGAGGGCAGAGCACAGAATACTCTTTTGAGGGCTTGCCAAAGGGCCATGTGACACATGCCCAGATCTGGTACTAAGGGTTGTGCAGTTTTTAACACCAGTCTCTCCCTCCCCTGCCTGGCCCCCCCCCCCCCCCCCCCCCCCCCCCCCCCTTTTTTTTTCCTCTTCCAGAAATACCAAAGAAAGAGTAACCAGAGACTGCACAAGCCTGAGCCCCAGCTGTTACACTCTTTGGAAAGATAACAGAAGTGTCAGCACCCTACACTCCTACTGACAGGCAGAATAGGCTGAAGAAATATGAGGACTGAGACACCGGATTGTTTGTTTTTCATGGTTAGTGACACTGCGGTTAAAAGGAAAGGGACATGCCATGCTGCAGGCACTACCCAATCACACTGGGAATATCCTCTCCGTGTCTTTCCTTCCAAGAAGAAAGCGCCTGCAGCCTTGGCCATTTGGGCAGAATCTTTCCACAATGTCTTATTCCATCTGTGAGCATTAGTGTAACAATCTGCCCCAAAATTAATAGTTTCTAAGGCTAATTGAGCATATATAAAGATACACACTCCCCCTGTCCCTGTCTCAACTGATGCCACCATCTTTTTTTCCCGTCTTTGTTAATAGCGGTATTTAAGATGGAAACATTTTAACAACGCATTCAAAACACACTGCAAACTAAATATTCATGAAGTCAAAACAAATACTCCCAGAGGAATATCCTCTTATGGATTCATAGCGAAGGCGGAGGTTGCTTTCAGTGCTTGGCAATATACTTTCTCCACACACAAAACACTGCTCAGCCCGTCCTTGATGCAGCCTTGGCTTAGCCACGGTCTCTGTCTTTCCCTGAGTTTGTTTTGACACAGACAGACCCCAAAAGCCCTTTGACCTAACTCTGTCCTAAAAGCAAAGCAGCCAAACTTTGCTCCAACATAAGAATATAATCCTTTATGGACACCAAAGTAAAAAATAACCAAAGTTCATGAATCCAAACATCATCTTAGCGAAGTGTTCCTCTCTTACAGAGCAGAATAAGATCAGGCTCCTTCTGGAAATGTCATTAATAGCTTCATCATGCTTTTCTACCTCTGCCCTATTGAACTTAGGAGGGTCATCCGACTTGAAAATAGAGAATGAAATACAAATACACCCAGACTTGAATCTCGGTTCAAGGTAAAATTTAGACTCACCCTTCTATCTAGACACACAATACCAAAAGATTGGAAAAAACTAAGGGTTGTTCAATGATCATCAAATATTAAAACGCAGTCTTGTATTCTGCATGCCCATTCCCTAGAGAATGCCTGCAAACAGTGTAATATTTAACTTGAACTACTTCAGGCAAAGGCAGCTAAAGCCTATCACTACTTCAGAATTCATGTTCCTATATTTTTAAATGACATTTTTCTGTCATCCACAGGCCAAACTCATACCAGCTTTTAGAAGCCAGTGTACAATAAACAATAATCAAAATATTTATCATTCAGCTCCCAGCCTTTTTACTATTTTGATAAATACATGGTCAGCATGTGTTCTTTTTTAGTCAAATAAAATCTGATCAAAAGCACATTTTTTGCTACTGCTGATAGTAAATCTACTTGAAGCAGATAGGGATACATCCATTTCCCTACTCATTATATAAAAAAAGGGAACACATTCACAGAGCTACATAATACTGCCATCCTAATTAAGGCTTCAGCCTCCAACTACAAATGCCTTATTCTTATTTGGACAAATATTCAGCCAGTTACCACTGAAAGTATTGCCAGGCAATGGACAAGTGAAGAGATAGATGGAGCCATCTACAAGCTGAAGGCACAAAATTGTTTAAGGGGAAATTAAATATTTATTAAATAATAATTAAAATGCTATTTTGTCATTTTTAAAGTTGAACCAAAAACAATTAATATAAAAGTCCATTAAATTCTCTATTTTAAAAAGTTCTCTGACAAAGGCATACAGTTTGGTCTTCTATGTCATAAGTAGAGGGATCATCTGACTTCGGTTTCATTAATGTATATAACATTATAAATGGGAAGCATATAGAAAGCATAACTTACTTCCTAATTTATTTCCCCATCTGGATTTAAACACAGCCATTGTGGCCTAGCAGAGATATCCCTGCAGATTTGTAACACACAGAAAGCATTACTAATGAACAAAGCTGCATATAAGCAGCTAATTCCAACTTTTAATGTGTTTACAAGGGCTCAAGTACATCTCTCGCAATCCATTTTAATAGTCCAGGCTCAGTAATGCATCAGAAGCAGAAGTAAAGCATCAGAAAATGAGGAAGCGTAAATGAAACAAAAGCAGTGGCAAAGCACTGTCCACTTCTCATCAGGAAAAGGGCAAACATGAAAAGAAAAAACAACAAAGGAAGCAAATTTTGGCAACTTCATTAGGAGAGAGCAATTCACAATCAACAGAAAAAGGAAAGAGAAGGTGGCCAGCAAAGGCTTCTCCTATGAAGACAAGGGAAGCAATCCCATTGTTCCACGTAGCAGTGCCTGTCAACAGTGCAAAAAAAAGCCCTAAGCCACTGGGGACTATTTCCCATACTGCCACTTTCTTAGTGACACCTGTCATGAAGCAAAACTAAAAATAAGATTTTCCACAGTCAGGATACATTAAAAGAAAAAAAAAAATCTAAGAAAGGGAAATCCCACTGAAATTCCAAGAGTGAAAAGAGGTAATCAGCTAAGCAGTGGGGATACTGCTTTCTCACTTTCATTCTTGACTAGCAAAAGCAGCAGGCACCAGGGACACAAGGTCAAGTGCATCCTCTAACAGCAAGTCCTGCAGCATCTGCTGAGCTTTTTCTCCTCTCTGGTACCCTTGGAGAGGCTGCAGCTGCCTCAGAGTTAACGCTGTATCAAACTGGTAGCAGCAAGCAGATTCTCCTACCTCCCCACCCTCAAAGATGGTTGTAACTTGAAGTCAAAACCTTACATGTATGTCACATTTGATTTTTCTTAAGTGATTAGTATATTACTAATCAAATTGAGAAGCTGATTAGCAAACTGAATATCTGATTAGCTCTTTCCATGATGCAAAGAATTAGATATTAATCAAAGCTCGTAGAAGATAAGCACTACCATCCTCACACTCATACCAAGCACCTGCATTTCACAAGGGGGAAAAATGATGATTATTAAAACAAATGAATTGTAGCTCTTTGATTAGTTCCAGACTCTTTTTTCCCTCTTCTAATCAAGGTAATGGTACAATAAATCTTTGAAAAATATATGCTGTATGTAACAAAACAGGCCTGATACATTTGTGCTCAATAAAGATTGTTCCCCCACTGCTCCTCCAGCTACCTAATACCCTCTTCTGTAAGATGACCTACTAGTACAAAATTCCATTCCAACAGCTGCAGACTGCTTTACTGGTATTAGCGGAAACAAGTCACTCACGCCATCAAACGAGCATAGAGTTTGTTTCACAGATGACAGAAGATAGTTCATAAGGTTTTCAGTGGCTTTAAATGTATATTAAAAAAAACGAAAAAGGAAAGAACAAAAAAAGCATCTGCTGGTGTCAAGACAATTTCTTGGCAGAACTCAGCAAGGGGACAGCTTTCAGCTGATTAGCTGTGCCCTCATAATTAAAAAGTCATCACAGTCACTGGGAATTACTTCAAGCTGGTTTACGAGTTAGATTCATCAATAACAAAAAAAAATCTACCCAGAGTGTATGCCTAATAGTTTTGTGGCTTTTGTTTTTTATTTATTTAAACTTAAGTAGTCAGTATCTGTCTACCTTAAAGCTTTGTATTTCTGCAGTAGTTTTTTCTATCAATGTTCTGGAAAACCTTAAACAAATAATTCCTTTTTTTTTGTTTCTTAAATGCTTCCAATTAAGCATTACTCTAATGTTTTCTTGCTTGTCATGGGATTTTTCAAAGAAAATTATAGTAAACTTTAACCATGCTGTAAATTCCAAGGTATAACTTCTCACTCAGAGAAGAATTTAAAAAATCTGAATTAATTCTTCCCTGCCTACAGCCAGAAAATACATTTCAACCAGCTTTATCATTGCCTGCATCAGCTCTTGGATAAAACACATTAGCCACTGCCCTACTGCTGTAACCCTCCTGCCAACGAGATCCAAGGGAATCTATTTAGGTTCCAGCTAATGAGCTGATCTATCCAAGAAAGCAAATGTTAGTCCTCAAACTTGTCCTCCAGTTACTATCAGTACTAAAATCTGTGCCATCACGCCATTTTCTTTTCCAATTTCTCTCTATTCTTTCTTTCCTCTTTATGCTAGGAAATACCACATGCATTAAAACATGAGCACTCATCAGTTTTCCTGTATTACCATAAGTGTATTTGGTTCTGAATTGCTCAAAGCATTACTGTGAAAATCTTGACTAGACTCTATTAAATTGGGTGGTACAATCCTTTTCACCTTGAATAACAAAACAACAAAAAAAGATTCACCAAAAGGTGTTCAGCTAATACCATAACAAAAATCACCATATTTGTATTCAACTGTGACAATAACATCAAACATTGAACACACATCTGTTGACTTGCAAATAATATAATATGCAAGGTCAGGAATTATGTTTCATACACAATTTTACACATGAGGAAGAAGAAAGAATAGTCAAGATCACAGCCAAATTTTCACAACAGCAAACTTCTACATAGTTCTTGAGTGTTGCTCTAGGCACCAAATTATAACATCTTGCTTTTGAAAGCGAAACAGAAATTTGGAAGCCTGGGGTGGGGAAAGGGGGGGAAGGACACAGTGCCATCCAAATGCTATGTTTTTAAACATGTTACACACATGATATCAAAATCTATAGCTACCTATACACAGCCCAAGCAGTGACTCAAAGAAAACAATACTCAATTTTCAGTACCAAGATACAGAAGTCTTAATTAGTAGAACAGAATAAAGAGCTCATCTCCCACTAGTGAAGAACAAGAATAATGCATACATGTAATTAATTTGTCACAGAAAATACATTGTTACATAGAGATACATACCTGGAATTCTGAAAATATAGTTATTTTCACATATATATCAGAAATATCACTATAGTATATAAACAGGCTATAGCAGCTTTTGCATTTTGCCTTCCAAAGTTTGCCTGGATTAGTTTCTCCACTAAAGCAAAATGCTGTGGGAGTGCTGGACAGAAGAATCCTGAGGCAAACTGGAACAGTTGATGAGATATTGCAACTCAGTTCATGGAAAGCAGCAAGTGCAAGATTTCTCCACTATCTTTCACTGTCACAGAACAGTCAAATAGAATTTCAGTATCCATGCTCATAAAATGCAAGGACATCTCTACTTAGTGCCACAGAGCAGAGAACATGTTGCATTCTCTAAGAGGGTCCACAGCAGGTTACACACTTAACAATACTTTCCTAAATACTTAGTGTACTTCGCCTGGCTTTGATGCAGTGCCTCCCAGATGTCCTGTTAAAACCTGTGAACTTCAGCATCCTGAAACCAGCTGATCCTGCTGTGTAAAGTAGCCCAAATGTGATTCCCATTCAAAACTGTGTCTTTTTTTTTTTGCTGGTGAACAGACTTCAGAGTATTACACATTCTGCACTGTGTTGAAATGAAGGATGCTCAAGAACACTGGATGCCTGGTATCCTGTTGGGCTCTCCAGAAAACAAGTTTCCCACCTCAGGAGATTACTCCTTAGAGAAGATTTTAAATAAATACACCTCAAAATAATTTCACAGCTGTGCAAGTACCTTAACTGCATGAACAAATTGAAAGACCAGACCAGGCTTCTAAGAGTAAAGCCTTGATATCCAACTGTGCTATAAAAACCAGGCTTTTGCTGTATTCCACGCTTGGTTTTTTTTGGAGTGCAAACAATTACTAACTACTACACTTTAAAAAAAAAAAAAAATTTCTGTAGTCTTGGTTTATGTTATTTTAAGCTACCATAAGAACATTTCACTAGGAGAACAGAAGACAATTAGCATGCCTCCTGACAGCAACCTGAACTTTGTAGAGCTTCTGCCTGGTAATCTTAAACACCACATTTCTTAAGGTACAATTTCCCTCCTCTCCACCACCCCCACTCCACCCTCCAGCTCCCTCCTTGACAACAGAGAGCAACACACCTGAGAGAGTGTTGCTGAGACATAACCTCCTACTGCCTCATTTTTCTCTTCTAATAAAAAAATAACTGTTAAACTTCCAGCTCTTCCAACAGCCAGCCCAGATACCTGCTAGAACTTACAGGATACATCCCTAAAAACTGCAGAGCATGTTTCTGATAGGCCACAAAACCTCAAATCTTCTTCCTAAATATTTATTTAACGAAGAGGTGCAGGTAACAGAAAAGAAAAAAGAAAAAAAACCCACAAAGTTGACTAAAACATCATTAACTCTCTGCACAATCTGCCCTTGGAAATTCACTTGATTCAGAGAAACACAAGAAGGTGTCATTCCCATAATCATTCTCTTGTCACTTCTTGAGACCTGGATTATGCTTTGCTATCCAGTCCTCCCTACCCTGCTGCCTTTTTCTTTTTTTTAATTTATTACTTAACCAGAAAAATAGAGCTAGGTTTCTAACCCCCGTGCTTGGAAGTAAAACCAAGGCAACACAGTCTTCACAGCATTGGAACAGCCTGCAACACATTATAAACTTCAGTCTTTTCAGTACTTTCTAAAGTCTAACACTTTTTTTGTTATCTAAAGATAACAATGGAAACTTCAGCACTGATTATCATTTCTGCAGAAACAGACAGCCAAAAGGCTTATTCTAACACTCTCAAATTGTTTCCAAAACTTCCTAGGTGCCAGAAACCCCAACTGTTTTCTTCCAAAAGCTCCAGATTTACTCCTGTCTGTATTTAGAATGCACTTAGGTGGACCTTCAACAATTCAAACCCTGAAAACAAATGGGGAACATAAAACGGGATTCAATATCAAAATAGGCAGCCACTTTAACACCTGGTTTTATTTGTATACTGCTTATTTAATGAAAAGCCTACAATTCAATAAAAATAAAAAACTAAAGCTGCTGCTACAAAGAATACACTGCACAACCAAAGTTTGCCGTGCGTCTTAGATGCAGATTGCTCATCTTCATAAAATTTCAGCTACCTCAACACAACTAAAGTACTAAATTATCAAAATAAATGTTTGGTGTATTTTTAATATAATTTAACAAGCAAATTATTACCTGGATAGAAGAGAGACCTAACTGGAGACTCCACTAAGTAAAAGGCTGGAGACTAATCTCAACTGTTGTCTGCTCTCTTGGTGTCACCGCCAAGAACCCAAGGGCACCTGCATAAGCAATAATTGCCCTAAACAGCCTCATCTAGGATTCCCACCCACACAGCCCTTCCCTGGGATGAAGATAAGCCTAACAAACGAGGCTTGTCTGAGAACAAATATAAATTCTTCCACAGTTTCTGCAGCCCTGAAATCAAAGAGTAAAGAAGCCCTTCTTTAGGCAAAAAATTAAGATATAGAAAATAGTAATGTTTTTTATCCTCTTAATTATCTATGCAAGCAAAGAGTTTCCAAAGTAAAAATATTTCTTCTAAATTGTTCTATTTGTAAATGCAAGAGTTAAAATTACACACATTCAAATACTAGCACTTTTCATACATGCACCTAAAATGTATGTTTTTCTCTAGGTACAGATACACATGTGTTTATATGCATCTGAATTCTAAAATGCATACCCTATCTAATACTAAAGAATCATAGTGACTGCCATACATCTAGACCACTGCACCAGGAAAAGTCTAGGGAATTTGCAAACTCATACATTCACTGTGTATCAGAATATCATAAAACCCTCTGATTGCAAGAGACATTTTATACTAGGAAAAATGCATAATAGGGTGGATGCCCAGTATTTGAAATGAGTGTTCAAAATAGCTCTGGCTGGCTTTTCATCCCACCTCAACCAGCAACATGCTTATGTGCTGAGACAGAGAGAAAAGGCAATGGGTAAGCGAATGCTCCTACATACTGTTTTATGCCCTACCAGAAGGGCTAAGTATTAATGATGCATAAATGTTTCCAGAAAAAAATCTTAAAAGCTTGGAGGCCATATGTTATCATCACAGATATGCTATGGAACAGAAATATGGCTTTATTTGTGTGTTTACAGGAGTAACAGCAGACTCCACATCTAATTAAGGTTTTATTAGCATCTTCTCATACTACAAAATCTGTCCAGTGTATATCTGCTAAGCCTAAACCTCGCAACACAAGTTCTAGCAGTACTTCTCTGGGTCCACATATCCCTCTTTATCACTAGCATAATTATAATATATGTACCTACCCTTTCCTGGCACTGAAAAAACTTCAAATTCTGTTTTAAGCGTCACTCAGCTTGAAACTACAATGCTCATAACAGAGAAAGCTCAAGCAGTCTCTTCATGTGCTTAGCCCCCGACAGTCAACTGGTGAAGTAATAATTCATCCCAGCACCTGGTGGGTTGAGAGAAAAGACAGTAAGGAAGAGGAAAGGCTCAAGTGACTTCAGAGTGGGAGAATGAACTCTAGTTACACCCTGTTCAGCTCCCAGCTCTATTTCAGGTTTCAATCCAACCACTTACCAATGAGCTTCGACAATACTAAGAGGAAAGGAAATCATCAAATTGGACACAAAATAAAGTTGACTCTATTTTCCTAAAAATAACTCATAAAGAATTTCCAGTCCTTTGTACTGTATTCAGTTAACTGAAACTAAAAGCCAAACAAACAAACAAACAATACACCCCAAAACACCACACATTCTACAATAAAGATACAGTAGATATCGGGGGAAAATGGAACTGCTGAGAATTATGAAAAGACCAACTCCATCACAAGTTCTGAAATATTTAATATTTACCTAAAAATCTATTTTTCATCATGTTTTTTTAAGATTACTGAAATCTGAAGCTCTGGCATAAAATAAAGACTCCCAAGTCACCTGGGCATGACTGCAAGTGTAGCCATGTTCACAGAGCTTGAAGTGTGAATTGAAGAGTGAAGGTCTCACCTAGTATTACCCAGGAAAATGGTTAGGGTTCATTGTTCATCTGCTTCACTACATGTTGCTGGAATTTGTTTGGCTTTTTTCAAGTTAATGAATAAAATAATAAGATGTTATTAATTTTTAAAAAGCATTTGAAAAGGAAAGATATTATTATTACTTTCTTCTTCCCCAAGTAATGGTATTGATACATTCACGCAATCTGATGAGTGATGGCACTACCAATACCTTACTCTGGTAGATAAGCCCTCACGGGCTAACAGACACCAAGTAACAGAGGATGTCCCTGTGCCCACTGGCAGCAACGCACACAGGGAGCTCATCCAAAAGCCAAAGCCTACAGATCTAAGCAGCACAGCCTCAAAGAGCTGCAACTTACCAATGATTTCAGCAGGTATTAGCTGGAAACCCACCAGTGCAGCCTCACTATACTGCAGCAGGCTGACTGAGATGAAAGAGACAGAATGAGAACAGTGCTAAGGGACATGGTGTAGGGGATGATTTGTAGACTAGGGTAGATGGTTGGACTCGATGATCCCAAGGGTCTCTTCCAACCTAGACAACTCTATGATTCTATGAAAACACAGAAGAGAGAGGAGAAGACACTCTGAATTCTTTCTATATAACAATAAAATTGGAAAAATTGTTCACTGTTCCAAGAGAAAACGAAGAGATTAAATAATCAGTTATGATAAACGAAATGGCACCAGACAAACCTCTTTATCCCTTTGAAGTATCATGGGTTGTGGTGAGATCAGAGGAGTGCTATGCAAAGAGAAAATAAGCAGCGTGAGAGGCTCACACCACACACCTTGAGTGTGTAACACTGTGTGTGTGTTCCTGTATGTGTGTGTAAATATTTGGTGCACAATTACCTACAGCATGAACTTGGCACATAAGTGATTTTCTCAAGTGCATGGACACAAAAAAAAAATCTCTCGTCCTCTTCTCTGGTCTATGGTATTGCCACAGGGGCATTAGCAACTTAATTAGCTCACACATCACACATCATTTCAAAATAATTTTAAAACTTGCAAGTGTTTTATAAGAAAGCCTCTGATTTAATAACCCAAATAATGCCTGGCGATTAAATCAAGGCCACATTATATAAGTGAGTGTCATTAATTTAATCTGTGACAATGGATTTGAGTGCTTATCTAAATGTTTCCATTTTTGTGGTTTCCACAAATGCTAACAAAATGCCAACAGAAAATAGAGTACAATAGTTGATTACACAATACTGCAACTGGGGGTAGCACAAGTTTCCCAGCTAATTGATTTCACAGAATCACAGAATCTTAGTGGTTGGAAGGGACCTTTGAGATCATCGAGTCCAACCACATTAAAAAACAAAAACAAAAAACAAAAAACCAAACAACCAAAAAAAAACCAACCCAAAAAACCCCAACAAACCCATAAAACCCACACACAANNACAGACCAATAATCTTGGGCACTAGAGCATGCCCTGAAGGGCCATGTATTCTTAAATACCTCCAGGGACGGTGACTCCACCACCTCCCTGGGCAACCTGTTCCAGTGCATTTGAAAAACATGTCCAAAGGGATGAGCAAGTACTGTGTTAATTCCATACTGTGCTTTCTCTTTAATGCTCATCCAAAACCTATTATACCAAGGGAATTTTTCTTTTGACGTCAGTGATCTTTAGCTCTGGTTACTTTTCACTCTCATTCCCACACAGTAAAAAGACTACTGAAAGCTTTTGACTGCCAACAAGTAATCTTTGAATAATATTCTGCAATTAATCAGAAAATAATTTCTTTAATCATTTATTAATATCCTATCATTATACACCTACTTGGTGTTTTTTTATTTTTGCAGGATGGGGGAACACAATAGTAATTTACACATGCAACAAAAAAACCCCTTTGTTCACTGAGACATAATGAAAGCAACAACGTGAGCAGCAAAAAAAAAAAAAAAGCCTGTGGTTTAACTGTAATTTTTGTGGTCCTTGAAGCTGTCCCACTGGACTAGGTTATCCTCACTTTGCTAAGCAATTGCGAGAAATACACATGTAAACTTATATCTGTGGATCTTTCAGTGCATCCTTAGTCACTGCAGAACTAACTGGATTTCAAAACAAATCCATCTCCAACTGCCCAGTTACCATGAAATACTTTTCTGCAGGGTGTGGAACTTTAAACCCATCCAGGTTGAACATTGAGGCACTGACTCTGAACTAAGCCTTTCCCAGTGCATTTACTAACTCAAAGATACTTCATCTAGCTTGACCTTCCTGGGGCAGATAAATAAATAACAAGCACAAATAGAAGGACAGTTTTAAAGAATCACATTTTATTCAGGCTACTGATGCTGTATCTCAAGTATGATTATTTTCTAGTTCCTTAAATCTAAAAGTTATGACTGGTTATAGACCATCTGAACCATTTACTTTTTATTTCAGTGAAAAAATGAATATGAGACCATAAGATTTAAATCCCCCCACAAGAATGACTACAAAATAACAGGAATTCCAAGTACAGTATCTATTATACTGCCATATAAGAAAAGTGGATAAACAAGCACAGATTTTCCTGTTTCCCCAATCAGATATAAAACAAACACCAACAGTTTTCCAAGACAAATATGCAAGTACAAAATAATAAATCACTGTAAATAATAGAAAAATATATGCTGAACACAGACAGTGTTAATAACCCTATATTAAACTGTAGAGTTGCAGGAAACAGAATTTTTGATCTTGCATTTGTCAATTTCCAAATACCATAGCTCTGGCAGATGAAATAAGAAGATTCATAAAGGTTATCAGCTATAAGCATATACATTAATTTATCAGCTAATTTTTCTCTATCCCTGACTAAGGATACAAGAAAATTTGCAACTTTCTCTCTAAATTACAGAGATTTTTGTTTGGGATTAAATTTGTAGATCAACTTATACTTTTAATCAGGTACATACTATATACAAATTGCATACACAGATAAGATGTGTGTTTGGAGACCAAAACATTCAATTTCTGTATTTCAAAAATGCATGTACCTAAAGGTATTCAAAAATATTTCATAATTATATGTAGCTCACATATAGGTTTTAGAAAAGGTATAATAGTTTTTATGGCACTCTTAGAACTTCTAATACTTACTCACTAAAAATACTTATAATTACTACTGCCTCTTACTACTACTCTATGGATGAACTCTCTATTAGGAGAGTTAGTTACTCTATAGGAAAGCAAGCCTGGAAATTGAATAAATTATAACTAATCTCTGCAGCATCTCTCAAAGTATGTCATATTTATTTTGATTTAATGCTTGCCTGTCTTTCCTTCCTTCTGCGATGGTACTTACCTACCACAACTCTAGTTTTTACTTCGTTGTTACAAGAAAATACGTTCCAACCATAACCAGGAAAAGAGGCCCATTTTTGTTCCAAAACAATGCACAGCTTAAATTCACAGCACTTGCAAACAGATGGTGATACACGGTACAGAAAGTTCAGCAGCCATTAGTATATCTTAGCACATCTATTTTAGTATATTCTTTCTTTCCCCCTGAAAATTAATTTAGCCATATTTTAATCTCAAATTTTTGAGGGTCTGGGGAAAAACATCACATATAGGGAGGACTGAACAGGTCTTTTTTTGATAGCTACTACAACAGAGCTTTCACTCATTTAAACAAGTTTAGAAACTAGAGATACCCCGGAGTACCACATTTGAAAAAAAAATCTATCTACCACAATAACTATAAAATATATTCCAAGTTGTGTAAAATTTCTTTGAATTTCATTTTAATGTTAGTATCAAAAGTTGTTGTGTTGTGTTTGTTTTTCTTTAAAGAGAGAGAAAAAGAAAACTGCCACACTTAAATGTCAGACCAAGAAAAGGTTAGTTAAAACACTCTACTACAGAAATCAAAATGTAACTCAATTTTGGAGAAAGCATGCAAAAATATCAAAAGATTAATAATGGGAGTCTAAGTGCACCATTTTTCACTCACAATTATATGTCAGCCACATAAAGTAAACAATATTGGTATGTGAAATCCACTGTAATAGAATGTTACGCAGATACAAAGTGCAACTAATGCAGACAGTCAAATTACTATTTTAATGGCATTTTGTTCTGCATATAGATTGTCAAATATCACAGCATCCTAATCTTAAACCCCAGAGAGTAATTAGTTCTCTAGTCACTTCTTGCCTATACTTAAATGATATACTTCACCTGAACAATATCATAGAAATTAGAGGGTCTTTCCCCCATTTTGGTTTTGGTAAGCCATCAGGTTTTACCTGGAGATCCAGGCATAAACACTGCTCCAGAAACAGTCATTTTTGAAGGGCAAAGTGGGAAAGTGGACTAGATGGATTTTGACAGGGTTAAAGCTTTATTTTTCTTTACCTGTTTTGTTCCATTTTTTCTACAATAGGGTAAGTAATAAAAAAACGTAATTATCTTTTTCTCATGCCTACTTCCCTCTACTGCAGAAGAAACCTAGCTCGCTAGTTTGACCCACATGCTGAAGTTTTAACTGCATCAAGTGTGGATGAAATTAATCTCTCCCTAACTCATCTGTCTTTACAACCTTCAACAACCTTTACAACCTCCAACTACTGACCAGGTGAGACAAGGACAAGCAATAAGAGAGTGCTAGGAACAGCTGAAGTAGCACTTGCAGAGACAGTATCTTTTTCTTACATCAGCAGATAAAGAGATATCGAAGGGAACAAAAGCCTTTTGACACTCAAAGCCTTTATCAGACCTGGAAAAAAAAAAAAAAAAAAAAAAAAAGCAAATGCCAAGCTAAGTTAAAATTTTAAAATACTTGGTTTATATAATTAGCTTTGTTCCACAACAATTGGACAAACTTTAGAAAAGAGGAGCTAGACACCTATAGAGCAGAAAAAGCTTTTGGCAGGGGTAGAAGCAATAACTCTCAATATATTTTCCAAACATAAGGAATATGCACCTATAGAACAGCTGGGAGTTAAGAGGTGTTACTCAGGAAAAACGATAATCTGCCATAACAGCAATGGCTCAATTGCACTTAGTATCTAATGAGATTTTACTTTTAGCACTGATGTTCATTTCTAAAGGCTTTTCTGCAGTTTCTCTTGAAGATCAAGACTGTGAAATCAGGGAGACTTTTTTTTTTTTTTTAATATTCCTTTTCTCAGTTATTTTGTTCATTACTCATTGCCTGTGTAAGTTTATTCTGTTATATATAGTATTAACTCTTATTTGATTCTGCCCACTCCAGTAGCACTCAATGCACCAGTTAAAGCCTACCATATGCTGAAATTTGCACATACATAATTGTCAAAAAACAATGATTCTGTGCAAGACTGCAGGTGCAGAGACACCTTAAGGCTGTTAGTCCAAAGAAATTTTTCACCTTAGAATGAGTGTGCAGATGTTAGTGAATAGGATGCTGAATGAAGACCAATGGAAATAAAAGTGAGGGAAAGTGTGGAAAGAAAGCCTATAATAAATTGTGAGCACAATACAGCATATAACAATATCTGGGGAAAGGAAAAAAAACCCTAACTACTCATACTGGTTTGTTGCTTTCTTATAACCAGACGACAAATATTGGTCACTTTACTCTTTTGAAAAGCCTTTGCTTGCTGAGGGTCATCCTTAGACTGGTGTTATGTCTCCTCAGATCCCATACAAATAAATTTGAGAGCCTTAGCTTTCTAATGGCTTGAAAATGTGTACCATAATAAATCAGAAAAGGCAACTGATACAAAAGCCCTCAAAGCTAAATTCAAAACGAATCATCACATTCTGTTGAAATTATGCTACATGCAGCCAAAACAAGTTTGATAGCATGTCACATAAAATCAGATGGGTAAGAGGCAATTGCCATTTATTCGTATATATCAAAAACATTTGATGTCAAGCATCCATTGCAGACAACAAAAATATTCTGGGCTTGTATTTTTTTCTTCCCTCTACATAGGAACTGCAATTTCAGTATCACTTCATTCAGAAAGATATGATTACAATAGCCAGCAATTTAGAAATACGAGTAAAACAGCAAAAAGAATTGTTTTACATTACTTTAATACTATCATTAGGATTTCTGTCAATTTCAATTAGTGTTATAAAGTCCTTAAACAGAAAATATTACAAATATGAAAGGTGTTTCTCAAAACATCACTGTGGCATATACACTATTACAATACAGACAAGTAGGTTTGGCAGTTATTTATAATTATTTTCATAAAGATGACCCTACTGTTTCATTGCTGAGATATTCTTGGGGTAAAACATACAGGTAACATCCTACCCTCATCAGAGAAAACGTCTCACCAAGTCATGGATTCTCCAAAACACATAAATGTTATGCAATGTCCAATGTCACTCGTATACATAATATCTGACACCAAACTCAACAACACTACAAATGAGTTACGAGACAAAAAAAATGTAATATCTAAGCTCTTCACAGAATTCAGAATAAAGTAGCACAGTCCTAGCCACAAAAATCTTAACTCAGAAATTCATTGCTTCAGCATTTCCAAATCAATAAAATATTCTCATATTTCTCAAATCAAAAAGTGAAGTGTTACTTATTGCATGGAAGATATAAACAGACAGGCTGTGCTCCCACAGTCTTTCCATAGAGTTTCATGCCTAATGGCCTCTTCCTGTGACTGACAGCTCTGATAGACTCGGCTGAAGGCTGATTTTAATGAAACCCCATTTTCCAAAGCGAGACCATTATTTTTGTCCTAATCATAACTTTCAGCACAAAAAGGTCTCTCGGTATCCTCAGTATAATTTTGACTTGAAATACCAAACTCTTTTTACACAATTTGGTCTACTGACTTTCAGTCAGCTTTGCAACAAGATATTTTCTTCAGCTTATGTAAAGCCAGAATGATAGCTCATTTTGATTAAAATAGGCCTTGGACAATTGATATAATAGATTTCTCTGTTCAGATGAATAGGATATGTCAGTCAGAAGGCCTGCAGTCTAGAAGCATTGAGTCGGTATGTGGGATCCAAACACGTTCAAATCCCAGCAAATCCCAGTTTTCCTCTTTAAAGTGAAGATAAGTTTTAGAATATGACTGCTTAGAAAACAAACTCAAAAAGCTTTTTAAACCTGTGTGAATTGTTAACTAAGAGGGTATTCCACTTCTGAGCCTTCAGGCAGCAACCTGAACCAACACTACTGGGCTCACACAGATGTACTAAAATACCCACCCCATCATCCAGTTCAGTCCTGAGCTCTTCAGGAGGCAAAGCCTCCATCATACAATGTCTGTTGAGATTTAGGTGGGAAACAAAAGAAGAGCTGTGCATCCAGAGTCAGCAAACGGGGTACATACCCTTGCTGAAATCCCAAATGACAGACCAGGAGGTGACCACCCGCACACAGACAGAATTCCCTCTCCCAGGCACTTGGGCTTTCTGCTGCCTCTGCTCACTGAAAAATAATATCATCCCAGTGAGCTAAATGACTATTTTCAGCAATATGGAAAATAATATATTCAAATGGAGTGAAGGAAGAATACGGACAAGTGTGCTGCAATTTAAGGTAAATGAGCATTCTGCTTACCTCTCAGAGGTAAGCTTGAAGGAGCTATTTAAGGAGTTATTTAAGGTGAAAGATGACTCCGATGTTAATGAGACACAAGGACTAACAGACAACTAAGATTTAAGAAACAATTCTTAACAAAGTCTTGTTTCTTTACCTGCTATTCATCAGACAACTCTTCCTTGAAGTCAGCCACTTACTCCAAAACCTTACAAAATTCATTACTGCAGATTCAAGTCTGTCTGTGCACTGTTTTTGCAGAGTAAAACTTTAATATGAGATTGGAAAAAATCTGCATTATAGCTGCCTACAGGTCAGGGTTTTAGTAGCCAAGGGCTATGCCAGTGCCCTGTATAGGAGGCAGCCCTGATTTGATCACAGCCACCTCTGGAACCACCATAAACAGCCCATCACCCCCACCAAAAACTCAGGCAGGATTCAGGGACCCAACGGCTGTCACGAGGCCTGTGGGACACCCTGAAGGACTGCAGCCATGGGTGACCCATGCTGGGGCAGCAACACTCTTGAAGGACTGCAGCTGTGGGGAACCCCTGCCAGGGCAGGGACACTCCCCCAGGGGGACTTTGGCCTGTGGATGCCACTCTAGAACAGGGAAATTGAGAAAGAGAATGGCAAGAAAAACAATAAAACAAAGAAAAGCAGAAATATACCATTATGGCACATGACCCCACCTCCCACAGTTCTCTTCACCTCACCAAAGGAGCTGGGTCACACTGAGCAAAACCTGCAGTGAAGATAAGGTGAGACAAGGAAGGGGTTAGGATAGGTGTTTAGCTTGGGGGAAGGAAGCCTGGGGAAGTTTAGCTTGGGGGAAGGGGAAGGAAAGGTGTTGACTTATTTAATTATGTTCTTTTCTTTTTCCACACTCTCAATACCCAAATACATGATCTGAAGTTACTGTTAATTGGCAAAAAACTGAATTCAACAGAGATTCCCACGTCAAGACTCTTTTGCTCATAACAAGCTCCGACATCAAGGTGAAAGAGATTATTTCTTTAGGTTTCATAATAAGTAGAAAAATAATAAGCTTTAGCCTTTCCTTCTGAGTACTTGTACAGAACATCGTGGGTATAATTATGGCAGTAGTGTATTCAAAAG
Source organism: Scolopax mira (assembly GCA_004320125.1). Taxonomy (NCBI): domain Eukaryota; kingdom Metazoa; phylum Chordata; class Aves; order Charadriiformes; family Scolopacidae; genus Scolopax; species Scolopax mira. Next base: position 285,171 of record BJBW01000036.1, read on the forward strand.
CTTGAGGGAATACAAACAGATTGTAGTAACATCCCATTAGGTTGTCTTTCAACATATGTCTCAGCTAAATAGATTTGAAAGAAAGTTCATCAAAATAGATTTCTCTGGACTGACCAGAATGAGGTCTGTATCGTTACCCTACTTAGGAAGCACTGACATTGTAATTACCTCAGGCGCCCATCTGGCACAAATCACAACATTATTTCATTTCAGATGGTCTCAGATATTAACTTTGTTTTACTCTCAGATTGTGTCATGAATGTGTGAATCGTGTCATTTACAACAGGAGAGCCAACAACAGTGATGTCTACCTCAGTGTAGGTGAGCCCTGGCAATTGGTAATGATGGAAAATTTCCTTTAAGGTTCAAATCATGTTTTAAATTGATAGTGAACTGAGCCTGTAATTCTTTGGTTTCTCTTCACTGTTTTGTGAAGAAGTAAATATGTGTTTCATATTTACTGGTAACAATTGACACACTCCTTGGTAGATGCCAAATACTGATGGAATTAAGTCCAAACGGTTGAAGTTTTTAGTTTCCTAAATAGGTCAAGGAATCTAAAATAGTGTAGTGCATTTATCCTTTTTATTTTTTCAAGTTTTCCCTTAAGGAGATTATTATGGTCTTTAATTTATCATTTTGAAGGATTGGGAAAAAAGAAAAAAAAAATAAAAAGCAAACAATTCTTGCATTACGGACTCAGTAAGGAAAGCATTTGTTCTTGAATTCAAAATTCCAGTCACACTGGTCTTAATCAGACAAATAGAACACCTTTGTTCATTAACTGAAGGATTGTAACTAAGGAAATCAGATGTAATGCACAAATATGCAAGGCTACAATTTCAATCTATTAATCTGAATTTTATCAAAATTTTACTCAAAGGTGCTAACTTTCTGACAACTCTTGTATAAGTAAACTTATGCACTATTTTTTTCTAAAAAGCAGACAATTACCACATGTTCATTTAAAATTTAGAAAGACAACTTAAAAGTTACATACATGTATATGCATCTTAGTTGCATTGCAAAAATACAAAAGGAGTGCAAGAGAACTAATTTGTGTTAAGCCATCCAGTGACACAGGTTATATATCCGATATCTGTAGATGATGTTGCTTTTTCTTACAACATAGATTTCTTCAAAAACAGCAGACTACTATACACCAACTTTCCAAAATATATCAACGTACAACATACATGATGTTGACCATCACTGAGGCAGTCAATTAGGTTTTGTTCTTCGGTGTTAGGGGGTTGCGTTGTGTTTCATGAGATAGGAAACAATTATGAGAACAAGGAGCTCTATGGGAGGTAAGAATCAAAAAATGTATTTTCCAAACATTTTCCTAGACCAACTTCAAAGTTATCAATACTTTGAGGGTTGATCAGCCAGAAAGGGTTAGTTGGTCAAATTAACATTCTAAATCTGTGACTGTGGTAACACAAGATCAAACAAAAACTCCTGAGTTTTCATTTCATCTGAAATGATTTTCAGTGCTACTCCATCAACATGAGCACCGTTTCTTAACTTTGTGCTAAGAATGGTCATTGCCATCTGGAAATTCATGACTTCAGTTCCTATTGATATGCAGCAAGCTAGTTTTGTTCTGATACATCAATTCACATAACCAATCTCTTTGAGGCAACGGCCACCTGCTTGAGATTTCCAGTTTCATTTCACTGAATTTCACTGATTTTTTAGAGTTGGAAGCGACCATAGAGATCATCCAGTCCAACTCCCTATTAGGAGCAGTTCACTGATGAACACTAGAAGCATTCACTAGCCCGCTAGAGGCCAAAAAAAAGAAACGAGGTCTTGGTCTTCCCCTGGGCTCTTCAGAGCTTGGCTAAATACCATGTATCAACTTGGAGGAAGAGAGCAGTAAAGTCATTTAGCCCAGGGTCTTTGGAAACTCAGCTCTGCTTACTCCAATGAAAGAGAACTCGTTACTCATAAGACTGAAAGTAAACTGGAAGTGACAGGCTGGATGCTTGTAAGCAACAGCTGTTTCTGTCATACATTTCCTGCGTTTTCCAGTAATCTGTGCAGTTATATCTGAGATCCCCTTTAGTGGACTGGGGGGCAAAGCTAAAGACCTTTTATGGGTGCTACAAACAATGAAAAACGGTTCTAAAAGGTAGTCCAGATGAAGGTGAATCTGGGTCAGAGCAGCATCATATGCTCCCAGTTGGAATCTACAGGGTAGAAGGCAGGAAAAATGATTCCTTGCTGTAAGAAAGAAAATGAATGCTTTGTCTTTACATAAACAAGTTATTAGGAATTGATGTTATTAGGAGGAAACTGCTTTTCAGAGAGATGTTTTTACCATGTTTTTCACAATAGAAAATGTTTATTAATTGAATATAAACAACAAAACATAAAACCACAATAGAGCTGTAGCAGAACACACCTGAAGTTCTGACTGCTCATATATTAGTGTTAATAGGTTATAAATCATGAAGGTAAAGTATTCCTTTCCTAGGTGGTAAAATGCTGCAGGAGAGATGTGATAGTTCAGTGGTTTCTAATTGGCCTCCTGTCCTCATCACAGCATATAGTGCTTGGTTTTCTCAGAATATTCATCAACAACAGTACAGTCTCCTGAAGAGGTGTTAATTTCTGTGCTTGCCCAGATGCCCTTCCTGCATGACCTTGCCTTTTCCAGGTACTTTTCTCAGCTAATCTGCTTTTTTGGCCACCTTCTAGCATTACCTTGAGAAATGTAAACCACGTCTTCTCTGCCCTCTTTCACTTCTTACAAAGATGTCTCAGATCCTCAGCAGCTATTTAAGACTTTTCCCCATAATGGCCGTGCTACCCTGAACTCTGTGAAGATACTCTACACAAAACTATTTTTTCGGTACAAGTGTCCCTATCAGCATCAATGGTGCATGTATTCTTCCTCCCTTTTGGTATCAGATGGCATTCCTATCTTATCTTATGAGTAACTTTGGTGATCATAAAGCCTTTTCCTACGGAGCCTTTGTACAATAATTGACAAGTTCTGGATTAGAAGAGTGGATAATAGATTCAGCAATACAATGTACAGCTCCACAGACTATGAGCATGTTGCCCTGAGGCATGCCTTCCAGGGGTTTAAATTACAAAGGAGTTAAAAAAAAAAAGGTGATATGGCATCAAGGGAAGGAAAGCATGGCATAAACACTGCCTAGTGCTGTTGCCCTGTTTGCAGCTACAGGATAGTGATTTATCGCCTGATGTTGTACACTTGGATCATCCCAAGTAAGTCTAACTTCCAGCTGCCAGATCTGCATTTTCTTCCCAACCATGCATTCCCATTCCCACTGCAGTACACATTCGAACCTGGCATGAACCATCTCAGCCTGAAAGACCAGCAGAAAAGCAGGACTTCTTACTTCCTAAGACAGCATCTTCATCTGAGGATTTCAGCTATTCTCCACTTAGTCCTTGTGAAAGATCTTCAATGCCAGGTGGTCACATTCCTGGCCAAGATCACCTTGGGGCCCATTTTCATATTTGCTTTCATCTGCTCCAAACTTTATAAATTATCCCAGCCCAGGCTATTGTTTCGGTCACTCTTGGAAAACTTTACCTTTTAATGCAAGTGCAGGGAACAAAGTAACAGGGAACAAACTCTATGCTTCCCCTCCCCTGTGCCTGGGGACTAGTGATGCCCACTAACCCCACTACATTTACGGGAATGCCTTGCAACAGAGGCAGAAGCTATGCATAACTGACATGTTTGAGCTCCTGACAGTGGCACATCTGGCACCAGGCAATGGCAAAAGAAGACAATCTAAATCTGCCTTCAGAACCCAACGGACTTGCTGCATTCAAGACAGATATTTCACGGCAACGTGGGAGCACAGTGCATTCACATCAGCCTCCTTTTAGCGGGGCACTAAGGCAGCTTGTACTCCTACAGTCCTCCAAAGCCACCTTCTTTGCTCAATCCCTTGTTTGTTTTGAAGCAGTGTAGTTCTCATTCTGTGTTTCTCCATTCATGCTGCCAGATATGACAAGAATTTTGCATTACAGTGTTCACGTTGCTGGGACATTTCCCCACTCTAAAGAGAGACTACTTGGACTCCTGGACTACTGTAGATATAAACCTGGGTAACACAGAAGTACCAAAGCATGGTGATTTAAAAATTGTGTGGTTCCAGCTGCATTAACTTCACCTGACTTACAGTAGCAATGGGGCAAAACTGTCTGTGTTCCAGCACTGAAATGGTGAAATTATATTAGGAGAATAAAGGGCACGCAGAGAAACTAATTCAGATGTAAAGCTATCTAAGCCTGGGAGAAGAGCAACAAGATTGGCTGAAGTGGGAGAGTTGTTCTGGTTATAAACTTTCCACTGAAAATAGGAACTATTTCTAGAAGACACTTCTTCAACTCCAAGGCTAGATTAGTTTGAAATAAAAAGGCAAACATAATAAATATATATAAATTTTTCAAGTCTGTTTGTCTATGGAATTGAAATACCTTACCCACCAAAACAAAAATATTATTCAGAGAGAATCCTGTTTTTTAAAGAAGGTCTTAAGAAAATTTAGTTCCTTCATTTAAAAGACAACAGTCCAAATAAGATCATAACATATGGGTTCTTCAATTCACTGCTGAATTTCTCTGCAATAAAATTTACTCAGGGTCAAAAAGGAAATTTAACGCATGTTCATATGTTGTGTCTGCACCCTTTTTCCAAATTATACAATGTGGCAATTTAATTTTCAAAACACTATGCTGCATAATAGCTACATAAATGCCACAAAGCACTATCAAACACACAATACATTAAAGAAAAAAATAACTAATTTCTTCCTCTAGTCATAATATCCTTGGCTGCTACATATAAGAACATTAGGCAACCGTGTCAGAGCAAAGAGTATTTTTCATTTCCATCTATCTACTTAAGTTCCCTTCTTCCAAATACCTCCTGTTACTCTTTCTGAGGTGTGAGTAATAGGCATAAGTTGTTCCTTCAAACTTTTGACAATTTTTTTCAGTCAATATATGTGAAAAGTAGTAATTATAGGGAGAACTGATAGCACTGCACATTAGCACTGCCATCATTTGCTATAAGGAAGACTCCATTTGCAGTTGCTTAGAACTTTGCCGAACTTTAATTACAATGACATTTTTGATCATTTGATTCCATCTCAGGTAGAATGTTTTTGGAAAAATGGCTAAAGCCTTTTTGGGAAAACTAAGCTGGGGAAGCGTATTGTTTGCCCACAAATCTGGAAAACATTACTAGATATGAATGGCTCAGAAGATAGAGAGAAGGCTAAGAATATACAGGGACAAGTGAGAGTGTTAAGGAGCCTGGGACTGCCTGGAGAAGGAAATTTGGACTGTGAACCAGGACAAAAAGAACTAAGAGGCAGAGACATGGGCATAAATGATTGGAATTAATTACTTCTGTATTGCCTATTGTATGGTAGCGGCATGGACTGCAAAATGCTACTGCAGAAAATAAAGGATGCAGGTCCTCTAAGCCATGGCCAGTCCCTGTGCTGTACTGCTGTCTAACTCTCAAGCAATGTGATTAGTCACACACTGTCAGCTAGGGATCTGCCACTTTCACCTTGACCACTGGTCTTTTAGGTAGCTCTGCTACCAATTGCGCTGTACTGTAGTTTCCTGTGTCTCTAAAGACTGCTAGCAAACACAAAGGTGAGCAGTCTTTACACCAGCACTTGTTTTGGGAATTTCCAGAATTATCATATTGTAGCTAACATTGCTGTTTCCACAGTGTTTTAGAATCACAAGCACCCTTAAGGATTTCTTTTGATCTTTCTTCCTTTGGTTTCCCATAAATGCTACCTTCCCTTCTATCCTTTGATTTAAACACCAGAGCTGCCTAGCATGCCCCGAAGAGTTGCTACCATCAAATATCATAGTATTCTACTTCCTCTCCCCTGACTTTTCCTTTCCTTGCAACAAGAACATTCTCAGCAATGTCAACACTGAAGAGTTCCCCTAAAGCCAGTTTTAACTTCTTCTGAAACATCCCAACCAGGCTAACTCCAAAGATATTCTTATTTATGGTATCTTCTATCGGATAACAAAGTTCTAGATGCAGCCCAACTATCTGTGCACTAGAATCATACTTCTGAACTCACAGGGGGAAAAGAGATAAGGGAGGAGAAGAAAAAGAAAGAAAAGGAAAGAAAAAGCCTGTGCACATATCCCTTTCTGCGTGGATTGATCAGTTGCTATATCCTTGATCTTTGATGAGAATTGAGAGTCACTATTCATTAACTACTAACTCTGCATTAACTGGTTTATTGAAAGGTACTAGGTCTCTACTATTTTCTGTTCTCTTATGGACATCACTAAAAAAGAAGTTCATCAAATAGCTAATCCAGTGATTTGATCTTTGTGAGGGAAAGTTGCCCTCACCGTTTTCCTCCAGTTAAATACAAATCAGACAGATTTCAGTCACACTGCAACAGTTTCTCGGTATGAATTACATATCTCACAAGTCATTGTATTTCTATTTGGAGAACTATAAGTTTCCATAGGTGGAGCATAGAGAACAAAAGACTTTCAGTTCAGGGTTCTCGTTTGCTTCCTGGCTTCAATTAAGAGAAAATTAAAACAGCATCTTTTTTCTTTTTTATGATGTTTGTGACTAGGATATTTGTCAAATACCCTTTTCAGCTGTTTAATTGATCATTATTGCTGACACCATATATAATACTCCTCTTTGCTTTCTTTAACCAGTTAAATCCTTTGTCTTCTCCACATTGTTTTTTTTAAACCCACTCTACTCACATTTGTGGAAGCTCAGTTTTAGAATACCCTTTATCTGAAAAGAAAACCTTCTCCATGAGACTCTGCTATCCTACTTCTACTGCTTTGTTTCTTTCCTAATCATGCTCTTTGCTATTGCCTTGCTTATCACTGCTATAATATCTCATATTTCGCCATTCAAAAATATTCTACACTTGTAAAATTAAATAGTTTACTGAAGAAGCTATTAATGAGCAATTCTGCAAAGTGCCAAGAACATTCAAGCTCTGTGCATGCAGATTTGGCCAGATGCTACCTTTCCTCAGTATATGCATCTTTCTCCACACTTAAATACCCATTAAGTTGCCTTAATAAATTCCTTGGATATCTGTTCCCATTTCTCAAATGCAAGTAGACACTGTGCAGACATTGCATATATACTCCTATATGTTTAAGTTATTAAATCCAGCTCCTCACTCACTGCCAGAAAATCATATAGAACTGTTTGAAAGAGTCAGGCAATACTGTGTCCCCTCTCATATGAAGTTTTGCATATTCTGTTCAACAACAGGCACCCTATTCTTATACATCAATATCAATCTATAAATCATATATATTATATATTAAAAATAAACAAATTATGTATTATATAGAATTGTATTGTTTTCAGTAATAATCCCTCCAAAAATCTCAGGCAATTCACTTTCAGTGGGCACAAACTTTATTACTTTTCACCTAGAGTTGCAAGATTTACAATTCTGAGCTAATTAAAGGTCAACTCACATGCTGGCACAATCAAGGATAGTTATTACTTTTTCCTGAATGTTGAATTATTTGGAACTCATTCCCATGCATTGAAGTCCCTGGCAGCTTTGGTTTTGACCATACACGTTACAATTCCCTCCTACCAGAAGATTGTCTTCTGGCTCATGGTCAGTTGGACGCTATCGGATACTTGTAGAACCAGCTCAGTCCAAGTATTCACCTTCACTGAGTGCCATATGTGGTATTTTACTCCTACTTCAAATAACTTGGCTGTCAAGGCATATACAATTAATTCTAAGTGCAGGAGAAGAAATATACTCTCTGAAGTTGAAAAGCTTGCCAAAGGGAAAAGTAGTATTAATAAGAAAATTGTAATGCTCATTTACTGCATGCAACTTTTCAATATCTTTCTCAAAGTTCTATAATAGCACATCCAATGAGAACCCAAAAAGCAGATGGATGAAACAGCCAGAAACACTGACCCAACAAAAAAGGATTTTTACCATTTGCCAGTGGCAAGCACTAATGAAGTCCTTCACTACCCCCATGCAGTTTTCAGGCACCTCCCAAATCGGATTTTTCCTTTCTATCAGTAATTTCCACAGAGTTCTGTAAGTCACATGTACTCAGAACGACAAAAAGACATTTTCCCCACAGCCACATCAGTAAAAATAGCAGTTTCCAAAGAGGACAACCATCACCATCAAAATTAAAGAGGAGACACAGCCAGATAAAAATAGGAAAGAAGAAAAAAATTTCATTAAAATGGAAAAAGACTGATAACATCTTACAGCTTGGACAAAACTGTTTCATTCCACAGGCGTGTTATATTTAATGTAACCTGGGTATACACCTAATCTTGTGTACATCCCAAAACATCTATATTTTGAATATTCTTACAATATTAATTTGTGGGAAAATTTGAGCTTTAAGATTAACCAAAGGATGGCTTTAAAAGCAAAGAGGAAGGATTTTTCCATTTTAATAGGAAGCAGAAGAGATGCAGAAGATAAGCTGCTAACATATGTATACAAAGTGCAAAAAAAGTGTTTTCATTCACTTAACTGTAAGGTTTTTATTGATAGCATTAAAGCCATTCAGGAATGGGTTTATTCAGGAATAGAAATGATTATGCACATGCTAAATATCTATTATTTCAGGTCTTACTTGAAATCAGTGTGTTATCAACCTCTGTTAAACAGAATAATTAATCAAGTTGGCAAAAAATTGCTTTCCAAAACATTCCAAAGCAAGTCAACAAATAAGCCTTCTTCTTGCCTTTTCCGGGGGAAAAAAAAAAAAAAAAGGCTTACGTGTAAACAGATGCACCTGAAAATGGCCTGAAACTAGGCAGCTTTAAGTTTTAAAGTTATTCACAGTTGGCAAATAAAATTTTACCTCACCAGAGGAACGAGGAGAGAAACAACCGTTCTATCTTGTTATAGACTTTCACATCAAGATATTTACCACCTTCCTATCTCTGTCAAATCTGATTATAAACCAGGGATTAGCAAGCAGGAGATTAAAGGTTCATCTGAGAAGACGGAACAAATGAAATTGATGAAAACTGCCCATACTGTGTCAGCTTTACAGGAACAGTCATCCAGGCGGAGGAACTATTGGAATTACAGGTATGAGTGCTCTCAGTCTCTCGCTGGCTTTGAAATGTAAATGAAAACTGCTGGAATTGTCAAACAGAAAGTATGATATATATATATATATATATATATATATATATATATATAGTGAGAGTCTTTGCACATTAACAAGCCTTGTGGAACACAGGATCAGCGTTATATTAAATGGAGATCCTTGCTGATCCTTGGGCTTCCTCTGTTCTTATTTGTGGTGGTATTTTTAGTCCATAGGCATTATATGCATTCAGTTTCTATTCTGTAAGAAAGGGAAGTACTTACTTCTTAAGGTGCTCCATGAGCACTAAGGTCATTTGAGCATTTATCTACCTGAGGCTGCTTTCGAGAAGCCACAGCCCAAAAGGAAGAACGGCCACTTGAAAAAGCAGTACAAAAGCCTAGAGACTGAGGTTTAGGCACATAATCTCTATCAGATGAATGGATGAAGGGTTAAAGAGTGAGATTTTATTGCTCAAGGAAAAAAGAGGGAGTTTAAGTTGCCTTTCCCACTGCCACCCAACTAAAGAAATAAATGACTGACTGATATTTCTGTTTCCACAATGCGATGCGCAATTTATGATTACTTTTTACTGATTGGACAGTTTAGCACCCAAACTATGTTTTGAACATGACAGGATGCAAGTTGAAAATGAGCATCCTTCAATCACCTGACGCTCTTTAAAACCATGCTCTTTCTGAGCACATAAAAATGTATCACAGAACAGCAAGTACTCTCAGCCTCTATATGCAAAGTGACAGGTTCGAAGCCTCCCCTTGCAAGAGCAACACCTCAGAGAGGAGGCAGACACACACAGAGGCACCTCCAAACACTACTTAATTCTAATTTGAGAGCTCCATGGGCCTAAATCAGTGCCTGTTCCTTCATGCACAATAGCAAGTGAAAGTACATTCAGGGCATTGTCTCCTATAGGATGCAACAAAGAGTGTCTCCCAGAAATGTGCTGGGTGTAGGAGTAGTGGATCATCAGGATAGAGCAAGTTTAATTTCATTCTCTGTGAACTGCAAATGCAATTTCTCTTGCTGCATCCTGGGAAAAGTACAGCAGCAAAACTATCCTCCCACGGTGGATTTACTAAAGTGATTTTTTAAAAAATGAATGGAGAGAGAGAAAAAGAAATCCTATGCAGACTAAAACTCCGCTGCTTATACATTTTTTCAATTATACTGTCTAAAATGGAAGTTCCACTCTGACATTTTAAAAGAATTTATTTTCTTTTAGCTATCAATAAAGATTGTTTTTAAGTACATAGAAAGCCTGACTTTCCCTGTCTTCCCCATCCTCCCACATTTTCCTTTATGCATTTTTTTGCTTTTACTGTCTACATTCTTCACCTGAAGTCAAACCCTCTGTTTATGGCATCACAGTGGTTGCTGTGGAGGTGATTACAACATACAAAGCCAAAAGTGATGAGTTCAATTTTGGAATGAGCAGCATTATCTCGTTAAATTTGTCTAAAACAGTAGTAGATTTAAAAAACAAACAAAAAATGAAAAAAAAAAGAAGAAAAAACCCACAAATCAGAACACATACATTGAAAACAAGTAAATTAAATTATTAAATTCCTGTTTCCCACCGACTTCCATTATCAAAACTTTTTTCAGCTGTATTACTCCACTGGCTGTAGAGACTGAGTGCTAAACTATACATATGGAAACAAGCACACAACATGAACAGCCAGTGCTCACAGATGGCAGCAGAGTTCCCAGCCATGCTCCTCAGTGGCTCCTGCTGTGATTGCTATCTTCTTGTGTAGCAAAAACATACCAACAACAATATGTGGCAACACCAACATGCACGAGACAGTGCTGCTCTGACAATGAAGTACTTCATGTCGCCCTTCATACAGCACATTTATCTATACCACATTTAAGACTCAGAATAAGTTATAACCAGAGAACAGAGATTCCTGAAAAAGCTATTAGTTCATTTTAATTCCTTCTGCTACTAGGACTGGTTTCACACACACATCTTCTCACACATAGACACATTTAAAAATATAAGTTCAAGCTTCAGTGCTAATTCTCAAGAAACACATTAAAGGTTACAAACAGGTGAAATCTATCTTGCCATTTGCACCACAAAGTCAGCCATTGCCAAGTTTTTACAACTTTGCTAGCAGATAGAGTCCTTAATTTTTTCTTACATTAGGAAAATCATTAATGATTCAAACTAACAGAATTAGTTTCTAAACCTTGACACGTGAAGTACTGCTAGGAGTACATAGTTCATAACTCTATGTACTCTCAAGATTCATGTGTGAAGAACATATTAGTGTAGATGACAATTTAGAGAAACCAGAATGCCACATATACCCTTTCTATTTATTGGGGGGGGGGGGGGGGGGGGGGTGAGCGGGGGGGGGTTGTCCTGAAATACAAACCAGCTTAGCAGGACAAGAAGTGATTCCAGTCTAATTGAATGTCAAAGTCAAAGGAAAACCACAAACAAAGATTTCCAGCTCCGACCTGTACTGATAGAAATGCTTACCCATCTACTTGTTAGAAGCAAAACCTACAAAGAACAGTGGGAAAAAAAGTTAGATATCAGATTTATTTAAGAAAAAAAAAGGGAAAAAAAACCCAACAACACAACTTTAATCACCACAGAACTCAATGAGAGATCACACTAAAATATTATTAAGCTGAAAGTGATTGTCTAAACAATCTTTTAAGATGAGTGCCTTGAGAATACCCATGGCCCAATATATCCTACTACATGACTGTAGAAGCGTTAGCAAATTAATTATACCAAATCGCTGAACTTATTAGGATATGCAAGATAATGGCTGTTAACACCAAAAATTATAAAGTGCTTCCTTGGAAAGAAAAACAGTACTCTTCTATACATGGAAAATATATTACCAGCAAGGCTGTACTACCACATGCAGGCTGCGTTTTATAACAATTTCTTACAGAGGAATATCGTTGGAAAACTGTGATTTTCATTAGGAGGTTTCTACACAAGAAGATAATGGGACATAAAGATGAAATGGAGCTGCAGCTTCTTTGGCAGATTCCTCAAGGCAGACACAGGGGACACTTAGAAAAACCCACCCACCCTGCTGGCATGTAGAGCCTCAGAGCGGGCAGCCATGCTACTGCCCCAAAACTGGAACCCAGGAAGTGCTGGAAGCCCACATCCAACAGGACCATCAGGTTTCCAGACTCCTTACCAAAGAAGTCAGAGACAGGCCCCAGGAAGTTTGTGAAAGGCTCCTGATGTTCACAAATGTGTTCAGTGAACATCATGCCTGAGCTACAGGGCTGCAACTTGGTTATGGCTTCCTGCTCTTGGCTGCAGAGTTCAAGAAGTGCACTTAGAGTTCAGTGAAATGCAGAATGCTTGGTTCGCAGACAATTTTAATCTCTTCTTTTTTTTTTTTTTTTTTTAAATTTGATTTGGTCTAGAGGAGTGGATGATTCACAGGAATACCCCGAGCTTGTATTTACTTTTTTAAATTTTTGGGCAAGTCCACAGCCAAGAGTCCCACAAGCTTTCTACTAATAAAACCTAGTGAAATGGCCTCTGCTACACATCATGGTGTAGGTATCCAGACAGGCAACACCTCAGCAGATTCAGCACTAGTTCCCTTCCTTCAACACCGTTGAAGATGAGTGCACCAGAGATTAGTGGTTTTATTTTAGAAGGGAATAAAAGATAAAAGTGCATATTGACTCTGGACCTCTAATTCAAATCAAATGCATACACGAAGTATATTTAAGGAAGAGACAAGGCTAAGCAGAATGGTCTGGAGACTGAAGCCCTCAGTCTCATCAAAAAAACAAAAAACCAAACAAAAACCCAAACACAACCCCTCCACAAAAAAAAAAAAAACATCCATGCCCCCCAAAGAAACCCAAACACAAAAACCAAACACAAAAACTAAGGACCAAGTTAAAGCGTTATCTTTCAGACTCTCTCCATAATGACCAGAGATTGTGCTGTAACCACAGGGGAACATTTCAATTACTCAAGTTGCCAAGGCACTTGTCACAAAATCGGAGCCACACTTGATTTATGCAACAAATAGTCACAGGGACATATACGTGGCACACTTTTCTGTGTTTCTCAAAAAGTCACTATGTTTCTAGGTGCACTTTGACAAGGGACTGCAAGCCCAGGAATAGTTACTGCTCTTTTTACTCAGAGAGCCATGCATATAAGCAAATGATTAGCTTTCCATGGTACCTTTTCTGGAACTTCCTAGAATGAGGCAGTTTGCATTATGTTTTGCAAGTGGTATCTCAGGTGATCATGAATACTTCAGGAATCATTTTAGCACCACTTACTCTTGGCCTGATTTCTAAGAAGATGTGGTCATTATCTAGAACTCCCACTTTTCCAAGGTTTTCAGGCTTGATTTTGAATTTCAACTTGTGGGAAAGTTTCAAGAGCCAAGTTGCTGCCTGATTTTGTGCAATCTCCTTCTTTTGATGTTCTTAAGGCTGGAGTGAAGAAAATCCTGAGCAACTTGATCCGATCTCACAACTTACACAGAACAGGAGACTAGGCTAGAGACCTTCCTTAAGACCCTTCCAACCTGGGTTACCCTATGCATTCCTCAGGTTTCCACTAGATATGCTGAATAGAATCAGAACTTAATGTATCTAAATATTTAATTTAATATTAAATTTCATTTAATTAAAAAAAAAAGACTAATAGACTCTTACCATACCAATAGATAATTTTGCAACTTTCCTCTTTTTCAGTGAGAAAGTAGTAAAATGGAGTTCTAGTTTGCAGAATACAAAAGCCATTTGCTAAAATTGTTTATCTGACATCAAATTGGCATCATGGTGCTACAGGAATAAGATAGGGAAAAAAAGCTGGCCATGATCCAGTATGCATCTTCAGATTTACCCTCCCTGCAAAGGAACAACTGCTCAAAGCTATTAAGAACTCTGAAAAACTCTCAGGTGTCACTTTATCATGATCTCTGAGATCGTCTGCTTCCATCCCTAGAACAAGTGGCAAAAGAGAACTCAAAAAGCCTAGAAAATAATCTCACCAACTGATAAAGCAAATGGCTACATCCCACAAGACCCAGTCATTACAAGATCAGAATCTCATTCCACTGACTACAGTTTCTTTTCCCACCTTCACATTTGTAACATAGCCCTCTCCCAAAAAGTAAAGTAATTGAGCTGGGACTAGCTTCTCAGCATGGACATTGAGAAAACAAAGACTACACAAACAACAAAAAAAAATCCCAATAAAATATGCTCTTACTGTCCTCAGACAATTACCACTCTTCAGTGCAAACATAACAAGGAGTCCTCCTGTTGCACAATGAATAAAAACAGTGATAAGTTCTTTTTTGCTTTGTTAGAACTTACCAACAAAGGCTTGAAGCAATTTAGGCTGCACCCAGCTACACCATTAACACAAACAACTGACCACCCCTCAGGCTACTTCCATGTTAACTGAAATCAATACCTGGACTGGAAGCAGCCTGCCATAGAGAACCTACAAAAGTCCAACGTCACCCAGACTGGAAAAGAATGTGTTTCACTAAAGCATTTCTTATGTTTTAAAGACCACTTTCTTCCAGTTCGTAAATGGATTGGCAGACCTGAATATCTCTTGGAATTCCAAATAGCTAGACAGCCAAAAGTTCACACCTCTAGCTTAAATAAAAATTGAAGGTTGTGTTCTCATCCCCTCTAACTCAGGCTTGAACATTATAAGCCATATATCAATGATGTTGAGATATCATTATCAGGATGTCTAATATTTAAAAATTACACAGAAGCCCAGAGACATTCTGCCCAGCACAGCAGCTCATCTTTTTTTGTGATCCTGGCTGATGTGAATGCATCGCAAGAGTCCCGTGATCTTTGTGCATACAGCTTCTCATTACAGAACCTCCTCTCACTTACCTCCTAAAGAATTTTACTCGTGCCCACTTCTTGTCTAGCAGCAACCATGACCTCCCACATGAAACCACAGTGACTATCAGCCAAAAAGAGGACACCTGGTTATACTATGCAAATTTACTCAATCCAGCTTCTGGAGAAAGAGTATCTCTTCTCAACCTCCCATTCCTCCTCCTCACTACAAATGCCAGCAGTTTAGACAGCTCAGTAGTTTCAGAGCTTCAGAGTGGTAAGTATTAACAAAATACTGGAATGGTTTCTATAGCAAAGCTCAATGCAGTCATTGACAATAATAAGTCTTTTTTTCTCACTTTTTTCCACAGGCTCTTGGGTTTGTTATCACAAACTAACAGTTCTACTTTAATCTGCCTTCAGGAGAAGATTCTACCCACTAATTCCTACTCCTAATTTCTACTTTTCGATACTTTCCGCAGGAATGCGGCGTCAACAACTCTTGATGAAAATTGGTCATAGAGAGCACACAAAAATATTATCAGACATAGAGAACAAATAGAGACATAGAGACATAGAGAACAGAGCACAAAATAAGATCCCAAAGCCACCTGAAAAGAACACATATGTGTTACATTTTAGTTTTATTTATTAAACAGATAATTCAGTATTTACCCTTCAAATGCAACAAAGTTGCTTTTTTTTTCATGGAAATGAAGAAAATTTCAGTGAGGTGACTGCAAAATAAGCTAAAGCTAAGTGAGTCAAGGCAGACCCAGTTAGTACCTTTTTAACAAAAGGACATTTATTTGCAAAATACTCCACTTAAACAGCAACCGGAGTGCTACCTGCAAGTGCCCTCAGCTGGCAAGAGGTGTGAATTTGCATTTACTAGTACAGTGGCCCCTTCATTTGCACCACGTCACCTGTCTGCTCTATTAACATTATTAACGTCATCAAAGAATGCCACTGTAGTTTTGTTTCACTTTTTATTTAGCACTTCAGTATTTTCTTTAGCACTAATTTAAAATCCATCAACAAAAGAGAGCGTATCAAAGTGAAGCTACAATAACAACGTTCCTGGTTTCACTGCTGGATACACATGTGCTTTGCAACTCTGCTGTGATTTGGTACGACTGGAAATACCACAGCCTCTACCCGATTTCATGTACACAGAGACAGAATATGAAAACGCTACCCTAAGGTTTCAAGAGAAAGAGAGGTTGAATCCTAAGAGGATACAGATATTCCAGGTTTTGTGATGACTTATCCTTCTGCTGCTCAGAACAGCACTGGGTAAAGTCCAGCCCAAATACATATGGGAAAGCAGTCAGAGTTGCCACGGTTCCAATCAATTATTACGGCAACGTGATGAAACAAATTCAGAGCATAAACAGACATTCCAACTTCAGTTAATGGACAAGATGATTCATTGTTAGAACATGGCAAGGCTAAATGGAAAGACAAAGGCAGAGACACTAAACTGAATACTAAGACTGGAAACTTCCAGATGTGAGTATAAAATGCCCCTGAGCCAGGGTTACTCAAAATATAAAATACTTCAGAACGTACTAAAGTGAGATAGTTTCTATACTTCTGTCAGAGTAATCATTGCACCTAGCAAGAGTCAAATGATCAGGATTTTTTTTCCCTTTTAAAGCACATCTTGCATTGCCCAGCAAACTGATTTGTGAGCTCTGTATGATTAAAACTCTCCAAATCTTCTTTAAAACAAAGGTCAGAAAAATAAATCCAGTTATGAAATGGAGGGGAAGTCTTTGGTTTCTTAACTATATTTCTGTGCCAAAATTGGGTTTGAATGAATATCATAAAATTGTATTTGCAGTCCGGTTCTAAGATTTGGATGGTAGTTTTGCCATTCTATTGTAAATTCAAATTTAGAATAACAGCTAGATTTGTAGCTCTGATTACTTAATTCAAATTGTGCAAGTTGTAATGCTAGGTTTTATCAGTATCATAAATAACCCCTTCTGTGAACTATGGGGGGAAAGGCACATACAGCCATGTAACAGGTATCTACTAGTTTTATCATGTTTCTGTCCATGAAGAGTATTATCTGTTGTATAATAACATCATTGTGAACTAATTTGGAAAAAAAAACAACAAACCAACAACAACAACAAAAAAAACCACCAACCAACCAAGCTAAAAAAAGACCCCAAAACATCCACACATTGAAACTTAACCCCTAAATCACACAAGTTCTTTAACAAGTTGTACCTATTATGTATATAGGCTGAAAAAATAGAGAGATATCAGCTAGTGCTTGAAATCAAGGAAAAGGCTAAACAAGTTAAAATACGTTTGGTAAACCAAGCCTTCTTGCTCTCCAGGTCAAATCCTTCAACCATACATTTGTTCTGAAAGCCATGCCTTCATAGTAAGGTCTGTACTACACATGGCAAACACTGACTAGTGAGACCCAAAAAGTGACTGAGACATCAAAGTGTTAGCAGATATAGGTAGGAATAAGATCAACATTCACATTTTCTGAACATATAGGCTAGAAAAAAGTTTTAAGATTTAAAGTCCACCCGCAGATTATTTCAGTTTATCACAGAAAATAGGTTTACTTGCCTCAAAAAGGGAACTTATTATTCCCTTTTTGAGTTTTTTATATATATTATATAATATAATTATATATATAGAATATATATAGTTTTATATATAAATTATTTATGTATATATATTATATATGTGTATATATATCTATATACATATAATTGCCTACATGAACCTCAGACATTACTTTTACAAATACTACAATAAGTGAGACACAGAAAACTATGCCTCCAGCAAAACAGAAGATTTGGTTATGACTACCTCAATATGACCAAGAACTTTATTTCCCAGGAGACAGAGAAGGCAAAAAGGAACAAGCTGACAGAAAACAGTGAAGCACATTCCTGAATATTCCAAGAAGAAATACATGAAGATGAGAACATCTGAAACTGGAAATCTCAAGCACAACTTCATTCCCCTCCTAAATGTAGAATTAGGTCAAGCCAGGCCAATAGCAACCAGAAGCCATAAGCATACATGCATACATCCAAGCATATACAAGAGGCAAACAACAGACGGGTTTGTAAGATTTTTTTCCTCCCTCTATCAGTTCAACACAGTTAGAAGGTCCACTTCTCTGGAACAATAACCTGCTGATTTCTATCCTTACCACACAACAACATTTCTGTTACTCTCAGAAAGAATAAACACCAAACAGAAATGGAGACAAGAGTTTTTGTCTTGTTCTGTGACATCACTAGACAGGTGAAGACTAAAATTAGTCAGCGAGTCTAGGTGAAAAAGAGTTCTGGGCTGCTACAGCTCACTTTTATTTATCCAGCACAACCCTGGGCACATTCCTGGGCACATGTTACCTGAGCACAATCCAACATATTGGCACGACACCATCTGATTTCATTGTGCTGGCTGCAACACAGAGGACTTCCACTCCCCAGTCTAAATTTGGCACAATTTGTGAGCAGTTAAAAATAACATTTTAAAAACATCAAATAAGAAGTAACAATTTTCTGTTTAAAATATCACGTATGTGCACACACAAACTCCTACACACACCTCCAGCACTATTCACTTGTGCCCTTTCCCCTGGTAATTGTTTCAATACTAAGGAGGTGCAACTACTTTTTCACTACACAACTTTCACATGGCTTTAAAAAGGGATATAAAATATTGCTTTCTCTCCAGAAGTTATTTTTGGTGGTGTCAAGTAACTTTAAACATCTTTCCGTTTCTCAGCTTCTAGTAACAAATTTTCCATATCTGCTCCTCAAGGGAAGAGATTTATTTTTTTTTAATACAAGGATTTCAAAGTTTTCTTTAGCAGTACAGTAAAATACTACTCAACTTACACTGTGGTTCCCATTATGCTGCTCTTTAACATCTTCTACTTAGAGTATCTGTAATAGAATTTTGGCTGTAGCCATTCACCTAGGTTTTCAAGCTCCTGGGAGATTTTACAGGTAAGGTGCCAATGCTAACCCAATATTAAATCATTTAAAAACAGGCTTTTTACAAGACTGTTAATATTCATCATCTTAACAGGATCTTGAGCTTTTTGATGGAGCCTTGACAAAGACTCCGTTTACTGTCTAGACCACAACAGTTGGAAATGGTACTCCTACTTTACATTGCTTGACATAGTAGGAAACTACAAAAAGTATAAAACAAGAACTTCTACACATGAGATCATAGGGAAAACTTCGTATTTGTGTTTTAAAACATTTGAAAAAATAGAGAAAAGTCCTTATAATTACTCATATAAAAGGTAAGAAGAACATAAAGCTGGCAAATATTTGTAACTTGACTCAGTTAAATAGCAAGTTTGTTCAGGTCTTCACAACTCAATATGCACCCTGCCTGTTTAGACCCTTAAGTGATGCCCAAATAAATGTAGCTTAATCCAAACATACACAGAAGTATAGTACTTGATTTTCAGCTGTGGTCAACCATGGTAGCACCACTGAGATACATAGAGCTGTGCCACTTTGTTTTACTGACACAGGATGGTGACCTATTGAAATAGTTTTGCAGCAAAAAGAGAATAGGAAAAAACATTACTTCCCCAAATTGAAAGTATTTCATACTTTTGATACCTCCTAGTTGTCTTGTGAATAGTTCTCACTTCACTTTGAAAACTGCATGCACGCGTGTATGAATGAGTCAAACCTGTAAGTCTGTTTGCCAGTTAAAAATTGCTGAAGCCCACATACCACAATTTTGCTTTTAGGTATATCTTACTTATAACCCCTCTAGTGCCTTAGCTAGAACATTTTAAGTACATTTTCCATTCCTGCACAAAGTGGTCAATACTGTCTAGAAAAGTCAATGTTTACTTCAGAGTCCATTCTTGGAAAACAATGTTTCTATAAAACTTCGAAAATTTAAGCAGACCAAAGTAATACTAAGCTTTTTTTTTTCCTCTCCAAAAATCACCCCTAATTACTATTAGGGACACGCAAATTAGGTCTAATCTTGTTTTTACCTTTCTTTTGGAGCTGTTAAGGGACAGTAAATGACCTGGTAAATAAGTCCAGTGCACCTTGCAAAGACAGTACATCAGAAAGAGTGATTATCTTTAAAGCACGGTTGAAAATTAATTGGGATGCAAACTATATGTGCTGCAGTTTAATTTAGTGTTCCATGTTGTTACTGTAATTACTTAAATGAGAATTTAGTGTCACATGACACTTCACAAAACATTTATAAGAAGCAACTATGACAGACTGAAGCACACTACACCTTTTTGTTAAACTGAATTAAACTAACTTATAGAATATCTCACCTAAATTAACTAATTTATGGTACAGCTACTTTGATGATATTTTGATCATGGCAGCAAGCTGCAGTACTAGAACCTTTGCCATAACTGCATAGCTGTATCTGTCATCGGTTTTCTGTTTGGCCCAACACCTTCCACGACACAGTCTGTGGGTGCAATTCTGACTCTCCTCAGATCAGTGGCAAATCCCATGACTTCACTGCATCCAGGATTTTGGCCTAGGTGCCTAGCTCCTGGATAGCACCCACAAATAGCAGGTATATAACTTAAAGAGATCGCACCAACTCTCTCATGTGAGTCATTTCTCACTACTGGCACTACACTCAGAATTAACGGGATAAATATTTACAACTATTTTTAAACAGACACTTTTATTCTCTAACAATAATACTCCCTTTCTTGCACAGCCCTTTATTTTAGGGGGGCTTTGAAACCCACTGACAAAACATTCTCTCAGACTCTTTTAGTTTGTTTCCTCTTTGCCTTATAAAAGAGGCAGAAGCAAGCAAAAAAGAAGAGGAGGTGTGGCTGCAAAATCACTCTGGCTCAGAAATATCCAGGTGACAGTCGGTGGGAGAAGCATCTTCTAGTTTTCTTTCATTTCAGACCTGCACTTAGAATTATTACTTTCATAGTGAGCACCTTTTTCAGAATGCTCTTGTCTAAGACTCCAGGATCCCCATCAACATCCTTGTTATCAAGATCGTCGCATGCGTTACAGGATGCATGGGTTCTTGTGAAAAGTACAAACACTCCCTTCAGCCAAATTATTTTCTCTGGAAAAGGCACAAAGTTACTTTGGGGACTAACATCTCCGACAACCAACAAGCACTAATTACAGCAGAGCTCACAACTTAAAACTGTTACTTTAATCCTTGAAGGGGTTAGGTCAGAGACTTCTGCAAACCCACTTAGCCAAATAGAAGGTTTAAAGCCCACGGGGAATCCACAGCTAGAACAAATTCTAAGGAGATTTCCAGACACTGCGACCGTACCTCCACAAGCAGTTGGGTTTGTTCATCAGAGCAGACAACGGTGACAGACAAGGGTGCAGGAGGGAAACTGTACATGACAAATTTGGCTCTGGGTAACCGCATTCACCGTTCAGCTCACAACGGGTCACAAATCTGAACACTTGTGTCCGATAGTTCGTGCAACACTGTTCCCTTCCATGTTTTCAAAGTCAGGATCTGGTTTTGGAAGACTGCTTGCCTGCCGCTCAGAAAAGCGCATCTATCTCCCCGAACAAGTAAAGGGGGGACGGAGGGAGGGGGGACGAAAGCACACAGGGCAAGTATTTTTAACAGCGCTTCTCGAGCATTAAGGCCAGACAGACACAAGCCAAAAAAGATTTCGAGGACTCTTCCCAGGTTCGCTGGCGTTTGCCAGGCTGCAAACGCTTTCCCCAAAAATCAAAGGATCCGCGATCAAAGCAGGATGTCAAAATACAGGCGAACACTGTTCCTCTCCCCCCCACCCCCCCGCCTGGGTACGCGGTAAATAAAAGGCATGAGGCGCAGCTCGGCGGAGTTCGGGCGCGGAAGGGGGACGGAAAAGATCCCCCTGCCCCAAAGGAGCCGAGCGGGTCAAACAAGTCACAGAGAAGTTGGACCGCGGGGCTTCCCATCCCACCCCCCGCATCCCACCCCCGCCGCCCCCTTACCGTGCCGCGGCTGGGCTTTGCCTCCCGGCGGCTTCTCCTTCCTGCCGCCCGCCGCGCTCCGCATCCGCCAGCCCGCCGCCCCCCTGCCCAGCGCGCCGGCCATGCCGCGGGCGGAGGCTCCGCGCAGCGCCGCGCACCGGGGAGGCTGGCGGGGAAAGTGCGGGGGCGGAGAAGGACGGCGGGACCCGCTGCCCGGCGGCGGCGGGCGGGAACAGCGCGGTCCCCGGCGGTCCCGCCTCCGCCCGGCCCGGTGTCAATCACCGGGGGCGGACGGACGGGCAGCGCGGAGCGAAACCCCCCCCCACACACACCCCCTTCCCCGTCCCCCGGGCAGCACCGCCCCGCGCCCCCCGCCCGGCTCAACCGGGGGCGGCCTCACGGAGCGCCGGGGCTTGGCCCCCTGCCCGCTCCGGTCCGTGCCCGGCCGCCGTCTGCGGGGGGGGGGGGGGGGGGGGGGGGGGGGGGGGTTTTGACCGGGGGGGGGGGGGGGGGGTGGTGGAGCGGCGGCAGCCCCCAGTTCGTACCGCGGGGAGGGAGAGGGTGGCGAGCTTTCCCGGGAGCAGAAGGCTTCCACACTTGGGGAACGACAGCCCTCCGCATAAACCTCCTCCTGCCCGCCGGCAAGTCCTCCTACTGCACCTTCGCTGAAAAACATGTGTACGTTACCTCCTGCCACCAGAATCCTTGGTTCCGCACACTCCCGACTCCATAACGATGAGTAACTCAACCTGAGATTCCCACCTCCCACAAGCCCATGGTGAAACAGCAGCCTTCCTCCCTCCCTCACCTCCGCCGAGCACCCTCTTCCTCGCCAGAGTCCCGGGGACTCCCCCAGCTGCCGCCTTCCTTTGGGCACGGACCCTCTAAAATTTCTGTAAAAGGACTGTAAGAAACGTAATATTCTCTGAAAACTGTTGGCTTCTTCAGATCAGATTTAGTGATTAAAAAGTCGCAGGCACAGGGAGATGGAATATTAGTAATTTTCAGGCAACAAAAAGTAGTTTGAAATGCAGCTGCAGCTCTGGGCCTTTGGCAGAGCAGCACGTTTCCTAAGCACAAATAATTCATATAACTTGTTTGTAAGCTTGATAATAAATCCACCTGTGTATCAAATTATAGCACTCGCTGTGATAGCCCTGAAAAGGTATTCCGTGGTTGATTTTTAGTTTTTCATTCACATACATATACATATATGTCATCAGCAACTCCACCAGGCGTATCCTTCTTTCTATCTGGACACTTTGAAATGCAGAGAAAATGTATGCAGAATTTTCAGCGATCCTTCTTTCAAAAAAAAAAAAAAAAAAGAAAAAGAAAAATAAAATGTCCTTCTTGTGCCACTGCCACAGATGTATTCCATCTTTGTTTCCTTGACTTCAAGAAGTTAGTGGAGAAAGATAATTAGGATTCATTGTTATCATATGTATTTAAAACTTACTCTTTGGAAACTGACTCAGAACCGAGTAGGTTTTTTTAATTGTTTTTGAAAGACTCACTTTGGCTTTGAAACTCAAACAGCCAAGATGTGAAGGAGCCATTGCCTACATGCAACAACACTGTTTCATCCTCTAGTTAAAAATTATCCACCTCTTTTCCAATGCTGATCTCCTCCAACAGTTTCTGATAATCCTTTATCCATCCTAAGCCCTGAATTCCCCCAGCCGTTCTGCCTCACCTGTGAATCGTGGCTGGCAAAAGTGAGTCAGTCCCATGTTGTTGTCTGTTGAAGCTGCTGGTCTTTGAACATGCTGCATCAGGGGTGTTTTTCGTTAGCACTGAGAATGATTCATGTGAACCAGGATCACTGACCTTGGCCTGACATGCACAGATGCACCCTGTGGTGATGAATGTAATAGAATAAACAAATATGACTGTTTATTCCCTCTTGTAGTGTTGTTCTTGCCCAACTCTATTGCACTATAATACAAATAATGACTCATTTGCTTACCATCAAAATATCACATTTAGAAACCTGCTATTCATCTGCACTCGAAGGATCTTGAATAAATACACTCCCAAAATGACTGATTTAAAGCACATCTATTTCTATCACTTGATCCTGTTTCTGTTGTTATTGATAAAGACTACACAAAAGTGGGTGTGTGGTGTATCATGTCACTGCTCTTCTACATGAGGATGTTTTTTATAGTGAATAGTCTTTTGTTAAATGTACTTTTATAATAGTAAAATGAAAGAGGAAGAAAACCAAAAGGAAACACATCTGGAGATGTATCCCCCTTTGCAAGGAATATGAAACTCCTACAGCAATTATTTGGAATGCAAATTAAGAACAGGGTATAAAAAAGTTTTGTAGAGAGCAATATTTTTAAATTATATAAAAATATATGGCATATAAACCAAGGAATTAGTGAGAAGGAAAAGTCTGTAATAGTTGTATGAAAAATTAATATTCCAGAACAAGTTTAATAAAGAGGAAAAAGGCAAAAAAGGCATACCATACTTACATACTTAAATTTGTCCTTGTGCAAAGGGGTATTTTTGCAGAAACTTCCACAGCTGAGAAAATATATCCACAGCCCCTTCTTGAAAGATTGATTTTTCCATGATCAACATTTAATAAATTTCCTTTTTCTTTTTTTTTTTAAGGAGTGAAAGACACAAGAGTCATCTTAAATATTGTCATACAGAGCAGTGTATGCAATTTAAAGGATCATTCATCATATGCTCACAAAAGGTGTAGTGGATAATATGAACAGTCTCTGTTGAAAAGAAAAGGTACAGGTATCACAAAATGATAATATTGAAATGATATTGAAAATATTGAAATGCTATATGATGCCTCTATGTATCATACTGTCATTCTCTTAATGTAGCATCATAAGTTGCAAGTTAATTTTTGTTTATGTTTCCTGCTCATTTAATGTTGAATATGTAGGGGTTTAATGAATTAACTTTAGGCCATTTTTCCACTGGTGAAGGATTATTTGGATGTCTTATCTCTCTGTTTAACATGTTCTTTGCATAGATACATTAAATAGACTGGTGATTTGAATACATGTTCTAAATTTGCTTATACTAAACTGACTTATTCAGACCTTCACAAATAGGAGCATTGCCATACTTGCTTTTTTTGCTTAGGCATATGTTGTTTTACCTAAGAATAATATGGAAAAATTTCCAATAGTACCATTTTCAGTGCTGAAATTATTATACTTGCTTCTTCTTGAAAGGGGAAGATACAGTACTTTCTGCCTTGCTAGTCCGCCTGAGGACATGACCTCAAATTTGTAAGGCTTCACCTCAGTCCATGGTAGCAAACCAGCTCGAATCTATAAGCCCCAAGGTATTTTTGCCCCTTCTCACCTTCCAATCCAAAGCTTGCTGGCAACATCCTTGTAATTTACCATCAACAAGAATTTTCTCTTAGTGTCTTTTGGTTCTGAAGGTATCTGTCTTCTTCTTCTAACCTGGACAAAGAGAGGAAAGCTAGATGGAGGAAAAGTAGCTCACAAAGTGACACCAATTCTTTGCAGAGCACCACTTCACATTCTATATGTCAATCTCTGTCCCTCCAGAAGATGCCACCAGTGGTGTCAGGTTATAATGCATTAGGTAAATATGCAGGTGATTTTGTACAAAGCAGACAAAAGCCACAAGCACCCTCTTTTTTTTTCTGGGCTAACTCACCTGCCTGCAGCTGCAAAGGTGCAGGTGCAAAGCTGTGATAAAGCAGCTAAACTGGTACCTGTACCCCATCTTGCTCTTTCACAGAAACCTCAGCTATATTCATACCTTGCTTTGGGCTGGCCTGTGTACCTCCTCTTGTGCTTCCTCCTCCTAGGACGAATTGGAGAAACAACAGGGTGGCTTTGGTACCAGCTACCAAAGGCACAGGGCAGGAGTTGGGTTATGGGGGCTCTTGCCTTGGCAGTTGTAGCACCCACCCCCACCACAACTTTATAATCCTCAGTATAATCTTTCTGAGTCTTCTTTCTTTCATGTGCTAAGAGCAGCTGAGCACATGCTGGCACCAAGGTCAGCAAAGATACAGCACCAGCACCTACATGGTGGGCAGAGGGGATCCCCACCAGCTCAAAATCATGAGAGCACTGCTGGCTAAGGCTGTTTGAGGAAAACTTCAAGGCCCACCTTAAATTTGCTTCCTGTGTTCAGAAGTGTTGGGGTAGGTTCAGAGGACTAGATATTCCTCATAAAAGGGAATGTGCAATGGAGTCAGATCTCAGTTCTGAGAGTCTGACAAAAAAGACAGACGCTACAATTTTATGTTGAATAAAGCAGAAATAGTGACTTATCTTTGTATCTACAAAGTTTAATTTTCAGGTTATGCATTCCCAAAATTCAATGTATACTTGACTTCCCAGAATCTTTCTTTTAAGTTTAATATTGTTTCTCCTATTCCTGGAAACTAGAGAAATAGAGTAGGTATCTGTGAAACAACATCACACTGGAAAGCAACATTTCTATTCTCTATGCCCTTGCCTGTGTTTCTTTCCATGCACTTGTGTTCCTTCCATGAATATGCCTAACAACAGAAAACTTGTTTTCCAGCAAGTGGAGGTAAAGGGATGCATTTCCAATGGGTACGACACAAGATGCAATTCATAAACTGCACCCTTTTCATGCCACACAGAGTTTGATCCAGTTGGCTGTAAAAAGCAATTAAAGGTCTCCCCAAAGAGTCAGGGGTGCTGGGTGGATGCATAGTTGGGCAGAATTCCCATTTCATGCAAAGTGGGGTTAAGTACGGACATGCAGAAAGCTCACAGGATATAGCTTTGACCTTAAAGCATTCCAGTTCCTATTCTGGAAGGTCAAATTTGAAATGATCCTATTAGATGTTGGATGTCCTGCCAAAAGTCCATTTTACTCAAACTTTTACTCAAATCTGATCAGAGGGAGCTACTTAAATCACAATCCATTCTCTGAGATATTGTTATGGGACAGACTTGTTTGCACATTTTTGTCCTTTCATCCAATATACTGAACAACTACAAAATTTGTAATCTCAGGTTCATTTATCCTAGTATTGAAGCTGAAGATACTTCAATATTTTACTGTTACTTAGAGCAGGCTGAGGAAATTGCATGCACAAGTACATCACTAACTCAGTGACCAAATATCCCAAGCGATACAAGCATATATTTCCAGGCACCAGCATTTAGTAGCTCATAAATAAACTGTGAGGTTTCTGAATTAAATGAGAGTTGTAAAAACAAGTATAAAAAAAAAAAAAACAAAGCAACAAAAACAAAAACAAACCAACCCTGAATATTTACTGTTCTTTCAGGTCAAGCAAGTTTTGGTGACTGAAATACAAAACTCATGTAAAGGAAATCTCTGCTTTCAAAGTTACAGATTTATTGCAGGGGTTGCTTCTTTTTCCCTTATATTAGTTAATGAAATGGAAATGCTGCTCAAGAGCTGGATCAAAAGATAGAAAATCTTTAAGATGGGAAAGAGAGAGATCCCAAGAGGGCACACTGGTCTCAGGTATTTACTAAAGCTTCTGCTCTGGATACTCTGAGGAATGGGATTTTAGATAAATATAGAGCAAAAATATGCCCAGGGGTCTTTGAGAGAAGAATTAGGAGGTCAGTCATAAAAGGCTAAATTCAGCTTATAATTACCCTAGTCACAGAATTTAAGAAAGGAATAGCTGTGGCAAGAAAGTTTAAAGAGATCTTCCTTCCTACTTCTTTCCAAAATGAAATAGATTTCCCCTTAATTTTCTTAATTCCTTAGCAACCAAATTTAGCAGTTTGAGAGAAAATTTCCATTTCTTCTGTTTTGACACACATTTTGTATTATCTGCAACTTTATTTCTTTCTTTCAACTACTTCAGTTCTTATATTGATTATCAGTCTTTCTCAGTGTTCAACTTGGTCCTTGATACAAATATGTTTTCCCCTCACTGTGTCAGAAGCGTATTTGCTGTGCTTTACTTAAAAAAATACGTTAATAATATAAATTCAAGTCAGTTTAACATAATAAAACTGATGATAGAATCTGGACTAAGAATTTAGTCCTTACAGATATGAGCAGAAATGTACAGAGAGAGCAGAATTTCATATTCTAACCAGACCAAAGCCATTGCCCTGCAGTGGGAGCTCACTCCGCAAAAAAAAGGGGAAAAAAAAAAAAGAAAGAAAAGGGTTTGCTCTTTTTCACCTGTCACCTGCTTAAAGGTTCAGTGAGTCAGACACAGCCTTCATTTCTATTTGCAGCTCTGTAGGAAACTGCAGAAAACCTACTGCCAGGGGATGCAAAGGGAACATATT
The DNA here is from genome assembly GCA_004320125.1 of Scolopax mira. Taxonomy (NCBI): domain Eukaryota; kingdom Metazoa; phylum Chordata; class Aves; order Charadriiformes; family Scolopacidae; genus Scolopax; species Scolopax mira. The sequence continues at coordinate 313,387 of BJBW01000036.1, forward strand.
GAACGAACCATTACCTCTGCTGGCTCTGCACCTCCCTGCCAACAGCCACAGCATCTGTAGCATCCCTCCAGCGTACAGTAGGTTGCAGGAACTTGCAGAAAAGCTCCCGCCGATTTTATGGTACTAGCCACTGCAAATGCTTTGTTCGGTCTTTGTTTCTGCATCCATAATTCAGGGTTTCACTGTCTATTCCACTGGAGTTATGCTTAAATATGGCATGTGGGATTGGGCCCTAACTGCAGCGGCTAAAAGCCCATCAAACACTGGCTGTGCTACATCCTAGCTGAGTAGCATGTTAATGTAACTAAACTCATACAGTTACGGAGGTCTAGTCACCCATTAAATCTACTACAACTACATTACGTGACTTTTCCCTGGCTTTTAGACAAAAAATGTTGCTTTTGGTGTTTTTGGTAGAGAGAATATGCTAGCATAAAGCCACATGGAGTAAGATTTGCAATTTTTAAACACGTGTCTCAAAATTACATAATTTGGTCTGTTTCCCCCTACATCAATAACCATGTAATTACTGAAAGATCTGCTATATTAATATTTAATATAAGTATAAACAGGTATTTAAGAACCACTCCGCTATAACTTGAAGAAGATATTCTGTGTGCCTCTATGCAACATCAATGAAGAATATAGAACCAAAGTAAGGAAATTCCTTTAAAATTAGGTGTACAGGAGATCCTTGATCACTAGCATTAATTCTTTTTCCTTTGGCTGGCTCCCCACTAGTCACTATGTAACAATGTTTCTTTACATTTCCAGTTGCCTTCATCCTTCCTCAAGTTTCTTTGGTCCCGTCACTCACCCCTAATGGAACAATTTCTGTTCAAGGTTTATTCTCTGTTCTTTTTAATTTTGGCCCCACGCAGTGTTCAGGGATCATTCAGAGTCAAGGGGACAGCCCTGTCATGTTCAGTAGCTGAATTCCAGGACGTTGACACTGATGACCTGACCGTCTAGCAGAACATGCTGACAGGTTCCTAGGTTATTCCAATATTACTGCGTGACACCTCTGTGTCACTGCTTCCTCCTTCTATGATGTGCTATGAAGAGAACAATCACAATACAATGGCACACACTACTTAACCTCTTTGAAACCTATTTGCCCTGGATAATAGAATTTTTCAATTTTGCTCTTTTGGCCTGTGGAGGAAAGGGTTCAGTGGTGGAAGGGTGACTCCTAGACCATCAGTGGGAGCCTCACTAACATGTCCTTTTTCCCTGCAAAAGCTTTTCTTTTCATACACATACTAGTAGAATAGTCTCATCCTGCGGTGAAAAGCAGATTCTGATAATGTTCACAACTGTGATGCATGTCAGGTCACGTGTTGTCTTGCTGATCAGCACATCTCACAGCTGGCAGAGACCAGAACTCTGTGTGAAATGCAGCGCTTCTTCACCGCTGCACGGGCAACCACGGGGGCTCTGCCACCAGGCACGGTTCTGATGGATGCATTTTGGCCTCACTGATGTGATCTTTCATTATTGCTCAAAATAAATATTTCCACAGTACTACAGTACTAGGTGAATAGAGAAAGAGAAAACAGCATTTGTGTCCTATGTAGGAAATGGGGACAGGAGACAAGAAGCAGCTTCAGCTCAGCCCAATGCAGAGCTGAGCTGTATAACATGCTGCTCACGGATGCCAGCGCGTGTTGCTGACCACAGGAAAGCAGCACTCCTCTCCAGGGTTGCTTCAGTTTGTCACAACCAGCCTCTGTCTTTCCCATAAACTAGAGATAAAAATACAATGTAATGTTTGACACCTCTTGAATTCCCAATAGATTTTTTCACATTGAGCTTTAATAGCCACAGCAGGAAGGGATATGGAAACGCATGACATGTATCAGATACACACCATGGAACCACCTGACTTTTAAAAACTAGCAAATCACAAATAGAGTTGTTAATAATGATGAGTTTCTATTTTTTTTATGCTTAGCTATGGTAAAACTAAAAGACACTATACAGATATAACTGCTCCAAATCTGCCTATCCTATTTTTATTTCCATTTCATGTTTTTCAGCATGACTACATTGAATCTTTCTGGATTTCATAATCCTATACTTCTCAGAGGCATTCTCTATATAGATATAGAGTTATGTACATCATGTGTAACTTCTTTGTTTCTTAAATACCTGGTTTTAAGACAGGTATACCTGACATTTCCATTTCAGTCATTCATTGGACCATGCTAATAAAACAAGCAATGATTCCTAACAATAATCACAGAGTTAAAAATTACAAGACAGATGTTCTTAACATGGCATTTTCATCCCATGGGACACCTGTAGCATGAGTTTGGTTTAATGGCAGAAAAGATAATTCTAGGTTACTCCAGTCTTGTCTTCAAAACATCACAGGAATAAAAATGTAGGTTTGACAAAACCAAAAATGTAAAGTGCATACACTAGGCTATATTCTTGAATAGTATAATATTTTTTTCCAGAACTCTAACTCAATACAAATTTGAGCAAAACTGCATAAAAATAAAGAAATAAATAATGATAATTCAAGTCTACATACCTAGAGTCCCTCTTCACTTCTAGAAGCACTCTGTACAGCACTGCTGTAAGAGACCAGAGTCAAAAAGCCTGAATATTAAAAGCCACAGCAGTTCAACAGAGTAATGCAACACCCTTTTAGAATCAGGTGCATCTGGCACTACAGGCAGTCCCTTCCACTCATACTTAACCAGATATATTAAGTATTCATTCACACAGAAGGAAATATTTTCTAAAATGTATCATATTTTGCTCCACAATTACCTAAAATTGAAATAGAAAAGAAGATGTGTGAATCTCTGTACCTGATAAAGGCAATTGACTTCAAAGGTCTTGTGACTTTACCCAGAATTTTCAAAAATATTTTGGATAATACTGAGTTTAGGTCAACATTAGATGAAAGTCTTAAAATACTGGTCTCATTCTGTAAAATTTTCATTTTAAAGTATGATACTGATTTTAGTAATTCTTCCTGTGCTAACTGCAGGATTGAGCATATGCAGACATTGAATAATGCATAGCTAGAAGTGCTATTTATTCTGATAAGATGGAAGTTCACCAAATTGATCTACAAACACTGGAATTAAATTTAATGATATTTTAGAGAATAGAACTTTCCTACCATGAATACTATATTTTCTAAATCACATGTGGTTACAATTTTAGGTACAAGAACTGTAAAGAGCCTGGTAAGAACACAATAAACCCAAGGCACAAGAGACTTTAGGTAGTGTTACCATGCTTTGGAGCAGGTTGATATTTTCTGTATCCAAATATCAAAGGAAGAGAAACTCAGTTTGGATCAAAGCTCAGCTTACCTTATTTCATTTCTATTCCTGTGTCTGTCAATGTCTCAGTAAAGACAAAAGATGAAATCCAATACATATAACATATCTAATACATAGCATAATCACCTAAAATTTTTAAATACAATGCCTAAATTATAAATATTTCACTCCCAAAAGAGAATCAGTAGTGTTGTGCTGTGTATCTACAGGAAGACGTTCCAAGGAAAGGAATATCCATTCAAAGGAAACTCTATAGAGAATTATAAAACTGGCAGTTCACAAAGCTATTTAGATACTGCTAAAAGAAAATACAGAAATACTCCAGGGAGTAGAAGTAAAAATTCCCACAGCTTTTCCTAATGAAGTGATGCTGTGTCTCATTTTTTCTATGTCATAAATAGGTCATATATATCTTACAATAATTATGACTCACAATCAGCTGCAACACTGAAAATATGCTCCTTCCTTGGAAGAGCCTGTAGGGCCAATGGCTAATGTCCATTCCTAAAAGAGAGAGATAATTCTGACAGAGCAGAAAAGAGATTTGAACTAGAATTTGTTACTTTCTAAATAAGTATTCCAACCACTAGGCTATCAAATGAAAGGGAGACTTCCTATTTTTCAACCATATTTTAACTTGAAATTGTATTTAAAACACTGGCCCAAGGTACATTTGTGGGGCAGACACCTCTTCCTTGCTAGGCATGCTCCTAAAAGTTCCTGCTAAACTGTTTTTCTCAGGGGTTTTTAAGCAGACATACTGACATGATCTGGATTCTGACTGATCTTAGGTATGAGCCGGGTGCCAAGCTGGGGGTGCCTGCCCTCTTAAATCCCTGATTTTGCTTGGCTTTCAGTGAAAACTCAGAAAGAACTTCAGGATTTTCAGCTCAGCGCTGTAAGTACTTATTCTTGCAAGCAAGGGATTTGCAGGAACAGTTCCTTAACTTTTCATGTTTCAAGTTTCACATGCCAGAAAAATTTAATGGAGTATTCAGTGGTTTCGAAGTCATGCTGAATACAGACTTAGCACCAGCAGTTTTTAAATAATTTCCTTCGCTATTAGACATAACAGTGCAGTGGAAGCTTGAACTAAACCTTACTTCCTTGATTAAATATTATCCCCCTGCCATTTTGACCTACAACCTATAAAGAAAGCTCTAGAGAATATGCTTAAGCACACATACAGTCCCGTTAACTTCACTGAGCATAATGGGAAAACCGAATGAGAGTTCATGTTGCTTTAAGTTATAATTTTAACATTGTCCAGAAGGACTAAACAATTAAATGTTTATTTGGAGAGATACATTGGACACATCATGCTCGATCACATGCTTTTTTAGCAGAGGAGAATTCTGTTTGCTTAATGGCAAATTCTGGATTTTCACAGATATTGGAATTGCTCAAATGACATGGACTTACAGGAAACTGTGTAGGGTCTGAAAAGTAGAAATTAAAAGAAAAATATCTATGTGTTAATATATAAAACAACTTCACATTTGAGTTTTTCCTATTAATATAGCATTTAAGTAACTGAGAGGATGGATTAAAATGCTTGTAGTGCTAAAATTTTCATAGGTTCAGTAACTGATACTCTCTAACTATTAGTTAAAGTGTGGTTTAATTTTTTCACACTTGGGAGGAAAAAAAAATCAGTTATCCATTTGCAAAGGCATATGGCATCACATAATCAGTCCTCTAACCCGACCCTAGAAAACTTGCATAGCTAAAGTCCTTCATCTAATTACTCAGAAATACCACATATACCTGCCAAAGGTAAGGAGATGTACACGACAGAAGAAAAAAGATTATAACTTTAGGTTTTGACATATAACATTTTACCTGCTTGTAAATTGTGAAATTATTGTAGAGAATTTCATTCAGAAGGCCTATATTTGACCACATTGCAGCTCTCAAAAAACTAGGATTAAATGCACCTTCTCAAATCATTTGGTCTTTCCTTCATTGAAATGATCATTCAAGAACAAATTGAAAACTCATATTGTTTTTCTTAGTCATTAAGCAACAACAAAAGATCCCGTTGCCGTCAGTTTTTAAATTTAATTCCTGGTCTAAGGAAATAAATTTTTGTTTTCTCCAAAAATCAAGCTAATCATTTACAACACGCATATTATATTTAATTACAAAATAGTCTTTTCCATGATACGTAACTAGCTGTAGATAAAACTTAGTTTCCTATTACATACTCTGTAATTGTCTCCAATTAAAACATTTTTCGTGGCCAAGTGGTAAACCTAGGTGTATATGTTGCAACTAGACATAAAATGAATCATTAGTTCAACACAAAGCCAGATTTCTTTGAACTATTGATACTGTAGCTGTTTAGTGGTAGGAGAGAAATAATTTTAAACAAAATGGTTGTCATATATAAATAGGATTCTTCTCCCCTCACCACCTCACTTGAGTTGGGGAATCTTAGGCTGTTCCTGCCAGTTTTGCCTCAGTGACTCATTCTAACTAAGCTTTTTGGATTTGGATGTTGGTAATGTTTATATGTTCTATGGTACTGTGCCATTTTGAGAGCACAGGTTGTATTTTTATTAATAAAATAGAATGTATGGAATTACTCAGTGCGAGTCATTTAGTCATATAGAATTACTCAGTGCCCCTCTGGTCTTATCCAAAAACCTAAAAGAAATGTTAAAAAAGTGGGGGTTGTATCAAGAAAGCAATTACATTGGGTTAATTGACATGATTCTGGACTGAAAGTGTTCACTTGGCTCTGAGTTTCTCATTTAATGAAGTATTTGTTTGCACAGTCCATCTGTGTGTAAGTGCTTGAGAAAAAAAAAAAAGCAGACAGAAAGTATAAACAAAGCTTTTAATACATCCATTAACAAATAGATAAGTTGACATTTATCTTTGATATGTCAACTCCAGATGAATCTCATTACTACATTAACACATTTCCCCATAAATTTCCCTTGGGCACATAAGGCTTTTTTTACTGCACTTGTCTTAGACCCAACCTGTCATTAACTGCACACTTTTCAGCCAGGGAAATTGCAGCTTCCTCTAAGAAAATGAAACTTTTCCCTCATCCTCTTATGTCCATTGATAGGATGCCTTAACGTTGTTGCAAAAGCTATTATCTTTGGAGATCACTATGGAAGGAATAAAACTCCCATCTGAGCCAAATAAATGAATGTTTCCTCTTTCCTGTTGTATGGTACAAATATATTCTGCTGCCACATTCTGCTGTGTCCACATGTGCACAGTAGAGACCTACATAAAGTAGTGTCCTTGCAATACATACATTTATATGGAATATGCTAAAGGCACCCAGGAGTTCATATTTTCTATCACAGTGCCTCACAACTTCAGACTTTTACTAGCACTTTCAATTCCCAAAGTCTTTCTCTACTTAGCTACTGCAGGAATCCCAAATACATGCATTATCAGAGAGCAGGGAAAGGAACCTAGTTAAAATTAATAATTTAGAAGTCCCTCTCTGCTGTTCCTCATTTTCAGAAACCATGTAACTTTGTATTCCACTGAAGCGCACTCATTCATTGCAAAGTGTAACTGAGGCTACTTTCATACTTTGCTTCTCACATAACTTTTGGGTTGCAAAGGTGACATACACCTTGGATAGTCAAAACATAACTTTCAGTATTAGCCATTCTTCCTGGAGATTATGCCCCAGAGCTAGGGATTTTGCCATCCTCTTGGTTCATGATGTTTGTCAAGCAACTCTTTAAAATTCCTGCACAGTGATGTTATCCACCATACCTCCTCTATCTTTTTCCTTATGCTAGCCTTTATTTTACCTTGTACAGTTTTCCACAGTGTATACAGCTTAATGCAGTGTTCTGTAACCCAAACTGGAGTTCTGCATGCCTTTTGCTTAGTAAATGGAATTCCCTTTTGCACGAGAGTTACCTTTCCACAGTCTAAGCATGGTCTGGGTCCCTTCCCTTACTTCACAAATACCAGTCATTTTGCATTTGCTTAATACTGAGTCATGTAGGAGTGTGTTTTGTCCAAGAACGTTTCCGTATCAGGCACTCAAGAAACCCTCACCTTTTCACAAGATTTCCATCCAAATTCCTCAGCGGATACCACATCAAGAACATTCGTGTAGCAGAGCAGCAACTACAGACACATCCATCCAAACAGCAACCCACTTGGACCTTTTGGAATATCCCTGAAATGGGTAACCAACCTTGTCTTAAATGCTATATGTTAATCTTTCTGTTGAACAGACAGTTCCAGTGAGCCTTGACTCAACTGACTTCACTCTTTGATGTTCTCTTCAAGCCAAAGCATGTTTTTCAGCAAAGAGAAACCTCCTCTATGATAGACTGGTTGAGATGGAGAATCTTTTTATGTATATATATATATATAAATATATATAATCTTTTTATGACATTTAGAGAAATCTGATTTAAAGCATTTATAGGTTTATGTAAGGCCTATATGTCATGAGTGTGGTCATGACATATATAAATTGTGGGCATGTCATGAGTGTCCAGTGAAGTTAGTACAGGTGTTCTGCCAAGATAATTTTGCTATAGAATATGGAACATATATGTTGAATATGGCTTCACTCAACAGAAAACAAGATTTTCCATGGTTTTGGTAGCTTCCTACTTTTTGCATGTATTCTGTGTAGGTAGATGAGCTACAGCTGAGCTGAGCTGGCTTCACATCCATGAGCCAGCAGCAGTGAGGAACGTGAGCCCCAGCCTAGCAGCACATGAGGCTGGATTGAGGCTGGAAGTGGTACAGCAGCGCTGTGCGAATGGCTTTTGTGCCAGTAAGTACACTGGTAAAATGCTGCACTGCACATCTATTCAAATCCACATCAACTCAAGGAGATCTGCACCAGGCGCCAGTGCTCAGAGACAATATATCCATATAGAGATAATCTAATCTTTTCTCCCACTGCTTGTAAAATAGAAGTGAAAGCAGCCTTATACGGGCAGTACAAAAATGGGAACAGAGCAACATGAGTTCAGTAGGGAGAGAACAATGAAAATTACACCTGCTAACGGAGGACAATCTACTAGCACTCACTGTTTAATCAAAGTAAAAAACCTAATAAACTAAATAAATATAATAAGCCATTTGAAAAAAAAAATTGTGTGAAAATCCAAATCTAGTCTATCTTTTCCCAGTAGGTCTTTGTTTGCAAGTTAGGTTTTTACTGTTCCCTGTGTGTTTTTTTTCCCCCATAATTATCATATTGGACTGAATAGTATCCTCTTAACATACAATGCCAAAGTACACCACTTAAGTAGTTGATAATGCGTACTATGTATCTTCAAATAACATGGCAATGACAATTATTGCACTGAGAGGAAAGCAGAAATACTAAAATGCTGCCTATTTCTATAAAGAATGCTCAACTTGCAACAACACAAATGAATATATATAGAATTTCCATTATGCAAAAATATGCTGTTTGACATCACAGAGTCTGTGTGTACATACACACAAAAGAAGAACAATTAGAAATGCTGACATTTGTCTTATCTTCCAATCTTTTAGTACTTTGCCATTGATGCATTCTGAAAAAAATGAGCATCATTTGTAAGACTCTCAAAGAGTTCTCCTAGGGCTTCTGAAATGAAGTATGATGCGTATCCTTTAGGCTATATTTTCCTTTGAAAAGAAGTTCTATTACATTGAGGTTTTTGCTTCTAAACAAGACTGATATGCTCAGATAAATTACACATTATTACAAGATGGTCACTATCTTCTAACATTTCATTTTATTTCAATATTTAAGAGAGGAAACAAGATGTTCAAGGCTAGAGATTGCTAATCTGCATTAATTAAACCTTTTCAATGAAAATTTAAAAAGCAGTATCAAATAAACGTAGGGTTTTTTTTGTATTTTCAAAATCCTATTTTTGCTCTGATATAGAAAAAAGTGGGCCAGATTTATATCTACTTTTGTTTTACTGAGATTAAAAGATATTACATCACAGCCAAATTGAGCTTAAATTGATCAAATCTGTAACACAGCAGAGCATCCATGTACACAGTAATGTGCACACTGAAAACTGATTGTTCCACTTCTGTATGAGATTATGGATCTGACCCTGATGTAGTCATAACAACAACAACAAAAAAACCCCCACTATGAAAGAGAAAATCCGCTGCAGGACTGGGTTTGGAATACATGACCTAATTTGAAGCAGAAATTTAATTGATTTCAGCCTCACAGCCCAAAGGCAAAAGGTCCAGCACTGTTGCCAGGGAAGTCAGTGGCAAAACTCCTCCTGGGTGCAGTGGGAGTTGGCTGGTTTTTATGTCAGGCTTGCATCAGAAAGACATTAAGCACAATGTCAGCCCTATCAGTGTCAATAGGAATTTTGCCACTTGTCAAGTGAGCATTAAGATTGCAGTTCTTACATCTGCAAAACTAAAGCCAACTAACTACTCTCTCTCTTTCTTCTTGGATGGATATTGCTGGCACTGATTGCAATCGATATGTTTCAGAACTCTTTTCTTACTCTTTTTTGCTATCTGCAATTATTGCAATAACTCATTTTGACTTAATTTTTCCATATTTATTTTTCTTTCTAAACCTTTTCTGGTCTATTTTATAACACAACTTCTTTTTTCAACCCCTCTTAATCCAAGCAGTGTGATTTTGTGAGTCGCACAGGGAGCACAGATAAGTTTATAGTTATAGGGGATTTAAGAAACTGAATGACTTGGGGAAAAAACTCTGTATTTCATTGTTCAGAGGATACCAAATTAGGACATTATGTAAATTTGTCACAATGGTGTGAGAATTCGCTAATGCTTTTGACTAGTTAAGGAAGTAGTACTAGCTATAATAGTAGTTAGCAGTATTTATAATTCTTAGATCCTCTGTAGATGGTTTCTGTCCATAGATGTCAATAGTCTGTTTCCCTAATATCTTGCTTATTTTTACACTAGTGATAAAATTAGACCAAAACTATTTTCTAGGGGTCCTTCAATATGTGTTAGAGAACAATGAAGATACAGTTGTGATACTGAGGCCAATTTCTGCTTCTCCAAAACCTATCACAATTCCACTACTAAAATCTGTCATATTATAAAATGACTTGGCATAGACTAACAAATGGAAGTACATTCAGTAATGATCACAGAATCACCTAGGTTGGAAGGGACCTTTTAAGATCATCTAGTCCAACCAATGAAAACCACATGGGTTACGACCCTCCACCTCTGAGGCAACAAGACCTTGCTAGCATTTTTACCCACCAGCACTGGTAATCTGTTCCCAGGCTCCTCTTTAGTAATCCTGCTTTCATCCCCATCCCCCTTCAATCCCAGTTTAAAGCCCTTTTAATGAACCCTGATAATTCTTGTCCCAGTATTCTTCTTCCCCTTTGGGAAAAGCTTGCCCCACCAGTTGTCACCAGACACAAGAAACCAAATCATTATGTAGTAATGGGAGGATGATCAAAGCTTAACATATGATGATACATTGGTAACTGTGTAGCATGTTTATAATCTGTCTCTTTTAAGAATCTGGGGGGGGGAAACCAGACATTTTTTTTAAAAAAAGATAAATCACTTAAGGATTTCATGTTCCTGAAAATTCTTTTATGAAGTTAAATAGCAGGTATGCTGTAAATTCTTTTCCATTCATTAATATGTGTCCTTTGATTCATGAGTTAGGTTTGTCTGCTTATGACATTTTAACACATTATTCCATTTAATAAAGCATTCTTTTAAAGAGCAAAATTCCAGTAATAGGCATTTCCTTACGTCTTTCTTGTTTCATGTTAACATTCTTTAAGAAGAAGGAAATTAAAAATCTTAAGTTTTACAAGGATTTTAAAACTTTTTCTTAAAGATTACAATTCACTAAAAACCAAGTCAGAAGGATGCCATGATACCCTCTCATTTCTGACTGCTATGATGAGATTATAGTTTCCTGCCCTAAGTAGATTTTTATTGCAATTCCAGTTTAAGGATTTTCAAATAATGTGAAAAATCTATTTAATCTGTAGGGATACATGCTTCTCCCCTATGTCACCACCTCATACCTTGGATATCTATTAAAAGCATCAGAGCACAGGTTAGAATACAATTTGGGTAGGAGAGAATTACAGACGTGCAATGAAGGAATATGAACAAAAGAAAGTTTTGAACAACTTAGGATCTGGAAATATTGAAATAATTTTTCTTTGATGCCAAAAAAAGAGAAAGCAGAAGGACCCCCAAGAAAAGCCTTTTTAGATGGACAAAAAACAAATGTCAGCATACTGAGCCCAGCCATCAGCCTGGCAGTCCATCTATGCTTTTCTCACCAAACCTTAGATAAGTAACTCTGGGTCAGTGTATTTCTACAAGTATAAAGGAAACCTCGCTACTTTAACGATCTGGGGTAATCTATAATATATATTTCCCTGGCATAGCAAGTAGGCAGGACTAAAAGCTTTGTTTACTTGCATATTAACACTTGCATTACAATTTATGATTCAATTGAGCAGATATTTTATGGCCTACAGTTGGTATTTTTATGTAGAATAGCATATGTATTAGATGTGTAAGTTTTTTATTAATGTAAAAGAGGATTAAAATGCTTGCAGGTGAATGATGTCTTTAAAAAGTTATTGAGATAGGAAAATGATCAAATACCAAGCAAGATATTTATACTTAATAAACATTTTACATCAGTGCTTTAATACTTCTGCAAAGCAATAAAGCTAGAAATAAAGTGAACTAATTCTTAACTCGAGTAGACTAGAAAAAAGCAATTTTATTCTAGACCCCAGCAGAACACCTAATGTCAATGAAACCTACACAGTTTGAAGACTGTGCCCAGTTCTGAGTGCAAACAGACAGTTAAATTCATCCCTAATGTAAGTGCTGAAATCACTGGAAGCATGCCTGCTTACATTAGGTTGGATAATTATCTTTTTTTAGCTACTATGCCTTAAAGTATTTATTATCAACTGCATAAAATACACCATTTAAGAACATATGGCTTGGCAAAACATCACCCTTTGCTTTAATGTTTCTTAAGTTTGAGTTAAACAGTCTTTATAAACTGTTGAAGGAAGAAAATAGCTGAAGAGTAAAATCACAAGAACTGTTTGAGATATGAAAGCATTCTTAAAAAGGATTTATCTTTGAAAGCATTCAGAGTACTATTAAAAGAGTAGCAATAGAAGCAGCAGCAAGTCAAGCGTATACATAGCAGTTAATGTCCACCTGGGTAGCTCACAGTCTTCCACTCACTGATTTAATCAATTTTTTGCTCTGGCAACTATCTTGCAGTTTTTGTGACAAATCTACCCCTTCATGGACACATATTCATTGCCCTCTTCATCTTTGTAGATGAAAAAGCATGCTTTTATCTGAGTTGTTAGGTGTTGGGAAGACACTTGTAAACAATCTCATTTTAAAGGACCTGAATGCCAACTTCTGTTAAAGCAGTTATTTGATAAGCTTGAAATGAGATTCAGAGGGACAGAAGAAAGGACACAGTCACTGGAAGGATATAATGTAGTGCTTAAAAACGAACTTAGAAGTAGAGCACAGCTATAATTCAGTCTAATGTTTCATTTCATTTTAAAAGGGAGTCATTAGAAAACGCTTTGAAGCATAAGAATGTCTGCCCATTGGGTTTCCTAACTGGTCTAGGAAGGGAAAATCTCAAACAGTTTAATAGGAAGTTATGTAAAGATCCAGACTTCAAGATAAAAATACACAATCTACTATGCTGAAAATTATCATCATTTCTGGTGCCCTTGGGTTTTGCCCTGCAAGTGCTTACTCACTTGAAAAAAATCCTAATGTCTCCAAACCCTACTTACTTTATAATTAGAGTATTATTACTTACATGAGTAAGCATTTGCAGGATAAGTGCTTTTGCAAGCAGTCTGAGAGAGGCCAGCAAGTGAAGGAGCACTGGAATGGAATGATCCATTTAGCCACCCAGCGTGGCTAAAGCCTGGGTGTACCCAAGTCCTGCCCTGCAGGCAGTAAATTACCTTTCTGTGAGTAAGCAGGACTTGAACTTACCAAAGGCCCTTACATGAGAGCTACATTTGCTTGTGCAATTACCGCAAACCCGAATAAATAAATAAATAAACAGCAAGCTGTAGGTGTCTGTCAGCACTTTGGGGATCAGAAGGTCTCAGGTGGTTAAAAGAAGTTATGGACTCAACTGCAGTTTGCCTTAAGTGGATCCTCATACAATGTTAACATATATTTTAAAAAAATCAGCTGAAATTAACTTTATAATTTCCTGTTGAAGCCAGGGAAGAATGATAGCTGTATTAAAAGAGAGTTATTCAACTCATTATGATGATTATTCTAACAAATATGCAAGAAAATTCTCAAAGCATAGTGCACTGAATACCCAACTTTAGATACAAAATGAGGAAATTCAGAAGCCAGATGCAGAAACAGTGCCACTTTGAAGTGACTTGTGAATTCAAGCAGGCAGTCAGAGACACCAAGTCTCACTTCTCCTTCAGAATATAGCTTTCCAGATTCTTTCTACTTTCCAGTTCCTCATGATGCATTCTTTCCTTATATACCTGAAGATGCCATCTCCTTCAGTGCTAGTTGAACCATTTAGAATGTTTAATTCAGATAATAGGTGCCTTTGCAATTTTCTAGATCTATTCTTGATGAGGCAGCATATGAGTCATGTAAGTGGAAAGTCCTAGACATGATCCCTCAAGAGTTTGTCTCAGTCCTCTACTATGAAAAGCTCAGAGACCTTGAATTTACATCTGAAATAGGAACATAATTTGCCCTCTGTGGAAAATATATGACATTTCAAACACCTGAGCAGCTTTTATTGGGACCAAGTCCTACTGAGGAAGCTTGTCACAAGTTCAACCAATATTCATTATATGGCTTAGTAAGCATCTCTTACAAGTAACAGTTCAACTGGGAGAGCTTCAGTAAATTGCTGGCTCCCACTCACCACCTAGGATACATAAAAAGGCTCACTTTGGCAGTACTAAGGGTTTGAGAAGAACACCAGATGCCACATCTAACACAAAAGCTAGAGCTGAGCTCTGGCTCTACAAAGCTAAGGGGGGGTTGTGATCTCATTCTTAGCCCTTCAAATGATGCCCATATTCCCCAAACCTGAAAGGATGTAGGGGTTTCAGGCCCTCCTGCTGACACCAGTGCTGTATTCATTCCACACAGCTTCTGCTTGAGCATCACGTAGGAGAAAGATGCCAGTTCCAACTTGAATCATAGAATCATCTAGGTTGGAAAAGAGCTTTAAGATCATTGAGTCCACTGGATAACCCAGCACTGCCAAGACCACCACTAAGTCATGTCCCTCTGAACCACTTCTACATGTGTTTGAAATATCTTCAGGGATGACGACTCAACCACTTCCCTGGCCAGCCTGTTCCAATCCTTGACTACCCTTTCAGTGAAGAAATGTTTCCTAATACCCAATTTAAACCTCTCTTAAGCAACTTGAGGCCATTTCCTCTCATTGTTTGTTACTTGGGAGAAGAGACTTCTCACCTTGCTACAACCTCCTTTCAGGCAGTCATAGAGGGCAATAAGGTTTCCCCTCAGCTTCCTTTTCTCCAGGCTAAACAAACCCAGTTCCCTCAACTGCTCCTCATAGGACTTGTTCTCTAGACCCTTCACCAGCTTTATTGCCATTCTTTGGTCATGCTCCAGCAACTCCGTGTCTTTTTTGTAGTGAGGCCCCCAAAACTGAACATAGTATTCAAGGTGCAGCCTCAGTAATATCAACTACAGGGGGATAATCGCTTTCCTAGACCTGCTGACCGCACTCTTTCTGAGACAAGCCAGGACGTTATTGGCCTTCTTGGCCTCCTGGGCACACTGCCAGTTCCTATTCAGCCATTTGTTGACCAACACCCCCCAGGTCCTTTTGACCTGGCAGCAGGGACAAACTGACAGGCCTGTAGTTCCCTGGATCCTCCTTCTGTCCCTCCTTGTAGATGGGCATCATCTTTGTTAACTTCCAGTAAACCGGGACCTACCCAGTTAGCCAGTACTGCTGATAAATGACTGAAACTTGTTTGATAGGTAAAGCTTGATGCCACTACAAGCTTCAAAGTCCAGAGGGAGATGGGTATGCTGCAAACTGGTGTAGTTCTTGAAAAGTTAAACTTACTAAAATGAGAGGCAAAAGCAAAGAAATATACATGCTTATTTTTTGAGATAAAAAACATAGTTAAACTCAACCAAAATCATCCTTTTCTCAATCTGTGCTGGACGTAAGACCACAAAAGCAATGTTTTTCATCAAAATTTCCTAACTCATTATTATTCTGCTCACATAGTTATAAGTAAATAGCCACACTTGTTCAAAAAGTATGACTGCTTATCCACTCTGTTAAGCAGAATATCTTAATGAGCAGCTAGCAGACTGTCATTTCTAATAAAATGTGAACCAGGAGACTTGGAGGCATTTTTGAACAAAATTCATGTGATTAACATGCTAAATCCTCTATGAACTCAGAGAAGTCAATGGATTCAAACTAGATCTGTATTTGTCCCAGTGCTCTTTATCATTTGCAGTGATAATTAACATATTTGCAAGGCTGGCTCCAACTCCCCAGCTGACATCAATTATGTCAATAGATTCCTGAGAATTAATTCTCTACAATAAATGGAAAAATGAAAACATAGTTGCCAATATATAAAGGTGCTAACTAAATGGTTTCCAGGATATATCATTCTTCAATGTTGTATAACTAGATTACTTTGTTAATCTATGTCACCAGAGCTAGCTTGCTGCTCAACTAACACAGATGTAAAAGAAACAAATCTCTATAAATACAGGAGATGTTACAGCTTCAGCAAAGAAAACAAATCTATTAAGAAGTCTTTTTTCAGATGACTTTCAACAGGCCTTAGGGACTGCTAAGTCTGGCAAAAATGAACATGTCAGGCTTCATTGAAAATCACTGACTGGCTAAAATGGGATTTTGAAAGATGAGCCACCTGCTTTATTAATAACAACATCACAAGATATTTTTTGTTTGTTTTATACACGCAAAACTGTTACACAGATCATTTCAAAACGTGAACAAAGACTTAAAAACAACTGGAGTTATTTTTTAAGGATCTTCCTCTTCCCTGTAATCATAAGCCTCATAAATATAAGACTTTTGCAGCAAAGATTACCCCTTCCTTCTGTTTTGGCTGCAGGGAATATCTACAGAAAAATAAAACTAAATCTACAATATGAGGGAATCAAAACCGTAAAATGTGAGCAGCTTTACTGGAGAAACTGCAGAAAGACTAGGCACAAATCTCACTGAGGGCAAGATGACAGGTACATTAACTTATCTGCAGACTGTTTTAAAACCCAGAAAATGCACAGCACAGCACAGGAGCAGGCATCAGAGGTCCATAGGTCACTGTTTTAACATACATGACACCTGGTAACCTATACTCCAGCCCTACAGTCCATCAGAGCCACTGGATCCATGGCAGGGTACAGTTAATCACAGGGAGATCTGTACTATTTCAATAGAGCACACAGCATTTCTTGTCATTTTTGAGACTTCTGTCCTGAACCAAATAGACACTTAGCAATCAAACTTGGTAAAATGAACCTTTTACCCACAATTTGGAGCACCTGCCTCTCAGCTGGAACAAAACGGTGTTTTTATGACTATGCAGCAACAGTGATGGCTTCAGACTGGGGAAAGGAGGACAGCAGCCTTACATTCAACTGAGATGTGTTGGGGCAATTCACAGGCTGGTGTCACAGAGATAATACCAAATGGATGGGGAGTCAGGAAACTCACAGTGAATGTTCCCATTCCTACATGTTGTTTTCTAAAAACTGTTGAAAACATATTTGAAATCTGTGTTAATATGATTATTAGCTGTGGCACAACTTGTAGGATGGAACAGAATAGTTTTGAGAAAAAGCATGACGGTTAACCTTGCTTCCCTTGCTGCCATTGGGATCAGTTACTTCTTGTGATTGACTACCACTTGCAGCAGTTTTCTTCACCCATTCATGAAACAAAAAATAAAAACAGCATTTCCTTTGCCTCTTTTTGAAATGTGTAAAACCCAACAAAATAGTATTTCTAGCTACTACTTTCTTACAAGAATAATGGACTAGCAAGTAGTGAACTATGTGCTACTTTTCCCTATCACTACTTATTTTTCAATTTGGGGGGAGTTGGACTAGATGATCTCTAGAGGTCCCTTCCAACTCTGTCAAATCAGTGAAATCTGTGAAATTTCTAAATCATCAAAAATATTAATTACCTTGTAAAACATTTGTTTGTATTTCACACTTATGTACATATATATAATCACTGAACTGAAGTCAATATTGAGGAAAATAATCTGACAGTAAAAGAGAAGACTACAACTCAAGAAAGAAATACAGAAAAAACCAATGCAACACAAGACTTTCCATATTAGTCTTCTTTACCAGCATAGAAATAAAGTGTGCTCTCAGAGTGACATTCATTCATCCATCTGACCTTCAGAATACAAATATTAGAGAACAGCATTTTTATTCTGTTTGTCCAAAACATTAATCTCAACCTTTGGAGTATATACAACATTGTGAATAAGACACAGGGCAGATAGCACCCAGAACACTATGTTTTATAAAAAGCACTGGGGTTTAGGGAGGGGGGAAGTAAGGAAGGTTTGGGTACCACACAAATTGATCAAAGCACTCTTCTGAATTGTTAGAGTTTAGCAGAAGATAAATAATCTCATCATCTTTAGAATACACTCAGCAATGCATTACGGTACTTTGGATTTTCACTTCAGTCAGTACTGGCTGCCAGCAGTGGCACTAATCAATTTAAGTTCAGAAGCATTTTGACTGATACCAACTTCAGCCTAGTAGAAATTGCATGGATGTAGTATTGCTTTTGAATTGGATGTGTGGTTTGAGGGGTGGGGGCTGCTTATTCTTGTTTGGAGATTGCTAATTTGTTAAAATTGCTTTCTAAAGACAGGAAAATTCCTATGAAGGTCATTTAGAGCTGAGGTAGATTTCAAACAACTCCCATTGGCCTCTCATCCTCACCAATCAGCTTCTTTGTAGCACATCAGAGTGCCTTGGATTTAGCAAAACTTGGGGTCTCCACCTGACTGGTTTCCAGATGTCACATCCGGCACCTGCTGCTTTCATGGAAAAAAATTAAAAATGAAAAATTAATGAAACCAGTCTTCATAAAGAATCTCTGTGGAGAGAGTTGTGTTTCTACTTACTGATATCACAAGATATTGTAAAATTAAAGCCATCCAGCCTTTCAATTACTGTTAAGTCAGGAGGTAACACAAGCCAGGTGATGACTCAGCATGAGTAAGCAACAGATGGGACTGAAGCAGGGATGAAGGTCCTTTTCTCTGTAATTCTCACTTTGTACAACAGTTTTGAGATCTGCATCTTGCCAACACAGCCCACTCAAACCTTTTATGATCTTTGCCTCCATCTCTTTTCGTCATTTCTATCTTAACTGGATTTATTCCTTTGCTTGAAAAACCTGCACCTAGCCTGGACTTGTTTCCCATTTCCCCAGCCTTCAACCCTGATTTCTGGTCTTCTCTCCAATTCTCTGTTGATTCCTAGTTTCAGCTGCTTCCTCACGCTGCTTTGTCCCTGACTATGACTTCCTGCTGCCCCACTTCTTTTGCCCATATACAACAATAAGAAGGTTGCTTTGTCCTCTGCCAGCAATTAACATCACACGACCATCTAATCTAATTTAGCATGTGGTCAAGTGGTTTAGTTCACAGCACACTAATATGGTCTGGCAACTACAGCTTGGGAATCTTAACCAAGTTCAGCAACAATCACTGAAAAAAAAAAAAAAAAGGAAAATCTTCCTCTAATAGTCTTTAATTTACTGACCCCCAAGTTGGAACTATGTGCGTTCCCACAACTCATTGTGCTGGTACATCATAGTGACTGATGTTACTCATCAGAAAAACAAGTCTGTCCGAAAAAGGACAGCATATCAGGGGAATAAAGCTGTTATAATTTCATTTAAAAGGTTCCCAAAATACAGAAAAACAACCAACCAAACACACAAAGTGAGACACAGGCATCTCTTTTGTTTGGCTGGTACATACCTAGTCTTACTAACGACAACTGGACTTCAACCAGCTCCCAAGGTTGGTTCCAATTGCTAATCCAATTTTTGCTTTATTTCCTGTGTGGCATTAATGTTGCACTTTTCCTGTTTTCAGAGAAGGGTGTAAAATGAGGTTTTCTATTGTAAATATCCATTTTATTATGTTCCCTTGTCACTAATAGACATTTCACATAGACTTCAAAGGTCCCTGATTGCTATTCTTGTTTATTAGTGGTCCACCATGACCAATAAAAGTTCAGAGAAAAAAATTCAACAAACAAACAAGGTATATTTTGCAGACACAGCAGTTTTGTCACTTTCTAATTTCAGTCACAGCTGTGTAACATACAACCTACTGAGCTGAACATTAGGACAGAAGATTGTGATATTCATCATCATGTAATTGAAAAAAGCTCACTTGGAAATTGGAAACTGTATTTTGAATAGTCATAGACTATGACAAGGGAAAAAAGGTGCAACCAAATGTCACGAATTAAACATTGTATTTACATGAAGAAAGACTGCAATCTTCTTTTTGGATTTGATGAGAGTACCATCCTCAAATCAAGCACTTTCATTGTGCATGTGTCTAGCATTTTAACTGATGACACATTCCATTGAAATCTCTCTTCTTTATTTTTTTTAATACCTCTCATGAGAAAATCTGCCTTAGCCCTTTGGAAAATACTATAGCCAAGACTGATGACTAAAACATGGCACATTGTGTTTGGATCTCAGAATGCCTCTGATGAAAGTCTCATATAAGAAATCCCTCTTATCCAAAAGGTGCTGTGTTGCACTGTAGTGGACACTGTATACAGGACCAATTAAAATACAGTCAAGCTGACACTGCTTATAAATAAATCTGCCTATGAAAAAAATGACCAGTAATGGCTAGGAGGAGAGCTAGTTGATTTTACTGATTCATTTTTAAATATCTTCATGTTTTAATGCTTTGTCCCTCCTTCCTTTTGATTCTGCATATGGATCTTTTTAAACCAGATCTCAAAGAACCCTTATTGCCTTTTGTCACCTAAAGAATAATAATAACAATGATCTACCCAATTTCTTAATAACAATCCAGTTTGTTCAGCTTCTTGGAAAAAAACCAGAAGAAATGAGGCACCAGTAACAATCCAATCAAAGTGGACAGTGGTATAGAGAACAAGGACAAATAAATCTACGTTTCACCAGGAATATAATTACTGAAGATCATGATATATTTTGCAGTAAATCAACATAGAATATTGGTATGTACATCATTAAAATTAAACAAAAAGAATATAATTATAAGTAGGAGAATTTCAACTAAAGAATGGTAGCACTAAAAAGGAAAGGAATTAAGTATTCCAGCATGAATTATTTGAATTAGGTTGTTTGGTTTTACTTTTAACTCCAAGACAGATCTTACTTCCTATTACATTCAAAGACTCCCAAACAAATTTGTCTCATCTTTTACTATTTAAATGAACTTTATGCTGTTAATTAAATTGATGGGGGTACTATCTGACAACCTACAGGCAAATAGAACTGTAGACACAGTAATTACAGCATCTGGTTACTTCAAAAAATATCAAGACAATGCAGGCAATCTGTTCCCAATATGTTAATTATTTTCCACGACGACTCATGATAGGTTTAAAGACATGTGATGTGACAGAGAGGTGAATGGATAGACACATCATCCAGCTGTGGAAAATATGAAACTAACTCAGACACTGCATCCTCCTTTGAAGAAGACCAATGCAGTGAGCCGAGTCATATGCATAAACTTAGGAGCTTGAAATAGATAGTAATGATGATATATTTTTTTTTTTTAAAATTACACTTAGGGAAATAAACCAACACCAACAGCTGTATCACATGCTCATAGGAAGAAAGACCTCAGCTCCTGTGCTCAAAACATCCCATTGTATTAGTGGAGAAAAGTTGCAGTTGTGGCACATTGGATGCTCATCTAATTCAGACATCATGGTAAAGCTCATGTCGATGTAGTATCAAAGATCAGTACACAACAAGTGAGGCCCTTTTGTGGGAGCCGGGGAACTACAGCAATCACTGACAAGTATCCCAGTTAGAAAATCTGAAAATGGTAATGAAGGCTGATGTGATGGGATTGCCTCATACCAGTGTATTGTTTTGTGCAAGTCCCATCCCCTGAATAAACATGTTCAAGGAGACCTAGAAATTGAGAATTTCAATCAACTAGCATTACAGCAACAAAGACATTGTGAAAAACACACACTTAGAAATGCAAGGATAAATAAAGGCAAATACCAGCGAAATTCTTTCTATCAGAAAAAAAAAAAAACAAAACCGCAGCTTGTCTGAAGTATCACGTTGTTCAATATTCCTTCCCATTCTAAAAATCTTTCAGACATTTAGGCCTTTCTTGTGCAATGATCATTTCACTTTTCTGCTCAGACATCTCTTGAATGCTTAGTCTGACATGCATCCTGCAACTGCTATGACTCTCTCCTCATGAACTTTGCAATTAGTATCAGGAAGGTTTGATTATTCACTCAAACTTACTCACTTAACCTGCATTAATGCTACTGCTCATAGTAAACTCTATGAAGGATTCTTCAGCAATACTTAAAGGACATAAGATGTGTGATGGGCTTGATTCGTAACTGCTATGTATTAGTACAGCTGCATCAAATTCTGTGATGCTGCATAGAACTGTGATTGAAAATTGTGTCATTATGAATACCTGTGCAATGGGGATGAAGCTTAATAACTGCACCTTTTAGCTGTAAGCATCCTTGAGGAGAAAAACATATACTATCTCATAACGCTCTCTAGCCATCAGGTTTTTGAAGAAATTAGATTAATTAGATAGTGGACCACTTTTCATAATTTTAAGGCCAACTAAATGTAATGTCTTAAGTATCTGAATTTTCTAAGAACAAAGAATTTCTAAATAATAGACTATATTTTGGCAAAGTTGGTGGTAGGAAAAATATTTTCCTTCAGCTGCCCCAAACCAAATGATTTATGAAAGACTTTATAACAAAATTCGATTTTTTTAAAAAAATTCTATTCAGTACTGCCTCTGCTTGGCAGTTGCTAATCTTGGCATTTCTCCAGCTGCCAAATATCACTAGAACTGAAACCTTTAGCTTAGTTTTCACTCCTTATATTTAATAAATGTCTTAAGAAGGAATCAAACTTGCATTGAACCTGGAAAGAGGCATTAAGTGCAAATATAAAAACATTAAAAGCCCTTTTTTATTATTAAATTATTGTTCCACTAAGGAATAAGTAGACTTTGATTATCAAATCCAGCAGGGTTATGCCCCAGGACACAGCTGCCTAGCATGGACAAGGAGTACCTGGGGTACATCGACCTTTGGAATGGAGCAGTCCTAGAATGTTACCTTCTACAGTGGCCCTTATATTTGATCCATTTATTACAATTATTTTGTATATTGCATGGCCTAGTCTTTTCCACCTTCCAATGACTCCTGAGACAAAATCAGAATTCAACACATAAGTAATTTAAACTCTTCTAGCACTCATTGACTTTCCCAAAGGCTTACAACCCCTCTCCCTGCAGCATGGACAGACTTATGAGGGGAGACCTTATTTATGTTTATAAGTATCTAAAGGGTGGGTTGAAGGATGATGGAGCCGGACTCTTTTCAGTGGTTTCCAGCAATAGGACAAGGGGCAACAGGCTCAAGCTGGAACATGGGAAGTTCCACTCAAATATAAGGAAAAACTTCTTTACAGTGAGGGTGCCAGAGCACTGGAAGAGGCTGCCCAGGGAGGTCATGGAATCCCCTTCTCTGGAGATATTCAAGACCTGCCTGGATGCAGTCCTGAGTGATGTGCTCTGGGCAATCCTGCTTTAGCAGGGAAGTTGGACTAGATGATCTCTAGAGGTCCCTTCCAACTCTGTCAATTCTGAAAACAGTTGCAGAAATCAAGGTATTCCCAACATGTGATAAATGCCCATCCACCCACATAACTAAAGTAGTACATACAGAATATGGAGGCTTTATGGCAGTCATGGGATGGGGGGTGGCTGAGGCCCTGCATTGGGTGCTTTTTGTCATCTGGCAGAGGATGGCTAAAGATTTATATCTCCTGTGTACCTCTTTATGACACCTGGCATCCATCTACTTGAAAGGTCTGACACTCCTGCACTACAGGATTCAAACAGAAATTTGCAAATGGAATGAAAGAAGGTGAGCATTTCTTTACACTTTCTTATTTTTGACAGCTAAAACCTGGTCCTTGGTGTTAGGAGTTTGGAGGATTTAATATCTCATCTGCAGTAGATGCATGCTCATTAATAACACCACAGTTTAATCTAAGTTAAACCAGTGAAATCAATGGAGTTAGGGTGGATTTATACCACTCCGTCTGCAAACAGAATCTAGTCCTTAGGTTGCTTACTATACTATTTTTATACTGTGACCTATTTTAGTAGTTATCTTTGGAGAGCAAGGCTTAAGTAAAGATCATGGTAGAAAAAGTGTGTCTCATTTACATACTTTACATACTATTTCATTTATTAAGCAATCATTTATATGTGTGTTTAATTGAATAAGTACTGTGAAAATTAATAGAAAAACTGTCTAAAAATACTTAAAGTTTAACAAAAAGTTTATTCAGCAATAGCTGGAGCCTTCAACAGAGTTTTGGAGATTTTCTGTTGTACTCACAATTCAGCTTGCTTTATCTACATGACTGCCCTCTAACTTAATCCCTTCTATTTTATTTGTAAGGTGAGAAGCTTCAGGTAACTTAGAATACTTATATTCACACAAGACATCACAAAGAATCATTCTTGCATGTGTCAAAATGTGTTGAATAAACCATTTAAAAAATAAACATCTGAATCCATATAAAAAGGAGTATGTGCAGAAAAATCTAATTCTTTATATGTAAGTAAAACATAAGGATTAAAAGTAACTGAAAAGAAACTGAAATTCTTACACTTATATAAATATTTCTAGACAAAAATCCTCTTTATTTAACCACCCTGAACAAAGGAAAATAACATTAACTGCAAAAACACTTCAATATTCAATATAATCAAGTAGGATTTTGGTTTGGTTGCTCTGAAAACGCAGATTGCCTTCACACTTTGTGATATGTTACAGAAAAAAAATAGCATGTGCGTTTCAATCCTATTTTAAACAGGATCTATGAATAATCTCTGGACTCATTCATCCATGTCAGATCTAAATCTTGCAATTTATTCCAAAATAGCCCAGGCTACAGAGGTAAGGTCTCCAGGTCTGTACGTCACATAACTGCTTCAGTCCGGCTGCAAATCTCCCTACTCAAATCTTTCCATAGGCCTGCTCACAGCACTGCCTCTCAGCACCTATTCTGATCAAGTTACCATTTTCAAAAGCAAATATGCATATCTTTTGGTGGTTTTTTTGTTTGTTTTTGTTTTTGGGTTTTTTTACGTCAACATTTATCCTGTCATCTTCCTCCCCATGACCTACTCTAGTATCAGATTTTTGTCACCAGCTCATTTGTGCCTCATGTGCACACACCTCTGCCAGACTTTTTCCTGTTGTGCCTGCCATAATATTCTCCAGAAATAAGAAAAACATTAGCACATAAAAATCTTATTGATACTCATACGCTCATTTTGCACATTACTGCATTCTTTTTCTTACTGAGATTAAAACATTTATCAGAATTTGTTAGCACCAGCTGTATTTGACTAGGTTATGTTTAGAAGCAAGAAGTTTGATCTAGACATCATTCTTCATGGCACATCTGCTGGTTCTTCTAAAAGATTTTTAAATATATATGCTTTTCACATTTTAAACAGCATTTTCAGATTATTCTTCCTTCTTTCAGCATATGTAATGGTCAAGGGATGTTTACAATGTGCTTACCAGATCTAAAAAGTATCTCATGATTCTTTATTCTCTGGCTTTGTAAAATACCCTGAATATTTTATATAATTTTCATGAGTAGGAAGGAGAGCTCTGTTTTTAAATATTTTACAAAAAAAAACCCTAAAAGATCTTTTATTCTGCCTTCTTTCCTTCTGTTAAAACTCATACTAAAAATTCTCTTTGTTCTATGCTAAGTGGTTTCTGCATTACAATAAGGTATGTACAGACAGAGTTTATATATGACTCGAAAACACTAGAATTAAAATTTACAGAATATTGCTCAAGTTTCAGGATTTGATTGTTTTTAAAAAGACAGGAAATAAAGCCAGCCTAAAAAATAAGATTTCAGTGTAAGTAAAAAAGAAGCAATTAAAAAAATGTGTATGGACTTAGTTTCAATTCCAGAAGGGTTCCTTTATAAAATAAACAATTGAAAAATCTATTTCTGCAAATAGGAAGGAAGGGTTATCATCATACTGTGTTTGGCTTACTTAATATTTACTCTGGTCCTTGCTGAAAATGTAAATACAACTCACAGTCAATGTTCTTTCAGACTGGCCTCTGGTTGATGTTTTTTGAAGGGGGTGGTTTGCGAGGGGATTAATTACTTTTTTTTTTAATTTAACCCACTGGACATGATAGATTGGACAGATAAAATTCAAACATATTTATCTGTTTATAACATTTCCTTTTTTTGTTCCTATGAAAATGTAAAAAATCCCAAACCTCTTAGTTCTGAAAATCTGTGTGTTGTGTGTATACGTAGGATCTTTTTTACTATAGCTCTAGTCATGAAGAAATATGTAAAAGCCTCAATTCAGGCTCAGTCTGATCCCTTTTGTAATGACTACTCTCTAATATTGTTTAATTGCCTGTGAAGATGCAAACAGGCCTAAAATCCATAATAATTAGCTTAAGATAACTGGCTGAGGTTCAGGCGTTCAGGCCTGCTATCAGCATTTCTGGTTTCTTTGCACAATAAAAGGAGAAAATTAGGGAGGATAATCTATGAATGCAACAGAAAGGAAAGAAGAGTTTTGTTTACTAAGAGTTTCTCTTTGTAGCATACCTTGTAGTTTTTCCTGTTTGCTGCTGTCCATGAGGACAGAGAAGCCATATTCAGCATCAGCATGTTGAAATTCTTCTTTGCAAGCTAGCTATGAGCAAAAACTTGCAAGGAGAAAAAGAAATTACTGAGAAAAACACAAGATAGACAAGAACCAAATCTCTTCTGCCTCTCTGCTCGGTGTCAGTTAGAAAGAGAAAAGATCTGTAGCCTGCAAAGCCTCCCTCGTTGATTTTAGGGCAACGAACCACTTGCACTTCTGTCTGCATTTAATAAGATTCTTCAAGTGATATCGGTGCATTTAGCATCTCCAGATACTGTTCTATTCCAGCTGATGAACTAGCTAAAGTGGGAGCACACCACTGTTCAACCATTCACCTGAACAGACATTTCTCAGAGTTTAAAATTGCTAGTGTTTTTACATTGCACCTAGAAATTAACATCAAATCAGTGACTTTCCTGCACAAAAATAGGTCACAGTGGAAGCATATACTATCTAGAGACTGATACAGCATTTATATGCTATATGTGGGGCTTTAATTGAATCTATAGTTAGAAACTTATCTTACACTATGAAATAACACAGTAATATAGGATGGGGGAAGAAAAAAGGGAAAAAAAAAAAGAAGCTATATCCTTTGCAACCTGCCTCCAACAAATAAGCATATGCATATCCAGATGAGATTAAGTATACTCTACAATTTGTGGTTTGTGCAGAAGAATCATGGAGGAAAAATAAGGGGTAGGGGATGAAAGAAATAATGGGTAGACTCATTTATCTCCTTAATGTCATTGTTATGGATGATAATATTACTTATATGAAGCTGCTTCGTTTCTTGCCAACGTCTTTATTCCAGTCTTGAACATCCCAGTCTTGAACATTCCAGTGAATATTCCGCTTGCCTGCAAAGGAAAGAAAGATAAAAAGAGTAATGTGAGCAGCAGGTCTTTTAATGAACATTTCTGAAATACGTGTGGCTGCATAGATGTTTATATTTCCACATATGTATTTTTATTTCAACATTTCTTTAAAAATGCTGAAAAAAAATTTTGGTGAACCTTTGGCCTTGTAAACACTGACATTAGAAAATGTGTTAACCACCTTAGGATTTTGGAAAAAATCTCAGTAATCAGCAGTCATGTTTGAAGACTTGTTAGATGCCTAGGATTAAGAGTCATTATAGAGTATTTCTCACATGTTCTTTCATGATTTCAGAGAAGGAATTAATTTTATATCAAGCTCTTGAAATTACTGCTTCCAGGTAAACACATATACACTATAACATACTGTAGCATTTTGGTTTAAACACCACAATTTAAAAAGCAGCCTTGGTCACAGAACATATCTGCCTTCTTCACAAAGATCTATAGATGAAAATACGGTTGCAGAAGCCACAAGAGTATCTTTCAAATAAGTAACGTCCTTAATTTTTTTCAGAAAACTTCATTTATCTGGGGAATGACCTTCTGTATATTTGAGCAAAACAGCCAACTTTTATTCCATTTTTTTAAATCAGTTGTTTTGCCACTGCCTGTAAAATCAGTGTCAAAACTGGTTCTACTGAGATTAATGGTAAAATATCCAACACATTAGTAGGGTAGGATTTCACTCATCACTGTTTATACATTAAATTATATATGATTCTTTGAAAGAATAAAATTATATACATCAGTGAAATGCTGTTCAGTTTGTCTCACTGCCATTGAAGAAAAGAATGCACTGACTAAACATTATGGGACTGATTTCCAGAGGACTGCACAGGAGAGGCTTGCAATAAGCTCTTAGTTCTGCTCAGTTTTCTCTTAAACATTTCAAAATCTATGAAACATACAAAATTTCCATTACTCTGACCATTCTGAATCACAACACAATGTGCATCAACTGGGCTTCTGTCAACATCGTTGGCTGCAGCACTTAGATTTTCAGAAGAGCTTAGCTTCAGCTTTGCCACCAAACCAAATAAGATTATGAGAACGAGCTCTGCTTACAAGATGCTGACTTCTTTGAAAAATCTGTGCACAAGTGTCATGGCTGGAGCTGCTCAATGCTAGCCTCTTGTGAACATTTAACCTTCATTTAAGTACCAAAGTGGGGCTAAATCCTCTTTTGAATGCCCATTCCCTGATTGTCTTTTCTCCCTGTAAAAATCCACTCTGTTGCATCTGCAGGATTAGCAGAATACAACAGGACGTAGAAGGGATGCCATATGCAGTATTCCAGCCATTTCACTTTTTAACAGTTATTTCTGCTTCTCGGTGATCTATCCCACAGGAATATTTATTTTAATTATTAAGTGCAGAAAAACCTGAAAAGACCTTCTGAGCTAACTTGTCTATTCTTGTGAATTTCTCAGAATGGTCTTAGCCTAAAGAACTTCTAGATGTTGATATAAATTCACATTTTGATGGATTTTGTATTGATTGTCAAGGCGAATGTGAAAGTTTGTGTGTAATTGGGCCTGAAGAAAAGATTTTCTAAAAATGGGCATCCAACTGTCTTGTAGGCATTGAATTCAGAGCGATGGCACAGAGGAGCCTGGTTTCCCTTTTGTATTGCTTGGTTATTATATTCAGTGACTTCTAAAGGTATTCCTTCTTCTGCCCTTGTAGGAATCATGTAAGTAGAATTATATTAGTAAATATAGGACATATTTAGATCAAATTAATTATTCCATAGAGAGGCTTAGGTTGTTACTGATCATGATTGACATGAACACAAAGCTAAAGGGTTTGCTACCGGGAACAAAGGAAAATTAGAATTTTATAACTATCCTTTGTGGTCCCTTAAGAAAGGGAGATCTGAGAATTTTGCAGAACCATGTGTCCTTTTCATTTATTACCATATCCCAGAGGGAGAAATGAGGTGGAAAAGAAATAATACAAGCACTGAGTTACAGATAGAATAAGTTTAGAGTTTAATGCTAGAAGGCTCTTCATAAATGCCAAAGACAAAAATTATATTAATTTAACACAGCTATGGCCTCCCTGTGTCTATCTCTAGCCATCAGCTTTTCTCGATCAACTGAATGATGAGAGAAACTGAAAATTCTGATACAATACTTTCTGTCAACACACACGTAAATGAAACTGCGATGATAGTTCTACTTCAGCAAACCCAAATGACCACAGTAAACATAAGGCAAGTGAACTAAACGCAGGAGCTCAGACAAGATTGTCTGAGCATGAAGATCTCAAAGTCCTTCTTGAACTTATGAAGTACAGTATGTTGGTATGCTAAATTTATACTAGAGAAGACAAGGTAAGAAATAGGTAACAGGAATTAGAATATCTGGTTGTGAGTCAGTGTACTGATTCTTGCTTTCTTATTTTTTTCTCTCAATGTAAAAGTCTCTTTGTTTGAAGTTAATTATAATTTGGAATGGATGCCAATAATTGTAGAATATAAAATAATAGCAACTTATACAAGGGAAAAAAACCAGCATGGTAGAGACTTGGAATTTATTACTCTTATTTAATATGATAAGCATTTTAATGCTGCACTATTTTCTTAGCATGTTTTGCTCTGTCATCTTAGCTATTTAAAAACAGTTAAATACAACTGAAATTTAAATGTATTATTTAATTGTGTATTAAAGCAAAACATCCCAGTCAGTCTGAAATCAACATACGCTTTGGGTTTTGTTTAGTTTTGTAGAAAAGAAAAATATATATGAATTTAAATATCAATTTTCCTTTGAGGTTGTCCCTTAACATTCTTGTTTTGGTTCCTCAGGCAAATTCAAAATCAAAAGAAAAAAAAAAGAAGAGCTACAATCATTCACAGAATTGTACTTCTGCCACAAATTTCTAGGCCATTAATTGTCTGTTGGTGAGGAGATGTTGGTAGGGAAATCAGTCTTTCTCCAGTGCTCTTTTAAGAAGCTATTCCTGAAACTTAATTTGTGTTCCTTTCTTTTTCAAATATTACTTTAAAGGTTTTGCTGTTGCTCATAATAGCAGCATGCAATAAATTAGTGCAGTAGTGTAAAATCTACAAGCTTTTCACAATTATTCATTACCTTATAGCACAGCGGAAAAGGTGGAGCATTATACTTGTTAGGGGTAATAGCAATAAGCCAAGCAAGTAGAAACAAGGGTAAAATAACTGCAATCAAATTGTGCTCTGCTGGATAAAATCATATTGCTCCTGAGATCAGAGATGCTTTTGCCAGCTTTGACACCAACTGCTGTGGGCTAAGAGGAGCCCACCTTTACATCCTGCAAGGAGTTCCCCAGCCAAAATCCACAGTCAATCCTAACACAGAGTTTATGAGAAAAATTATATCTTGTTTAGTGATATAAATCCCAGCTCAGCTCTTACAAATGTCCTCATGTGGTTATCAAAGGACTAACTTAATAACCTCGGCCCAGTTCAGCAAAATGATAAGGGGTGATAAACGGAAGGATTCATCATGATTTGGTTAACACAGACTTTCTGTGGTCAGTGAAACAAAACTGACTCCTGTGAGAACATTCAAAGGGACCTAAATTAGTCTTCCCTACTGAATCACCTGGGGAAAAAACTCAGCAGAGGTTCACCTCCCCCTGGGCAATCCTCCATCTCTCCTTCCCCCAGAATTCATTGATGTGGTAGAGAGTATGTAGAGGCCATCTGCACTATAGGTACTCCACTGCTGGGAGGGGAGGTAAAAAGGCTGTTATAACTCTCCACAGAGATGCAGTAGTTCAACAGCAATATACATGTAAAAATACCTATAAACCTTGAGGAGTGTACAGCAGAAGACAAAAGGCAAAATACTCAAAATACAGAGAGGCAAAAATATAACAAAGGAAGAATAACTTCAGCCTATCCAAATATTCCTTTAGGGTGTCTATTAGATGGCTATTCTGGCTATTTTGTCAGGCATTCATCCCCTCTCTTTTTTTCCACTCTTTTCTTTGTTGCGACTGTTCTCATTGTTTGTGAGTTGAGAAGAATATCAAATGAAGGAGTTACATTTTCAATAATACATCAAACATAATCTCAACACATTCAAAAGTGATGGGACCCATAGTAAATTACATGTTGCAAAGCTTCATCAGCTGAAACGATTACTCCATTTTTCAAGCCATTTTAAAAGAGCCAAGAAACTGATGCTATTTACATCATGTATATAAATATCATGTATCTCATATTTATATAAAATGTGTGAGATGGGTGAACATTTCTGCAAGTGTTCATTTGAATTTTAACTTGAATTCATATTAGCAGTGATTGCACAATGGAGACAATGATTGTACCCAACCCCTTTGGAATTTTCTCCCCTTAGGATTTCAATGAGCCTCTGCTTTTTTTTTGCATGAGCTTTCTCAGAAGCAGGGACTTGTGATGACAAATGCAGCATTTACAGAGAATGATATTTCAAAAAATCATTTCAGGAGTGCTCCTGAAAATGCAGCCATGTGAAGACACATTCATTGTAGTATGAAGAGTGAGAAAGGTGAAAAAGGACAAGAAAGAAGGGTGAGAATTATTTTTTCCTGGTATTTCTTCTGGAAGTTGATTTGATTTAATTTAAAACACACATATAAGCATTTTAAAACTTAAAACCTTGTTCAATACATCTCAGAAATGTTATCAGAGACAACAATCTTGTCAGTAAAGAATTTTTATCCTGTAACAAGAGAGATATACAAGATTGCATTTTTCTTTTTATGCACGTTAGTACAACGGGTAAAGATAAGTATTTTTGCAAGAAACTTCAGTTAATCATGTAACAGTAGATTATATAGCAGCGTGGGCTTGGTGCATGACAGTGCTTCATATCACAAGTGGGTAACATCCCCAAAATCCCATGCAGGAGAAAACTATGAGACACCCGTATGAGCCACTGTAGCACATTGTGGAAAAGAAGTTTACGTTTCTAGTGAAGGCTTTATAACCAATGAACTTCACCTTCCTGGTATTATTTTACATGGTAAAATAGTAGGGGACAATTCATGACAGCATGATTTTATTTCCAAAATTCCTTACCTTTCACCCTCAAGACCAGCAAAGTAGCATATTAGAGGGAGGATATGACTGTGGATTCATCTGTGAAGACTCTGGAAATGGAAGAAATAAAGTAATCAAGAGATATGCTCATTTATTCAGAGAGTAAAAACAACACATATTCTGATAATGGCTGAGGAGTGTGGCTGCAATTTCAAATGCTACTTTTAATTGTTTATTATTCAGTCTGTAAACTAAACAACCGCCCTTATTTAAGAAAATTATAAGCCAAGCTTAGAAATTCTGGAATTATAAAGAGGTTAAACTGACTATGTTATTCACCACAGCCATTTAAAGTTACATTATGCAATGCTGTGTCAAGCCAGGTTAGTACTGCCCACCAGAAATATCACACAGGTCTCCCCCAACTGGATCAAAAAAGTAGCATGAGCAGGCTACTTTTGTATGTTTGTGTCTGCTTCCTGGATTGGGAGGTGGTTCCAAATTTCCATCCTCTCACACACTCTTTATTAAAAATTCAGTTAAGATTAGCTGGGACTCTCATGACTGAAGAAACACAATGGCTGAAGGATATAAAGGTTGTGAAAATTGAGGTGACTTCCCAAAAGACAAGCTGGCAACATCACAGGCCACTACTACAATATTGATCAATGAAGTCTCAAACCCATGTTAAATAGTTATGAGTCTGAACTTTGAGCCCCAGAAAGTTAAAAAGTAATATTTCAGCTGTGGCTAATACTTTTAGGATTGCAATTTGCATTGAATTGGGAGTGATTTTTCAAAGCTAGAGAGCACTGCTGGCCCACAATGCACAACTGAATAGACAAATAAATCAGTTTTTGAAAACACTGACCTTAAAGAACTTTTCTGCAAAAAAACCCAGCATGTAATAAAAATACAGTGAGGAAAGGCTATTTCTAGTCCTGTAGTTCAAGACAACCTTTTAGATAATATACATATGGTAAAAGCAGATTTGTATAATGGCTTTTTATATTTGTAATATAATCACATAGATGGCTTTGTATTCTAATTCACGTTTGCCCTTATATGACACTGAGTCTCTGTCACTATAGATCTGAAGGCAAGGCTGCAATGGAGCATGGCCCTGGAGCCACTAATTGTTCGACCATGGATCTTAAAGCAGGTTTTGGAGGAGAACAGGAAAAAATAAAACCCAGCAAAAAAACTAAACCAGCATTGCATACAAGCTGTTCCCCTAGCTCATGAAGGCAAAAGAAACTTTAACTATGCCAAGAATGGCAAAAGAAACAAGACTGAAATGTGCTCAATCGAGTCAGGACGAAACAGCAGCGGTTCCCACTAAGGGAGCAGGTTCTAAGGACTCTTTGCAAATGAAAATTGGCAATTGGCACCGAGACACTCTTGTAATGAGTCAGTGCTGAAGCTGCTACTACAGCCAGTGCTTTGCCACTCTTGAGTAATAAGCTTTGTTTGGGGAATGTCAGCTCAATTTATTATACATAGATTAAATTTGATTTTCTACTACATTGACAAATTATATACAGACAGGTTTAAGAAAACCTCCTTTTCTATTAAAGTACATTTGTTCATATTTCTTATACCTGCTGAGGTATAAGAAGGCTGAGGGTCATCAGAATTGATGGATTGTTACTAATTACTATCACATTTGTAAGATAACAATAACAACATTCCAAAAATACATATGAGTGCTTCATTTCCATTGCATTAGGAAAAATATTTAAACACTTAACATAGCTACTCTAAGCTTAAAAATCCACTCAGAGTAAACAGCAACTCCAGAGTTGGGGTTTATATGCAGGTCTTAGAAAAAAGTTCAAAAGTTTAAAATATCCCAACATCAGGCAAGATTTATGTGCTCAGCTAAAATGCAGCGCAGTCAATAGGCCATTTACTTATCTTCTAACACATTATAATTAACATAAATAAATTAAATGAACTTGCTTAATATCCAAGATAACACCAGAAGCAAAATAATGACTTTTTAAAAGTGCCATTTCACAGGAAAGGAATACATCAGATTCTCTACAAGACACCGAACCCAACTAAGTATGCTGACTACATACTATTTTCAACTTGCCAGCAGGCTAGCAGCTTTCCTCCTCTGCCAGTCCAAATCTTCAGCATTATGAAAATTACAACATATTCTGTTTGCACAAGTAGATTTTTCTCTAGTTTTTCGCTGTGATAGTGCTTCTTGATTGCATTTGTCACCTTCAATAAATTTTGAGCCCACTGACTGATTTGAACTAAATTTAAAAGACCAAAATCAGAAAGATAGGTTGATTCCTAGAAACTTTATGAAGAAATAGAGAAACACTGGAAACGCCCATGAGAGAAGGCAAATCCTCATACCTGCTTCCACTAAGGGAATGCTCCAGGTAACATTTACACTTTCTTACACAACAAAATCAAACAGAAAAATCAAACCTATAAGAAATCAGATTTCATTCTGGTTTTAAAGTTATAGCAACACTGTTAATTAAACACCTGCATGGTTAAAAAGATTATGTACAGACAAGTGTCATATCCCAGGTCCACCCATACATTAAAGACAGAGCCTTGGTGCACTCTCATGCAAATGTAATTAGGTCTCATGAACCAGGGCCATATGGTGCCACATCTGGGGTACACTCCCAGTCCTTTCCTTTAGAAAATCAGGATCACAGTATCAGATGAACCAGTATTTTAGAGGGACCATAGGAGGATCAGCTACCAGAACACTCTAGCCAGATCAAAAAACACATTATGACTTTTCAGCAGTGTAAAATAATCCTATCAAGCTAAAAAACACACAGTCTGGTTTTCTTGGCAAGTGGTCCCTACTAGCTGCCTGAAAGAGGCTCCCTACACTCTTCAGTCCCATCTGCTGATGCTCCAGCTAATCTCCCTCTGTCACTGATGGCCACAGACCTGCAAAATAGTTTTGTCAGAGGGTGGATAGACTGGGCAAAAACTTAGTAAATCCCAAATTTAAAACCATTTATTTTGCCAGCTGAAATGAAAACAAAAATTTTCACAAAAAAATATTTTAGGGGTGCTTTGGGGCAGAAAAGAAGCTGCACATAAATTCTTCTATAATCCTGCCTGATCTATGGGAATGAACAGAGATGTAACCTCTAATGAGATGGACAAGATCCTATGTTTAAAGGAAAATTAATGTAATTTTAATTAACGTGTGAGGGGGATGTTGTTCCTTTTTCCTTTTTTCCCCTTTTTCTTTATTAATGCTGCTTTCTGAAGAAGCTCATGAGCACAGGACAGGAAAAAGTCCTCAAGAGTGAAACAAGGATATGCATCTCAACTTCACCAGGAATGAAAAATGAATGAAAAAGTGTATTTTTTTGTTGAAAAAGTCAAGTAGTGGCTTCATGGGTAAGTGCTACCATGAAGCAAGAAGCAGAGCTGTCCCTTTTGTAGAAAATGGAAACTATGAAGTGCTGTTGTCCCACAGAAAGACTGACAAAAAAGTGGCTTTTTCTCAAGAGAAGGATCTCCTGAGCACCCTTCCAAAGGCAGTTAAAATGATGACATTACTATCCATAACAAAGAAAATTTAAGAAATGCAGTTGCTGAATGTGTTCCACAAAATATCAGTAGAGATTAATATTTTCACTGTAAATGAAGTCAAGGACATCTGAACAGGTCAAAATTATGCACTTAGTTACACTTTAAGAAAATAAAAAGTCTTTAAGTCCAAAGATAGCAATTTAAGAATGTGAAGTACAAGCATCTGGCTGCTTCTTTCTCCCTTTAACAGGCAGCAGTTTAATGATACTCGTTTCCTGACTTCTTGTTCTCCTAATTTGACAGCAAGACTGAAATCATAGTCACATTTGGGAGTTATGAGGTAACATTCAGAGAAAGCATAAGTAGTCAAATAAATAAGAGAAACACAACATTATATAATTTTTTTTGTATATTTATCTGTACAATCTTTCTTCATGTCACATATGATTGCTTTAAGTATTGATTCATCATTCTGTCTCCAATATTAGTAATTCTTGAAATACAATCATTGGTTTCATTAAATTTTTACTTCTAGTTTGAAATAAAGACTGCTTCTTTATTCCTGGGAGAGACACAAGTCTTCTATAAAGCCTGCTCTTAAGGGATTTGCTTTTTTACAATCACCTTGCTTTTATTGGAAGAACTATTCTTCTGTTCTAAAACAGAATTTAAATTGTATATTGAGAGCATTTTAAACAGCAACTGAAGTACAGGAACATACACGATACAGAAATGTTTCTCTAAGTCAATGAAAGAAACCAACCATGAAAAGTCAGAAAAACACGACTTACACACAGAGCACTTCCCTTTTCACCTTCCATCTTCACCTTTCACTGCCTAGAGGGGTGTTTTTGACATATATGTACAACAAATAAAGGAGGTGGAAAAATGCTAATGTCCTACTAAAGATAGCCTCATTTGAACAGAACATATAAGACCAGCAGTGGTATTCTCTATTTATTTTGCTTTATTTAATAGTGTCTGAAGAAATATTGTTGTAAGCAAATTTACCTCATCTGCAGAAAGTGTTTACGTTCCCTGATGAATGCTCAGTTATGCCAAAAGAATTTTTAGTCATTTCAAGTCCAAGCATATTTGACCATCTCAAAATGACCTTTCTCCTCAGTAAACATTTATATCTACATTAAGACATTAGTAACACCATCACTTCATTTATAACATGGATTTTTATAAGCATAACTTTTTCACTTTGGAAGACATTCTCAAAATAGAGATCTAAATCAAATACTTGAAATAAAAAGTAAGGGCATCTACAAGATATTCCAGTCCCTTAGTCTCCAAAGTGCTGGAGATGCAGAATCAGGAGTGATTCTGTATTATCAGACACATGAGTCCCACTTGAATGTGGTTAGTGTGAATGCTCAAGGTACCCCATGCATTGCAGTGCATCGGGTATGCACACATATTGTAGATGTTTTCTGGATTTACAGAAGGGCTGGCAGTGAGATAGCTAAAGAAATATTTGTTTGTCAAAGGCAGCAGTCTTGGTAATGGAGCTTAGGTGTCCTTATAAAGCACAGGGTCTATTCCCTATCAAGTATATGGAGCACTCTATGGATACTAAGTGTTTTTACCAGTAGCATACAATTTAGATATAATTTCCAACTAGATACATTTCACAGTAAAGACATTTTAATGGACTACAAAGAACAAATAATGTAAGAATATAGGAAGACTATTTTGGCTGACACAAGTGATATTCAGCCCAATTCCTAGAATTCACATTAAGAGCTTCTAAAACGCATTTTCCATCCTCAACATTAGAAATATGCTGAATTAGTGTATCAAGAAGAATCAACTCAACTGCCAGTGCAATTGCCACAGGGAATTATTGCCATCATTGCAACACAATATATTTGCCTGGGCATATCACACTAACTAGCTATCTCACTACACTTAGCAGAAGAGACGGCCAAATTACTGTTTAATTCAGTGAAGATACAGATCTAAGCAGCCTATTAAGATCTTTGCTTTGACTTATGGTCTGATTTAAAGTGACAGTTCAAATCTGCTCTTGCATAAGCATAAGATAATGGGATATTAATAATACAGTTTATGCATTTCAAGCCAAGCTATATTTTAAGTGTATTATCAAGATGCAACGAAATATTTAAAAATTAAAGTGGAATGATAAATGAGGAGGTTGAAGAAAGGTAACTAAAGCATACAAGTTTTAAACTGTCCTTTTCCTGTGTACATTGTCAAACTTTGTTATGGGTAAATGCAACAGAGTGGCCATTTTTTACCCCTCACTATTAAACAAGAGTATCCAAGCTTTGACAGATCATGTATACATTTTTAACTCTGTGTATTTCAAATGCAGTGCCAAGCACTGTCTCCTTCCAAGCCTTGACAGCAGATGCTGAAATGAAGGCAGGAGTATTAAAAAGATTAGTAAAAAATAGAGGTGACACAAATTTTAAAATCTAACTGCTCCAGAGTTCCATGTTGGAATACAAAACTTTCATAGAACTTCTTATATGGCTAAGAACTAGAAGGGGTGTAAGTAAGCATTCATTGTGTTAGAACATCCTCATTATGAATTTTTCCTGAGCCTTTTTGGCAATAAGGGAATTTTTCCTGCGATGCCAATGGACAAACAGATCCACATCTGAAATATTCAACATACTGGGCTGCCAGGGGAGATTAGAGCCAAGAGTATTTATGAGAAGAACAGTCAGTCCTTAGGTTGGACTAGTACTGGTCAATAACTATCATTCTTCAAACTTCTGTACTGCTTGAGCCTGACATTAACCCATATGCCTTAAAGGTATACATTTACCTTCTACAACAGTCCAAAAGGAAATTCTAGAAACCGATGAGACACTTCAGATCCCGAGGGCAGTTCATTCTTTTTCCTCTGAAAAATGTTCAGACAACCATATCTCCCCTTCCTGATCCTGCTTGGCATTTGAAACTTAATGGGAAATTAAGTTTGAGAAATTAGAATCTTCCACCTGTGAAGAAATACAAATCCTCATGCTCAACAGCAGTCAGGTTATGAGCCTTGAGCTGAATCATCTTTTAGACAGCTCAAGTTTCGTTCCGTACTATGTACCATGTGGGGATACTTTTCCAGAAAGAGAGCATACAGCGAAGATATCCATGACTACTGGCTATGATTTTTATTAAGACAGAGTAAATGTTTAATCCAAAATTAATCTTTAAAATTATGCAGATAAGACTGTGAAGTCCTTGTTGTACAAGATAAACTCTTTATTTTTAATATTGCAGGCATGCACTATAACTACTGCAAATATTAGAGCATGAATGATCTCCTTTTAATGCCCAGATTTGGATATATAAAATTTTTCAACACCTTCACTGAATGAGAACCAGTTTAATAAATCACTGAAATTCACTCAGAAGGCTATGTTTCAAACCTGTCCTGTACAAAGGATCTAGTAAAAGCTATACAAATAGATTTTATGTATTCTTGAAACTGCTCTACTGAGTTTAACAGAATTAATTTATTATATTCTAGAACATTTCAATACACTAATGTTTGCTAGGCCTATTTTTCCATTGTCTAAACTAGCAAGTTTTCAGGTCAGGGAACTGAAATCAGGGACTGATTTTACAATGCTAAATTATTTCAAACCAAGTAGGGCTTTGGAGATATACGGTTATGATTAAAAGTGGTAATTCTTATGAACCACATGAAAAGCATACTGCATTAACATCTCCTACAACTCTCTGCTATTTTATTTCTCATACCCTTATAATTTTTTTTTTATTATTATTATTAAAAATGTATTATGGCTAGGTTCAATTGCAAGCACAAAGTGAAATTTTAAAACAAGAGTGAAAATCCCAATGCAGTAGGGACAAGCTCTATATACAGTCCCTTTGTTTAAAATGTATGCAGTGAATAATGCATCATAAAAGATTTAGAATTTGTTGCCTTTCATTTTTTTGATCTAGAAAATAATCAGTCTAGATCTCAAATAATGTTCCTGTTCACCATTAGTTATACAAGTCAGGTAATTATTTAAAGCCACCTAATTTCTATCCACCACACACTATGTAATAATATCCCTTTGCAAGTACAATCTTTTGTGAAGTAAACTTTATAAAGGAGTTATCACATATCATACAGACAAGCAAGCCAAGCCTTGGAGATATAATTGCCTAGGTTACCAAAAATCAAGAAACAAATTAGAGACAGAGATGTGAACAGGATACAGGTCTTCTGCTTCAAATACTTTGGCTTGCTCAGTAGAAGTAAGTCCATGGCAGCCCATGTGGATGGGAGCTCCAGGGATGTACAAAC
This sequence comes from Scolopax mira, assembly GCA_004320125.1. NCBI lineage: Eukaryota > Metazoa > Chordata > Aves > Charadriiformes > Scolopacidae > Scolopax > Scolopax mira. The sequence goes on from BJBW01000036.1 coordinate 353,445, forward strand.
GAGTAGCCTCTACCTAAAAGTCATCTCAAAACTTCCATTCAAAATATAAGTGAAACCGTGAGAAGTTCAGCAATTCCCAGCTGATTTCAGCCTTTTATCAGACTTTCTGGAGTCAGGGTGGCCTGGGGTGCTAAGTGCTTAAGTGCCTATACGGAGAGTGAGGTTTCCTGCTCCCTATTCAGATGATCATCTGAAGTAGCAATGGACTTGAAGGAGAATTTCCAAACCAAACTGGGATTTTGCCCGGGAACACTTTGAAGAGTGCTGCCTGTGTCACCTCCCCATGGCACCTGGAAACCATCTTTTGGTCTTATCACATCCCTCTTTTTTGTCCTCCCTTTCTGGTTGTCAGTGCTTTCCTTCAACAGAATTTTTCCATTGTCTCTAAGGAACAGTACTCCATTCCAAGACTCAGTCCTCAGAAGTACATCAGAGGTTTAACTGCATTGATAAAGACATGTAGGTGTATTTTTCCCTGAATAAAACAGCTGTGCCATCGCCCAGCCTGGCAGGGTCCATTCTTAGAAATACATGATCTAGCAGGAATCCCCTCTCTTCCATTTCCCACACATTTTAATAGATCTATCACAGCCTCCAGCAATATGATCCAGATGTCTTCTTGAAGATTTCTGTATGCGACTCTATACAACCAAAGTATGATATTGCCTCCAGCTTTTATTGAGGGAGTTCCTGGCAGTGCAACTCCTTGTTCTGTTGTCTCCTTTGCAGCCACGCAAAAGATAAAGACAATTCCACTAATAAACTACATGCTCTTCTTGTAAAAACAACACTACTCAATGGAGAAAGTGAGATCCAAATGGAGAAGTCAAAGCCTAAGCTCTCTAGAGGTAGTGTTGTTGGCAGTCTGCAGGTGTAAAATTTCTGGTGCCCAATAAAAAAAAGGGGAATAAAATGTTTATATTATTTTATTTTTAAACAGATGCCTGAAAAGCAATCTTCCAATCACTTTTTCCACTCAAAATTGAGATGCTGTGGAGTCTCCAGAACTGTTGAAATTAAGGCATCACTAAATCCAGAGAAGTAAACATAACTAAAGTATTTTTTGTCAGATTTCCCTAAAGGTTTTATTATATTTATTATTACTTCTTTAAATGCACTGACAGAATTTTTGAGAGAAATATTTCTGTCTAAAGCTTCTCTCTTCTTTTAGTTAAGATCACAGACTTGCAAACATTCACATTACAGAAGAGAAGATACAATCCTAAAACCTTCCTTAAAACCAGAAACACATAATTGCCCTTGCCACAAAGAAGGGTGATGCTATCGTGGCTGCATTAGGAGAAGTACTGCCAGTGGATAGAGGGAAGCAATCCCTCTCTTTTACTCTGCATCGCTGAGATAGCTGCAGTGCTGGATCCGGTTAAGGGCTTCCCAGTACAAGTGAGAGCTGCTGGAGAAAGTCCAATGAAGGGCTACGAAGATGGCGAAAGGACTGGAGCATCTCTGCTATAAGGAAAGTCTGAGGAACTACAACTGTTCAACCTAGAGAGAAAAGGCTTTTAACAATGTATATAAATACCTGAAGGGAGAGTGCAGACAACAGAGCCAGGCTCTTTTCAGTGGTGCCCAGTGAGAGGGACAGAAGCAAATGGAAACAGAGGAGTCTCCTTCTGAACATCAGGAAACTTTTTCACTGTAAGGATGACAGAGCACTGGCACAGGTTGCCCAGGGAGGTTGTGGAGTTTTTATCCTTAGAGATATTAAAAGGCTATCTGGACGTTGACCGGAATGGTCTCTAGGTGTCCCTGCTTGAAAAGGGGATTGGGCAAGATGCCCTCCATGGGTCCCTTCCAACTTCAACCATTCTGTGGTTCTGCAGTCTTGGTGTTTCTATATCATAGAAGGGAATTAAACTCACAAGTTTATGAAAAGACACTGCTTTGAAAGACATCTTTAAAAGGAAGACTGTGGGATTGCATTAAATCAAGCTCGAGAGTGAGATCCTGAAAGACAGATAGGGCAAATTTCTAGAAGGAAATTTCCCAAACAACTGGAGCATTAGTGGAAATTGCGTTGGTGCCAAGCCTCTAAAAATCCTAAATTCTGTCCCTGTCCTCTCGCAAACTGCTTATGGAAGCTCACTAAAATAATTTCAACCCTTTAAGTTTCAGCTACAATCTTATCTCCTAAGAGTTTTATGTGAACAAATTCAAGCAAGATGTTTAGAGAGTGAAATGAGGAGCAAAGAATGCAAAGGTTTAAAATAATAAGAAGAAATATCAGCCTAGGAAATAAACTGATTAAGGGAACTGCATTCATTCACTTGTTAATACACTTCCCAAAAAGGAAGCCTGTACAGATGCTCCTTGCCCTGCAAACAAATCTCCTACATGCAGCACTTTGCTCTGACCCTAATGTACAAAGTTGAGCTTGTAATAGATGAACTCATTGCACAGGCTGCACATCCAGCTCACAAGAGGTGACTAGTGTTACCTTAGCAGAACGTTAGTGACTTGCCCAGCTTGATGCAGGCTCCAGTTTAGATATGCAACATCATTTCTCTCTGTGACTTATTCTGTTGCCTTCCATGCAGGTGTTTGCAAAGTAAGGATTTGTTCTTGCTGGAGGACAGCACAGACAACGCCTGTGTGTGCTGTGACCAGACCAACAATCTGCTCAGCCTACTGAGCTTAAAGATGAAGTGGAAAGACTGAGGGGCATTAGGGAATGCAAAGAGGAAATGCTATCATAAGGCAAAAAGAAACAGGGGGAGGCTCTACGAGAGGAAGAGGATCCTGTATCCAGCCCCAGTCAGGCTAAAGATGGAAGCCTAGATAATAACAATGAATGGAGAAAAGTTCATGCTCAAGGCAGCAGAGGAACTCCCCCCTTACCCACTGCACCCTGTCCATTTCCTCTCAAGAACAGATATGAGGTTCTTGTCGAGGAAGGCCAGTTGAGTAGATGTAGATGATGAGCAACCTACAACACAAATGCACCAGTCAAAAAAATGTATACCTCAGATCATTACCACACCCTCAAAGAAGAAAAGGAGAGTTATAGTTGTGGGTGACTCCTTCCTAAGGGGGATGAAAGGCCCAGTATGCCAGGTAGACCCTCCACAGAGCCCTGGAGCCCGGGTTTAGGACATCACCAGGAAACTTCCTGGCTTAGTGCATCTTTCAGACTACTATCTGTTATTGATTTTCCAGGCAGGTACAGAAGAAACTGCAAACCACACCTCAAGGTCAATAAAAAGAAGCTTCAGGGAGTTGGGAAGGGTGATTAGGGGATCTGGGGCACAAGTTATCTTTTCATCACTCCTTCCTGTAGCAGGCAATGATGCTGGGAGGAACAAATATTCAGTCAATTACCATGTAGCTGGTACCACCACCATAAGTTTGGATTCTTTGACAATAGATTTGCCTGTACAATGCCAGGCCTGTTAACATCTAATGGAAGATGTCTCTTTCAAAGGGGTAAGAGAGAGATCTTGCTAAAGAGATCATGGGTTTAATTGACAAGGCTTTAAACTAGATGGGAGGAGGGTAATAATCTTTGGAGTACTGTACAAGGGCTGGAGGGATAGGGTGATAATAAGGTCCTTCAGCCTGGCTCCCTGAACCAAGCTGCTGACCTTTCACTACAGCCAAAGTCTTACGGTGATGTGCCAGCACCTCCCGGGGTAGAGACAGTGTACAGAGAAACACCCAAGAGACACTCCAGGGGATATTCCCCTAAGAAGGCAGCACAGCCAACAGCCCAGCTCAAGTGCCTCTACACCAATGCATGCAGCATGGGCAACAAACAGGAGGAGGTGGAAGCTACTGTGCTGCTGGAAAGATATGATATAGTGGCCATCACTGAAACCTGGTGGGATGAATCCCATGACTGGAGTGTGGCTATTGAGGGCTACAGGTTGTTCAGAAGAGACAGGCGAGGAAGGAGGGGTGGAACTGTTACCATTTATGTTAAGAAATAGATAGCGTGTGAGGAGATGTCCATAAAACCCTCCCCAGTGTCAGATGAGAGAGTTGAAAGCTGTGGGTGAGGATTAAGGGACAGGCCAATATGAAGGACACTATTGTGGGTGTTTATTACAGAATAGATAAGTTGATGAGGCCTTTTACAACCAGCTCCAAGTAGACTCACAATTGCAGGTCTTGATTCTTGGGGGGGACTTCAATCACCCAAATATCTGCTGGAAAGACTACACAGCCAGAAATATACAGTCTAAGAGGTTCCTCCAGAGTATTGATGAAAACTTCTTAACCCAGCTGGTGGAAGAGCCAAGAAGGGGAGAGGCACTACTGGACCTCTGGTACTGACAAACAAAGAGGGACTGGTGGATGACATCAAGGTTGAGGGCAACCTTGGCAGCAGTGACCATAGAAAGATGGAGTTCAGGATTGTGGGTCTGAAACTTTGGATTTAATTGTGGTGGAAACTTTGGATTAATGTGGTTGGAACGATGATCTCAAATGTCCCTTCCAACCACTAAGATTCTGTGATTCTATGATTTCAAGAAGGCTAACTTTTTCATTTTCAAGAAACTGCTAGGCAAAATCCCATGGATTAGGGTTCTGGAAGGCAAGGGAGCTCAAGAGAGCTGGACAATATTCAAATATTGCCTTCTCCAAGCTCAGGATCAGTGCATTTCCAAGAGCAAGAAATCAAGCAAGGGAAGCCGGAGATCTGTGTGGTCGAGCAGGGACCTTCTGAAAAAACTAAAGTGGAAGAAGGAAGTTTACACTGAGTGGAAGAAGGGACTGACCACTTGGGAGGATTACAGAGATGATGTTAGAATATGTATGAAAGAAACAAAGCAAGCCAAGGCCTCCTTGGAATTAAAATTGGCAGGAGATGTCAAAGTCAACAAGAAGGGGTTTTTCAATTATATTGCAGGCAAAAAGAAAACTAAAGAAAATGTAGGCCTGCTGTTGAATGAGTCGGGCACCATGGTAATAGAGGATGCAGGGAAAATGGATTTGGTGAATGACTTCTCTGTCTCAGTCTTTACTGCTCAGGCCAAGCCCAGGGAGCCATGGTCTGTTGATGAATCAGAGATAGTCTGGACTAAGGAAGATCTTCCCTTGGTGGAAGAGGACCAAGTTAGAAATCAGTTAAGAAGGCTGGACATCCACAAGGCCATGGGTGCGGATGGGATACACTCAAGAATGCTGAGAGAGCTGGCAGAAGTCATTGCAGAGCTGCTCTCCATCATCTTTGAGAGGTCCTGGAGAACAGGCAAGGTGTCCGAGGACTGGAGAAAGGCCAGTGTCATCCCAGTCTTCAAAAAGGGCAAGAAGTAGGACCTGGAAAATTACAGACCAGTCAGCCTCACCTCCATCCCTGGAAAGGAGATGGAACGCCTCATCCCGGGTGTCATCTCAGAGCATATGGAGGAAAAGAAAGCTATCAGAAGTAGTCGACTTGGATTTACCAAGGGGAATTCATGTCAAACTAATATGATAGCCTTCTATGATGGCATGACTGGTTGGATAGATAAAAGGAGGGCGGTGGACATTGTCTATCTTGACTTCAGCAAGGCTTTTGACACTGTCTCCCACAGCATCCTCATAGCTAAGCTTAGAAAGTGTGGATGAATGCTTAGAAAGCTTAGATGAATGGACAGTTAAGTGGACTGAAAACTGACTGAAAGACAGAGCTCAGAAGGTTGTGATTAGGGGCACAGAATCCAGCTGGAAGTCTGTAACAAGCGGTGTTCCCCAGGGGTCAGTACTGGGTCCAGTCTTCTTCAATATATACATCAATGACCTGGACAAAGGGATGGGATGTACCCTCAGCAAGTTTGCTGATGACACAAAACTAGGAGGGGTGGCTGACGCCCCAGAAGGCTGTGCCACCATCCAGAGAGACCTGGACAGGCTGGAGAGTTGGGCCAAGAGAAATCTAATGAAATTTAACAAGGGAAAGTGTAGGGTGCTGCACCTGGGGAGAAATAACCCCCTGCACCAGTACAGGTTGAGGCCTGACCTGCTGAAGAGCAGCTCTGAGGAGAAAGACCTTGGAGTTCTTGTGGACAACAGGATGACCATGAGCCAGCAATGTGCCCTGGTGGCCAAGAAGGCCAATGGCATCCTGGGGTGCATCAAGAAGAGCGTGGCCAAGAGGTCGAGGGAGGTCATCCTGCCCCTCTACCCCATCTGGAGTAGTGTCCAGTTCTGGGCTCCCCAGTTCAAGGACAGGGAACTGCTAGAGAGGGTACAGCAAAGGGCCACAAAGATAATTAAGGGCTTGGAGCACCTCTCCTCTGAGGAAAGGCTGAAGGACTTGGGTCTTTTTAGTCTTGAGAAGAGAAGACTTAGGGGGGGATCTAATTAATGCATACAAATACTTCAAGGGAGGGTGTCAGGAGAACAGAGAAGGTCATTTTTCTCAGTGGTGCCCAGTGACAGGACAAGAGGAAATGGGTACAAACTTGAGTATATGAAGTGCCACCTAAACATGAGGAGAATCTTCTTTACTGTGAGAGTGGTAGAGCACTGGAACAGGCTGCCCAGAGAGGTGGTGGAGTCTCCTTCTCTGGAGACATTCAAAACGTGCCTGGAAAAGTTCCTGTGCAACGTGCTCTAGGTAGACCCACTCTGGTGGGGGGGTTGGACTTGATGATCTCCAGAGGTCCCTTCCAACCCCATATGATTCTATGATTCGTTGTGACGATATGTGGCAGAACCTGGATGAGAATGATAAAAGATTCAGTCCAGAAAATCTCAGCCACAGATCCATACAAATCATATCACATATATCATGCATTTCAAGAGATATGATTCTGCTATGGATTTCAGAGAACACATAATCATCTATGCCTGTCCTTCAGCTTCCCAGACCTTGATCCCTACAGCATTCTGGTGGGAAATGCAGACGTACAAATGCTTTAGGAATACGACTTTATGTTTCAGTGCCAGGGAATTTTTTGTTTTCTTTTTTAGGATTTTTGTTTTCACTTTGTAGAACATGGTGGCTCCTTTTTCTTGGGGTGGGGGATACAACAGTCTGTAACAGAGTCTGTAACACTCTGTTTCCATACACTGTTTCCATACACTGTTGCCATCAATCAGGGTCAGTTGTCACAAGAGCGTTAGAGAGACTCACACATTTTGTGTCACTTCAAAAAACCTTTAAGCCTACCTCAGGCACACACAGGATAGTTCTCAGTCTATCTCAGTGCCCATTTCTTGGTCAGCTGCAGCAGTAGAGCAGTGAGACTCCTGAAGTCACCCTGTCACAAGCACTGGAATAGCCTTTGACACCACAGGGCTTTTTGTGATAGATATATGTGTGTGTGACTAGAAAGCTTAAAATGCAGTATGCCCTTGGGAAAAAAATCACTTTACATCCCTGTGAGAAAGCTAATGGGGAGACTGGAAAAAAATCAGGACTAACATTTAGAAAATAGTTAGAACTCTGGAAGGATATGACCAGCAAATAGATAATCAGGCTGGAGAAAAGTGGTGGAAATGACATCGCAATGTGCCAATCAAACAGCAGGGAAGAACCCATCGGCCCAAACAATCCGAAACCAATAAGAAAAGATTCTCCTCAACTGCTGAAAACATTGTACACAAAAGAGGCATAGGAAATCTATTGGGAAGGCACACTGTGCCAGATTTATTAAATAGCAAGAAAAGCAATAGGGCCAATAAAACATAACAGAATGCTTAAGAAGCTGATAAACTATCGTCAGTGGAAAAGGTATTAAATTAACCAAAAGAAACCAGACTTCTGGTGGGAGGAAGAAGGACAAGAACAGCTCAGCCCACTGCTAGAAAAAAAACCCAACAGAAAATGCGATTTACAGCTGAGATGAAACAGCAAGACCAAGAGAATAATATGGCTGAAGCTCTAGGGAAGCCCAGGCTCCGAGTTGTTCAGTCTGAACTGAAGAACAAAAAAAGGAAAGAAAAAAAAAATCCCAGTATATTACTAAAAAAGTCATACAGCATAAGATGAAATCACTAAGTCACTGGAAGAAACCAGAGGGTTGTAGCAAATATTTATGAAAAAAAAAAAAAAAAAACAAAGAAAAGTTTCACAAAGTGCATGATTTAGAATGACCCAGAAAAATATTTTGCAGTTTAATGCACTTTCAGATATATATTCCCTCAGTTCCTTTTATGACTTTGTTATTCAATGCACTGATCACAATTAGACTACATCAGAGCCATGTGAGCTTCCCCAAAGTTCTACCCCAATCACAGCTTTCACCAGCCTCCCAGGCCACCAGTTCAGTGCTGGCATTTACCCTTCCCCACCACTTTCTTTGTATCACATAAAGTTATTGAAGCTATGGGAAAAAAAAAAGATGAAGTATTAGTGCAATTATGTTATTAATCAGAAAAATATTCTACTGCCACTCCACAGAAAAGCAGAAAATATCATGAGAAAAGACTATGAGACCAGGGACAGCAAATCCAGACCAAGACAGCCTGGTCCCACTCTGAAAATAATAAGGCAGTAGGGGACACGAAAACTCTAAACTAAGGGAAAAAGAAATAAATCTACAGCTCTCTGTAATTTGAGCACCTAGACATCTTCTCAGCAGGAAAAGAGTCATGTTTGTGTAATACCAATCTGACAGAGCTATGATCTCTAGATGCTACTGAAATATGAATACAGAAAGACTGACAAGCAGTAGGCCACTTGTGCATTAATCAGGCTGTAACTGCTGCCTGAATTCCACAAGAAATCTCTTCTGGCTGCCTGCTAATCTGAGATAGTTCACAAAGGAAGCTTTTGCTGGGATATTTTAAACACTGCTTTAAAAACTGTTTGCTGAAAAAACACTCTTTTTTTTTAAAAAAAAAAAAAAAGCTAAGCTGTGGAGAAGTGTGTGAAAACTGAAAATGGAGAACACAAACTAAACAGAAGTATTTCAATTTTCTAAATAGTGTCTGCATTTTTGAGAAAATCTCTATAGGTCTTTATTGGTGGAAGGAATGTCTTGCCATGCTGTGAAATACACTTCTATTTACCCAGCAGATGGTGGGTAGATGTTAAGTTTGTTCTCTCTGCAGATGTTAGGATGACAAAATGTGTCAAAGGACCTTGGACAAGTAGACAAAAGGGAGGGGAAACCTAGAGGGCTGTTGAATCCCTCACTTGAGCCAAAGATATTAAGTTGCCAAGATTGGAATTGACTATGGCACAGCTTAGTCATTCCCTATAAAATACTGTCTTGAAACAGCACAACTCCACCTGTGCCTAAACCAGTTTTTTCCTGAAAGGTCTAGTGAGGCCAGTAACCAAGAGCAGCAGACATTATCTTGGCAAGGACTTATTTCTTTGCCTGAAGCCTTCTAAGAAAGAAGCTGTGTTTTGTAATAAGGAATATTCTTCAAGATCTTGGAGCACTTGCAAGTCTAGCTTTGCTCTTAAAGACCGTTCCTGCTGTGCCCCTGAAATTGGTGGCAGCACTGTAACTGCCACTTCCTGGGCACCCACTGCTTCTGCAAATGCGTGCAAGATTTCAAGCTTTAGGAGCTTGTTTAAGAAGCTGTGCAGGCTGAAGTCTCATCAAAAAGCACATTAATACAATGCAGAAATAGTTATTGAAAGGACAGCAGCTTTGAATACACTACATTGCAAGAAAAAGACCTTTAGCCTATCAGAATAGTACAGTGTAAACTTGATCTAGATTCCTGTTCTGCACACTCCTTACAATCTATAACGATCATAAAGCATTGGTTATAAAGAAAGCAGGAGGCATTCCTAGGGATATGCCTAGCTGTATTCCTAGCTCCTTTACATAAGGTAATTCTTCAGCTGCCTCAAAGCTGCTGAAGGATCCCTGCAGGAGCAACATTATGTTTTCACTGGGTCTCACCAACTTCAGGAAGCCAGACTGTGCTATTTTCCATCTAGTTTCTCTTAATATTTGGCCCTCACCAGGTATTAAGATACCCAGATCCTTTCTGTGCATGCTCCAACTGCAAGAAGCACCTATGAAGCATGCTCCACATAGCCCTTTCCGTCATCTGTATGCTAAGGCTGTTGTCCCCATTTCCAAGAAAGCCTTTTGGTGTCATACAGGACAAGTTACCTAAAAACCCAAACCCCACGTGACACAAAAACCAAACTTTGTGTCCACAAAGAAACCAAAAAAGCCACATTTCTGTACCCACCTGACTTCACAGTCACAGAGACACTTTGATAAATATGCTTACAGACTCAGCATCACAACCCTTCAGGGACCTGAATATTTATCTGCTGTGGTCCAAACATTAGACATAAAGGCATTATTTCTCCACTTCGGTCTCTGTAGGATCTAATTGTTTAAGACAACTCACAGCATGCCCACTGCATAAAGACCACCTGCAGTCTAGCACTAAGCACAGCAGTTTAGGAAACTTTCATTAAAATCATAATTGCTTTAGTAGTCTCTTCACTTGAGTCTTCACCCAGGAATCAAAAGATCAGAATCAAAAGTTCCCTTCTCAGCCCAGCATTAACACCCCAAAGTGTTTGCTTTTGGTGAGGGGTGGGAAGGTAATTTCACCTAACTTTAAACATCTACCTGACCTTTTTAGTTAATGGTGCTAAGAGGAACTTTTAAAACAGGTTAGAAACTATGTTGTAGAAGTGCCTGTTCCACTCTTTGAGCATACAGGGGGGTCTAGACAACTAATCAACATTATGATCCCAGGTAGCCTGATCTGAGTTCAGGCTCAATGGTTCCCCAGCTTCATCGTGCATCTCTGGCTCTGGTTATGACAGAAGATTTTACATTTTCTTCTGCATAATGTTTTTTACCGGATCAGGTTTTGGTAGCACCTATGATCTTCTCTAAGCTTTGGATAGTCTGTCAAGGTCCAGGTGACAGCACACCATTTATTGGAGACAGCATGCCAGCCTAAACTGGAGAGGATATCACAGCAGATTTTAATGCCTGTCCCTGACTTTTCTCCTACTCTGTCATTGCAGTCTCTTAAAGGTGCAGGAGGAGAAATTTACTCTGTAAAACCCATTGAGATCTTAAGATGAAGCACCCGATATAAGTGCAGAGAATCAATGTCATTATGAGTCTTTCAAGTACAAATTACAACTACTTCAGAAAAAGTTTCACATAATTTTATAGTTCTTTATATCTGTTCCTAATTGTAAATCCTCCTCTTCAACTAAGGCTATCTTCATTATATAATCAACCAACCTTTTAAGCAGATGCCAGTGAACTGAGGGGGGGCGGGGGGAGAGGAATACCTTAAAAGGAAAGGAAAAAATGCAAAAAGAAGACGAAAGCTGAGCTGTAGAAGACTATCACATTCTGCCCTGTTAGTACTGGCATGCAAGACTATTTTTCATACTGGGATCTTTTTTTCCTGTGCATTGTCACTTGTTTGGCTTTTTTTGCAAGTGTTTGGGAAATAGAGACAGGCTGAAACTTTGAAAATTCTGCCGGTAAAAGGCAAATGTATCTTTGCTAGCCACGTGCTGGGGAGCTAGTTCAACAGAAACTGGCAGGGTCAGCAACAGTCTGTCAGCAAAGAGCACCAAAAGAGTGCTGATTTCTCAAGTCAGAAAATTAAGTCTCGCCAAGATAAACAAAAATAGTCTTGCAAAATCATTTCACAAATTGATTTGCTGATTATGTTATCATACTATCTGCTACTATAAGTATCTTCTTCCCTATAAAAACAGATCCTTCTATATTTGAGAGGGGGGAAAATAGGTTGAATGCCCAAGTAACTCCAAGCCTATATCATCTTTTTTTCAAATAAGAATTTTAATTAAATTTATAAACACTTTTACATTCCCAAGCAAGAGAAGCAGTGTGCTTTAGTAAGGAATTAAGTCCCAGCATGCTAATTATAATGTAGGTTTCGGTTGTCTGTGTCAGGTTGGACTATTCCAGTCTACAGATTTTCACTATTTACACTGACATCCTGATATACAATAGTTCTAGTTCAGTAATGTAATGTGATCCTGAGGCTGACTCTACAAAGCCGTTCCCTGGTAGATGTCTCTGAAGTCAATGTCAAGTCATACGTTGAAGCAGTAGAGATGTCAGATTTCCAGTTCTAATGAATATAGTTGTGGTTAAAAAGACAACTGTAGTTTAAAAACGAATGCAAGAAAAGAAAGAAAAGACACTATAGCATACTGAATGGGTCCTTAACCACAAACTGCACTTGGTTCTTCCTTCTGGTTTGGTCTTCAAATTCAACGGATGCCAACTAATGAGCTCTTTCCAACAGGACCTGCCACCAGCTGTGCACCATCTTCAAGGTGCAGTCCCACAAACAGACACGTTCTTCCAAAAATATCTAAAGATATTTGACTGCCCAGCTCCTGGGATACTCCAGTTTTTATCTTCTATCTGTGCAAAGAAGAGTCACAGCAAAAAAAAAAAGAGACGAGACATTCTTAGATGAAGATGTTATATCTGGGTTTGCTGCATATTAGCAAACTGATTTGATGGGAGGTGAAAGGATGCTGGCAACTGGGGATATATTTCACTTTATATAGAGAAACATACAAATGAATAAAAGATGCATCAATTTTTCATTTTGCAAATGCAGTCAGACCTACAACCATCTTCATCGGAGCTCATGACAGCCAGCACTCTATGAAACCATATGTGTCTCACTTTCCATTATTCCACACTTTATCTAGCTGCAGTGTCCAATTAATGGAGGACATGGAGGAAAAATTTTCTCAAAATTCTGATAAGAAGTACAGTATATAAAAGTTAGGAGAAAGTATCCATTTCAAAGAGGAACACTTAATGATTTATATTTTGTTTCAGGATGAAATGTTTCAGGAAAGAACCATTCTGAACCATACACCAGTTGTATGAGTTTACCAGTTAGGGTATCTCTCAGCAATGAAATCAGACAGGATAATGATGTCTTGCAGAGTCTAGAAGCCTTCATTAAGTTAAAATTCATGTTTAATTGCCCTAAGAACAGTCATTAGGTTGAAGACTTCAAGCTACTTCTTCATGGGGTTTGCGCGTCCTATATTTGCTCACACTGATAAAATCTACAGTGCTTTCAGCTCTCGAGAGCTCATATCCCCTCTTGTGTTGCTAAGTGGTGGCACCCTCTCCCACAGATGCCAACAGCAACTTTTTCTAAGGTTTTTAACTCTCCTCAGCACAAGTAATACAAACTGCAACTCTGTTTTAAGAGACCACAGAGGCAGAACAGCTGCAACATTTCGGCTCCAGGAACTTTCCTTTGAATGTGCTGCATTCTTCATTTTATGTGGATTCTCAAGTGACAAATCAAGGAGGAGGGAAAGAGGCCAAGATAACAGAATGAGAAAGCATGCTCCAAAAAGAACTTCCAGAAACAGTCTGTTGTTTATAAATGGCCTCGGATACTGGGATTACTTACATATGAGTTTTCTGGAATGCAATATCTTCTGGCAGAAACAACCTATTCAGAGCAGAGGTTCCAGAAGTGCAACCCCTGGGTCTGTTTGCAGACCACAAAACATTGCTGCATGGTTCACACTGGAACATTTAAATGTAGCTGCTGCTGACAGACACAGAGCGATAGCAACTAAAGGGTTGCTTTATGCAACCGGGTCCTCTATGCTAGAACCAAGCTTTGCCTCCAGGTGCTCCCAGATGTCATGGCTGCAGCCAAAGTGACCCATGGAAGAGTCATCCAGAAGAGTCTGGACTGTGCCCCAGTTATACAACCAGATCCTTTGTATGCCCCCAGCTACACCTAATACTCTGCTTGTCAGGGAGAAGCTGTTGCATTGACCTGTTCCAGGAGTATTTATATCATCCAGAAAAGAGGGAGTTTCCACTTCAGCAAGGGCAGAGAAAGAAAAGCAGTCCTTACCTGATGTGTGAACATGAAAGTGGATTGAGGAATTTTACTTCTCCCCTAAATGAAATTTTATGATTTTCTCCTGCCTGACAAAACTTTGAAATTCCTGCCTCAGGTGGTATGTAGGATCTATACTCTTCTCAGTGGAGATCATGTTTCTTTTCTGGTAAAAAAGAACGATTTACTTACAGTGGAGTTGGACTCCACCATCAAGCCTGGGCACATATGCCTTTTAATGTGCTAACATCACCTCCTTTGTGCCAACACTCGTTACTAGCATGCCTTCATGCACACAGTCTTTCATTCACTAGGTTTCCCCAAATTGTTGGGAGTCTTGTTGGGATACCTTCCTGGCCTTACTAGCTCTGAATGCTTTGACTAGAAACATAGTAAAGAAGACATCTGCAGTGGAAAATTGTGTTGAATTACAAGATCTATCTGACATATGACTGCCTGAAAAAAATGAGAAATTTTTATGTAAAATCAGCCCTTGAATACAGGTACACCACCTGCCACTGCACTTAATCAATGCAAAGCAAACTCTTCAAGGATCTGGTTGCTCGAGATTTTCTTATCCTGCTCAATACTTGATTCATAAATTCCCTCATTCATATCTGTTAATAACAATAGAAGTGATTCTTGCAGCTGCGCATCATTAAGAAAAGGAAACATTTTGAAGCTATGACAGAGTTCCTGGAGCCTGCCAGAGACAGCAGTTCAGGCTGATCACACGCACTGCCTTACTGAGAGTGGTCCAAGCCCTATCTTAAACTCATATCACCCATGCTTCCCATATTTTATTGTGATACTACTTGCAATCATTAAGGAAAAAGAAAACTGGAATGCATTTAGTGTCTATTGCACTTTATATCAGAAAAAAAAGCACAACTGGAGGTAAAGTGAAACAATAGCTGTACAGTCAACACAGTCTAGTGTCTAGCTACACAAATAGGAGATGAAATTCTAATATCATAGGTTAAATAATAACGTAACAAGACATCTTGAAAAAAAATTCAAGATTTGGACAAGAGAATTTTGCTAACACAAAGCACTGTCTCCTGCTTTGTTCCAACAGGTATCCCAGTGTACACCTGAGCATGCAGAGTCTGAACTCACTGCTGTCATACTATATTACCCTATTAGATTTGTGCTGTACTAGACACCTTGTCTTTGCAAATTAAAGATATAGCTACATATCGCTTCCCATAATTATACTGTTGTTTGATATCACTACAGAAGAAAATGAAAGCTATACCCTGTAGAATTATTTGTGACATATTTCCACAATTATGCAGATATCTACACTACACAAAGAAAAATTTCTGTTAATTCAGCCTGTAAGCAAGTATATTCTCAAGAATAAAGAGCATGGATACGCTTGTAAGACGTCTATAGGCAAAACAATATCTTTTGACAGAAGGATCTACTGGTAAGAGAGACCCATATAAGGAAACAATTTACAACTGTGTACACTTCTTTTACATGGTCATATAAAAGGTTAAACCAGAAATAATATAATTCCCCTTTGTCCTATACCCATTATAGAAATAAAACCATACAAAAATCCAACTTTGCCACTATTATTTGCTGCAATGTAATTTTACAGTTAAGCTGCAATATCTGTACAATAATTAATGATTATATGCTGTTTCTTGCTGATAAAGAATTAATTCCTCTTTTCTTTGTTTTTTTTTTTTGGTAAAATTCTTTGTATATAAGGGAACACAAGCACAACATTGGCAAAAATATTTTCCATTGTATTCTTTCCTTACGTGCAAAATGAAATTAGGTAAGAAAGATATAACTTGCTTGAGAAAAAGAATTTTCCAGGTTAAAGGTAAGAAAGAAAAAAATACAAATATTTGAATAATATTCCTACTACTTGTGAAATGCACTTTGGGTTGGGACTTATTTTTCTTATTTTTCTTTATCTTATTTTTTTTTTACCTGTTAAAATAAGTGCTACAGTGCAACATTCAACACAAAATCATCACTGGTTAGCTCTAATACAACACAGCTCTATGAAAATGAATTCATATGAAAACATAACATCTACTAATGGTTGCAGTAGGAGAAGGACTAGTCAGAGAGACAAATCATAACTGTGTTAGTACAAAGAAGAACAGCACACTACAAGCCATCTCCTTGGAAAAAGTGAAGTCACTTGCAAGATACTACCCTGCCCCATGCAGGCAAGGTGGCAGAGCGTAGCCAAGGGCTGGAGACAGCTGTCTTGCAATGAAATTTTACATTCTCTAAAATCAATAGCAATTCAGCTGCAAAAGTACAATCCAGTTATGTTCTATCATCTTCCCTTATTATCATCATTTTTAAGAGCACCTAAAGTTTGTCGGTTTTCTGTTTGACATCTGGCTAAAAGAACAAGCGAGGGAGCTACAGCAGGCAGAAAAATAGGTCCCTCCAACATCACTCGCCTCTGAAATGGGACACGCACAGAATGCTAGCACCCAGAATATGCCTTTCTTTGCAATGAACTTTATTTCTTGGCTTGTTGGAACAAAGATAAATAAGGAAGCCATTTTAAGTGACGAGATGGATACTAGGAGCATCTTTTCATATTCTGGAGTGAATATGGATTACCTTTTTTTTGCATAATTTTTTAGTACTTATGACAGAGATTATAAAGGGTACCCCAAACAGCAGCACACACCTCAGCAGTGCAGACTCATTTAACATTAAAGACAAGATAAACACAAATAACATACCTTTTCTTTCACAGATGTGAACTGTAAAGTGAAAAAAAAAAGCACAAAAGGGAAAAATTTTCTTTTGACTGCCCTCCAGTCTCATAATTGTACTGTTCTGCATTGTATGGAAAGTAAAATACAGCACAAAAGGAATAGGGCTAACAAAAAAAAAAAACAAAACCAAACCAACAAACAGACAAGAAACAACAAAAACCTGCAGTATATACAGTATGTTCTGTTTGTCTGTTTCATGAATTAAATTGCCCAAGGAAGACCCAAGGGTGACAGGACTGCTGTAAGTGAATTCAGAGTACCAAGAATGTCTTGCAGGGAGGATGCTGAATGACAGCTGTGGTTTTGGGCTGTTGTTTCAAGAGTGGCTCAATACACTGACTAGAGATGCGGCTCTGCCCCAATTCAGTATCCTCCTTGGTATCAGACTAAAGACATTATCAGCCACCTGCTGGGCAGTTTATGTGAGATGAGTCGGTAATAGCTGCTCCATACACCAGAGACTGAGCAAGCATAACAGAAAATTATGTGATAATGATTTTTATTTGGCAGCTAATGTGGGCTTTATTTATCTAGCAGAAGTAAATTCTACAGCTGATGCCTGGAGCTGATTCTTCCACCACAAGATATGAGCAACTTCCCAGTTGGAGTAGTGGTTATTCTTGTGTGTTAGAAATATGAGAATAAAGCCCCATGAGACTAAAATTTATATATGTAAATATCCCCAGCAATTTGATTTTTCTGAACAATTGACTGTTCATCCCATCTTGCCTGTCTCCTTTTTTTTCCCTTCACATGCTTTTCAGCTTTGTCTTATTCTCTCACTTTCCTCTGGATTTTGGTTTAGCTCAGCCTTTCCAGAACCTATCCCTCTCACATCTGGACACAGAGTGGTAAGAACCTGGGAGCCCTCTCACTGCTTGGTACCTTTAATTTTCTTCCTCTTTTCATGGGTTATGTTCCCTCTTCAGCCCTGCCTCCACCTGCTGTGACTCATTCTTCAGATCTGCAGAAATTTGTCTCACAAAGCCCAGCCCTTTGTTTATCTTTGGGCACCTCCATATTAAATACAGCCACCATTAACCCCATGCTCTGAACCCCAACTTCGATTAAGAATCACAGTTAAAAACCTAGGGGTTTTGTTAAATTCATTATCATGTCCAGCAATAAAATTAGGACAAAAACTATAGCAGTTTGTTTCTTTCAGCAAAGAAACAAAGCTGGGCAAGGATCTCTTCACTTGAGGACACAGGAGGAAGTCCATTTGCAGACCGAGTCATGTAACATCTGTCCTCTTTATGAAGTTCTCTCAGATTTGCACTCCAACAGTCTTAATTTCACCAAAAAAAATCTACCAGAAAACACCAGAAAGAAAAAAACAAAGCCCACAAAATGCATGAAAAACTGCTTTTGTGCAA
The DNA here is from genome assembly GCA_004320125.1 of Scolopax mira. Lineage (NCBI taxonomy): Eukaryota > Metazoa > Chordata > Aves > Charadriiformes > Scolopacidae > Scolopax > Scolopax mira. Next base: position 371,350 of record BJBW01000036.1, read on the forward strand.
TAAAAACAGGTAATGTTAATGGACTGTGCTTCTTTTTACAACCCTATTGATTTTGCAACAATTAAACCTTAATATTTTATAGACTTTTTGATATTTGTAGTGGATTTATTTGGAACCATCATGTAACATGAAAAGCATCATTACAATATCTACAGCTGATTCCTAAGTAGAAGGCACTCTTTTGGATATACTTCTTCCACTCCCAAACAGAAAGCCTAGTATTTTTATTGTTTGGTCCCCTGACTTGCTGTATAACTTCCTGATCAGTTTTTGACTGCAGATTTTGCTCTGGACTGAACTGTATCACTTGAATCAGGTAAAATTTTTCATCCACAGAGAGCTAGGGATACTAACTGCTATTGCCAGCAGTTACAGGCAAAGAAGTAGAATTGAACAAAGCAAATAATTAATTCTGTCAATTTTTGCTTTGTATTTGTGAATCATCTGCAAATAAATCTAACTTTTCACACATTCTTAATTACTAATATTAATAGTATTAGCATGAAATTGACTTACATATTAGTCAAATTTCCTCTGCAAGCCGGATAGGTCTTTCATGAAATCTAGTCCTCTGTGAAATCAATGACAAAATTCTCATCAACTTTGCAACATTAAGATTCGTTACTGTATACTTTGTCTATTGCCTGATTACCTGTAATTAACTTCCACTGAAACTTCCTTCACAGAAGTCCTACTTTATTGATCATGCTCTCCATTTAATGTAAATAACCAAACATGGTTCAACTTGTAAATTTTAAAATCAGATAGATAAGCAATTTTAAATATTTTCAACAAATACCTCAAGACCAAAGATTAATATTTGCCTTCCTTGACGCTTATTATCTTCTGTCCAGGGCATTCCCATTAGTAAAACCTGAGCAATCACATAGTGAATATGAAAGATCACTGTATTGGTGAGTAGTGGGATTCTGCTGGCCAGCCCATGAAGAGATTACATAGATATCCATCTAAAGCTGCTAAAGCTGTGCTGATTTGTTGCAGCAGGCAGTAATAACTACACAAGATAAATGAAAGGATTATATCTGGTCTTTAAGGAATGGGTAATGGTGATCTATAATAGAGGAGACATGCAAGAAAATCTTTGAAACTGCCAAGCTCAGGAAAGAGAATTAGGTCGAAAAACTCAAATAATGCCAAACCCTAGAGATGAAGGGGAAATTCTGAGTTAACTATGGGTGTACTTCTGCTCACGTAGCCCTAATTGTTTAAAGATATCAAACCTCTCTGTGAAGCCAGTCTGCAGAGAATGAAGAGGTCTGCAGAAAATGATATATTTTATTATAAGGAAAGTATCCCAAAATACCCCAAACCAAAAATAAAAAAAACAAAACAAAGCCAAGTACCCAAGTACCAGAAGAAGCTGTCAGTGAAAAACAAGAGCAGACCTTCTGCCTAAGGGGAATTGAGCCAGGGTCTCCCTGGGGATAAGTAGGGTAGGATGTCACCCAGCAGGACCTGTCCAACAGCCCAAGATAGGGAGCAGAGCAGAACATGAGGAGATGGTGTCCAGATCCAACTCAGAGACCAAGTCATAAGGCCATACCATGGTGGTAAGGCAGGTCCAAGGTCAAGCCAAGAAGCTAGTCCACAGGCAGAGGCTGAACATCAATGTGGCTGCACTAGAGGTCAGCAGTCTTCCAATGTAGCTGAGGGCAGGGGCTAAAGATAACAAGTGTAGGTCCCAGGTAAGGCTGGTCATTAAGGCCTAGTAGTGCCCACAGCACCCTGGCACACATCCAGCCTTCCACAGATTTACAAAGAAAACAAAGAACCTGCATTTTAGCCAGAAATCCAGTGCAACTCACAAAAATGGTTGAGTTGGTTAGGAACTTGTCTTTTACTGATTTCAGTGCATCTTTAAGCAAATCTAGTCCTACTATTACAAATAGTATCAATGTTTCAAAGTAACCTTATACTTACTTCTTTTACTCTATCAAGGATTTTGACAGAACTGTTCCACATTTCTCTTCCATTTCTTGCTACTCATGTTTAGCTATGCATTAAATCAGTCTGGAGACTTGACTTCTTTTCTGGCTACTCCAACTTTGAGGCAGCATGAGGAAATTGGCTCAGGTGTTAGTCAAGTTGTTCTATAATAGTGAAACAGAACAAGACTTTACTGATCATATGCCCTTCCTGACCGATGACTCCCAACTGAATTACACAAGAAAAAATAATCACAGTGCTTTCTTGTAATTGTCATTCTCTGGTTTTCTGACCTGACATGAATTTGCCGTTCTAAATCTTTCAATTTAGCCTGTAAATGGGTCCCATTCTTGGGCTCCAAAAGCTAAGGCTCAATTATTTCTTTTTTTTTCTTTTTAGGAGAGACAACCAATTTTCCTAACCTAAAACATGTTTACAAAATAATCTTCCACATGTGTTCAATCTGACAGCCAAAGTTTTACTGCACACTTTATAATTCACTAAGTTCTGGTGTCATTTTCCATTTCTTAAATTCCCAGAAAGGCCAGTGGCTTTTCATGTATAAATAAGAGAACAATTTGCTGCAATCGGCATAGTCAAAACCAGTAAGATTCCATTCAACCGGTGATGGAATATGAAGTTTAGTACCAAGCAAAGATACCTATATTATCTATATGTTATTATTTGCTTCCCACCAGTGTCAGCAATAGGCTGTTTGCTTATCAAACACAGAAGTCATATCTCAAGAAGGTGCTCCAATTCAGCTAATTACATAGTTTGATCACTTAATCCTTTCTTGTTCTAAGTAATGTCCTCTTATAGTTATGGTTTAAAACAATAAGCTTATTTGTTGTATTACAATCACTCCTATGGATATCAGGACAAGGAAGTGAGAGTCTCAAGAATGCTTTTAAGACTAGAAACTTCAGATGAAGCTCCTTTCACCTGCATAAAGTTGGGTGTAAAAACAGCACTGTCAATCCACTTTAAAGATTCTCTTGTAACCTGAGGTATATTTTAATGGTAAAGGAAAACTGACACCGTACTCAACAAAAATCTTGTTTAAATATGACACAAATTAACTAAGACAATTCAGTGAAGAATACCTACAAATTATTAAAGTTACTGGTATTTAAAGGGAATTCTATGCTTTTGATTCAGGGAATCCATACCAATACTGAATGGAATACAAGAAAAGGTACAGAGTAAAGAGGAGTTATTTGTCTTCACAACTTTTAATTTTTAGCTTTCATCACAAGCGCCTCCAGCTCTCCTGACCTTTGCACGCAGAAGTCACCTGCAACTGCCAGGGTCTTCTCCAAGGTCTGGATAAGCTCTGGAGAGCATAGCGTGGCATAATGTACTGTAGGGGCAGATAAGTAACAGATCTTACAGACTTCCATTTCAAGACCAGTTTTGAACTGGGGTGAAGAAAGATCCAGGAGTTTGTTCATCTCTTTTGAGTACAAATCCTACAACTTCCCATTTGTAAAGTTTTATCTAAGGGCCTGATCCTGCAACTGTTAATGGTTCAGACCCCAGCACAAAAAAGGAGCCAGATCCAGATGTTTTTCATTCAAAACATACTGTGATATTTTCAAAGTCAGCAAAAGTTTCATAGTCAAGCTACAAACTCTATACACACAGTCCATATTACAAGAATAGAATTCCACTAAAGATAAAAGCAATTCCCACATATTCTTTCCTCTATAAAACCTAATGAGATTTCAGAGACTGAAAAAAAGCACCAGAGAAAAGGTTAACATGAAGTTACAATGGCCTGGTCATGACTTATATCCCTAGCAGAATCTAATGCTGACACCATCACCACCAAATCAATACAGTCAAAGGGACCATCCTGAAGTGCATTTGTCAGTGTTATCTAATTATCAGTATCTAGAGTGAAATAAAAACAAGGGGTTGTCAACTGCTGCTTTTGTCACTTGTGCTGGGGAACAGTGGAAAAGACAAAGGATGGGAAAACAAAGTGACTCCTGCAAAACACATTATATTGTGTTTTTGAATCACAGCTTAAGGAATCGCTTCTTTTAATCCTTTTGAGTATTCCTGCTGGATTTAACTTCTCACAAACATTTAGATTATTCTTTCTTTTCTAAATGCTTTAGATGTATTGGGTGGAAGGTTCATAGGGAAAATAGAATTTTTAAGCAATTGTTCTCTTCAGATATCTGGCACATCTCTTTGGTCTCCTTTTCTATCCACACTTTGCATATTCAAGACCAGAAGAAATATCACTAGTTCACTGAGAGGAACAAACAGCTTAGGCTGATTTACAGTAAAAGTGTGCCCACCAGGTCCTAGAGACCTGATCATTTTGAGGTTTCCTCAGATCTTGGAGCCTACTTCCAGAGTGCCAGTAAAGCTGGGAAAGCAAGTATGCAGTGACTACGTGTCTTGCAGCAGAGCAAGAGCAACCAGAGCTGAAAACTGCAGAGACAGTTGCTCTTGAGAGTGAAGGGCTGAGCAAGGAGGATGGACACACAGAATCATAGAATGGTTTGGGTTGGAAAGGACCTTAAAGATCATCTAGTTCCAACCCCCCTACCATAGGCAGGGACACCTCCCACTAGAGCAGGTTGCTCAAAGACCCATCCAGCCTGGGTCTTTGAACACTTCCAGGGATGGGGCATCCACAACTTCCCTGGGCAACCTGTTCCATTGCGTCACCACCCTCACTGTAAAGAATTTATTTCTAGTATCTAATCTAAATCACACCTCTTCCAATTTAAACCTGTTGCCCCTTGTCCATTCACTACACTTCCTGACAAAGAGTCCCTCTCCAGCTCTCCTGTAGGCTCCCTTCAGAAAGGCCGTTATAAAGTCTTCCCGGAGCCTTCTCTTCTCAAGGCTGAAAACCCCCAGCTCTCAGCCTGTCCTCATAGGAGAGGTGCTCCATCCCAGACTCAGTTCACAGCCTTGTACATGCTTCCTGCTAGAGGTGAGAAAAGTCAGCAAAATGCTGTGGCTCAGTTCCCCAGCTACACAACAGGGTCAAGTCTTCATCTCTCCCGTGCACATTCTGCCTTCCTCAGTCACAGTCAATGCCTCAGCAGCTCCACTCCTGCCACTAAAGCTCCTCTGCACAAGACTGCTTGAACAGGGTTCCCCAGGGACCTACGTATGTGGATGGAGGAACCATCACCAGAAATCAGTGGGAGAAGCATGGAAATATATGTGCCATGAGATAGCACATAAACATCTCCCAAGAATTTGTAGACTGGAGACACCAAGAGGCTGGTGAATGTGTCCATCAACTGGCATAACAGACCATGGCAAGAGAGTAAATGGGCTGCTAAATGTAGACAGTAACTACAAGTATAACACACACCTGCTGGCACAATGGACCTCAAAGAAGTTTCCAAACACCTGTCTAGAAATTATGGTTGTATGAAAATGACCATCCACTTCTGAGTAAGTGTACAGCAGAGTTGGCTTCTCACTGTTGCTCCAACTGTGTGCAGGTGTGTGAAATGAGCAAAAGAGTGAATGAATAGTGCAAATAGTTTTTTGCTATTAACAGCTCAAGTCTATTAAAAAAAATATAAAACTGTTCTAACAAATTCGGTAGTGTTCTGTATTCCTCCAGACTGGATCCCCTTTCCAAATACAAATCAGCTGTATTTGAAGTGTGTAACACAGTATGGTCATGCTACTTTTAAGACCACAAGTTGCTACTTCTACAGTCATTGTGTTATTACTGACAGTAGTAAGAAATGGCTGCAGTTTAAGAAAAAAAAACCCCTCAACTTCACTTTATTATCTTGACTTATACCAATTAAGTGTAGGCTTTAATCTGCTTCACTTGTAAACAAGCATTTGTTCTGAATTTTATAAAACAGTAGTGAAATGTAATAAGCTAATATCATGGTGCAGACAAAGAGAACAGAACTGGGTTGCACAAACATTTCTAGATTGATGAATCATGTAATTTACAATCTTATTGCTCATTTACCACACCACATGAGCCAGTATATTTACAATAAAGACACATTTCTTCTTTTCTTTAAAAAAAAAATAATTAAATAAAGCATCCGATCAAGGATATTCTATGTAACACATATTATACATATTAAATGAAGTAAATAGATTTGTGGGTTTTTAAGTTTACTACTGATACCATGGACTAGAACCAATAAATCATAAAATAAAAATCAAATAAGGGAGAAGACATTCATTTCGATGAACCAAACTTTATAAAATAGGTCTGTCTGACAGCAGCCTGTATGTGTCCTTGGATTGTCCTGAGGTGTCCAAGCAAGATCAGCAAGGGACGCGAGATTAGCAGGAGCAGCTGGAGTTTTGGGGAGAGATCTGAAACCTTGTTCATCTACAGAATTGTGGGCTGGTTTACTCAGTTCACATATCTGCAAACAGAAAATAACAAAGCTTCACATTTAACATTTCATGCTTCAGCTGCATTCACATGTTAAAAAAAGAGGTTTAGTCAACTCTAACTGATGCATGTTTCTGAGATAAAAAAATCTTTTTGAGGTAAAAGCCAGTAAAAAGATGATGGTTTAGACAGAAGTTCCTGAAGAAACCTGGTGCCCAAAGGTACATTCAAGGTTCTCTCAGTCCAAGCTGGAATTGTTCAATAGGAATAAAAATTATAGACATCAAAGAGAAGATGTACCTTTAAAAATAATTGGGTTCTGTGATCCAATTTTATATTTTTGTGGGGTATGGATTCCCACTGCCACCCTCTCCCCAAACTAATGCCATTCACAAAGTATAGCAGCACATTCAGCTCTAAACCTGACTTCAGTTTTCACTCCTTCACTGATATTTTCATAGTTAGGCCAAAGGATTACGCTAATGCAAATTCATGTCAGAGAAGTTGAATACAGGGGGAATTTTAACATGTACCAATGCAGCTCACAGCATTATTTACCTAAATGACAGAATGAACAGTTAATATCTGTGCTGAAAAATGCTTGCAATGTCACTCATCTACTGCAGTTGGAATTGCCTGATTTCTTTACATTTACAGACATATATGCTATCAGACTGCCTTCTTATGCATAATTATCATATGGATTTGATTATAATTATAGATGATAATGTCCAACTTTTAAGTAACATTTTTCAGCAGTGTATTTCAAAGCATATCGGAAAGGCAGCCAGCATTTTTATTCTTGTTTTATATATGCAAGAACAGATTCAGAATAGGAAAGTGACTTATATCAGCTCTCTTCACCCACCAGCACAGAGCCCAAAATAGTACCTTGTGCATAAAACAAAGTTTTACCATAGCAGCTAATCTGTTATCAACAGTTGTTAAAAATCACAGAGAAAATATTTGAATATTGGAAAGAGTTAAATATTTGCTCTATTCTGACAGCGAGAAACATATTATCATGTCTTTGTCCCCTGAACCAACGTAAGAGATTGGCTAGCTAAGGGCAATCTCATCTTTTAACCAGCAGTCAGACAACCTGACATGGGTCTGTGTCCCCCTCTGTCTAATAGTAAATTGGAAGAGAGAACGGGAAGTTTCAGCAGCACAGAACCGGATAATGCCTGGAAAAAACAGGCAGATGAAGCAAAAGATAAAACAGTATGATCGACAACACCAAAGAGAAATATGGATCATAAGACAACTGAGAAATCAATTCAGCCATGACACTACCCAATGAAGCACATTTCCCTGACAAGCTGAGTCAAAAGGAGACCACTGATCTGAAACCCTCCACCAGGGAGCATCTCTCAGCCCCAGGGCTGGCCAAAATCTGGTGGGACTTGCCAAGACTAGAGTTTGGTACCCAAGCCTATAATGTACAATAATACCAGAATGAATAACTAGAACCCCAATTCATCCATTATATTTCATATAAATGCCTGGATATTATTTTTTTTTAATGTAAAAACTCAGAGACTGTCAACAGTGGGGCCACCAAACATATCCAGCCTCAGACACCGAGTCCAAAGAGATCATCCAGGAATCAGTTCTAGGATCAGATGAGCCAGCAACTCAGATTTTGGGGAGAGTTGCCCATTAGGCAGCAGGAGCCACCCAGACCTGGTCCACAACACTGGTCCATACACAAAACCATGCCCACCTGGCTTCATTAAAGCAAAGGAAAAGCAAGACTAGGCTGAAAAAAACCAAAGGTGGGGGGGAGAGAGGGGATAAAAACACCTCACATTAAATACTTCATGGGAGAAACAGCTTTCTGAAGTGAATTATACAAGTGGGAGGAGCCATTATTGCTTGCGGTACCAGCTAGGGGACAATTAGGAGCAGGCACAGCCGACTCTCCCAGAGACACAGGTACCAGAGCATGCCAGAGGAGCAATGGGCTGAGCGTGCTGGCCCTGATCTGAATTCCAACAACATCAATGGAAGTGTTTCCTCTGGCATCGGGAGATTTTGGATCACACCCAACATCAACAGCAGCTTTCAACTGGAACAATCTTTCATCGTTGCACAGATCTTCCTCAAGCTCCTTCTTTCCCAGTTTTATTTAACACCAAATGACAGCCTCCTTTGTAAATTAAACAGCTGGGGAACAAATTATCCCAATCTACTTAGTGTAGAAAATTAAGAACGTAAGTTAGCTTTTTGCAGTATCAGTACAAAAGCTCTGGAAGTTCCTGAATTAAAGGTTAAAAATTACCCAGTGAGCTGAGCTCACTGGTGTGTTCAGCATGTTCTCACCACCCAGATCACTAAACACGGCGGGAGCACGGAGCACAGGCCAGCAGTGCCCAGCAAACCTGCAGGGGGCTGTTCCAGTCGATGCCATGTACACACAGTAAGTGTCCCCATAGGTCTAAACTAATTTAACTTAAGAGAATGTAGAAAACAGTCACTTTAATAAAAAGACAGAGGGAGAGAATGGGAAATACAAGAGGCAGGTAAGAGTGAAAGGAGAACTTGGCCTTACAGAGGAGTTGTGTGCAAAATTAGCATACTCACATATATTTGGTGAAATACAAGTATGTAAAGAATACCGACAGAGCTTTTTTTCTCAGATTTTTTTTTTCTAGATATCTTCCTCCAGCAGACCTTTATAACATCTTTACTTCATTTATTAACACAGTCTGAGAAAATCCAGCACATTAGTAATCTAAATAAACAACCCCCACTGGAAAACCCAAAGCACGTGACACATGACACAGCAAAAGGACCTGCAACACAAAAGGATGGGAAACACTGGACTGTGGCCAGAGTCTAGAAGGGTTCTTCTCCATCCTTCCTCCAAAAGTTTGTTCCCAAATAATTCCCATGCGTAAATCAGTTCTCTACACCTTAAGATAAGTACATAAGAAATATGATGTGGATTTTTACGTTGTTGTTCCTCACAGTTTCATTTCTTCTTGGCCAGCAGCAGGAAGACAACATAAGGCAGCAGACTGAAAAAAAGACAAAAGGCAGAGACATTCAGCAGTGAAGGTGAAAATAAGAATGTGAGACAAGGACATGTCAAGGATGGGGTAGAAACGAGAGGTCTGCATAGATAAAGCAAAGACTTACTGGGCAACAAAACTGAATCTGGAAAGACAAATGTGATAAGAGAGACTCTGTAAGGAAAGATAATAGCAGGTGAGAGAAAGACAGTGCATGGAAAAATAAAATAATTAAATTATCGCTTAAAAGTTGGCATCACACACACAGAGACCATGGGCTAAATTAAGGATTCACCATCAGTGTTCATTCTGTCATTGCCTAAATTTTTTTGGTAAGCACCTAACTTCACAGTCTTAATTAATGTCCTTTTAATGTTATTTTTGTGGGCTTATAACACCTTATCTGAGAGGCTTAGACTTATCCATCACAATTGCAGTTTTCAGATGCTTCTGGAGCAAACAGAGCATAAAAGTGTGCCAAAACAATCCTTTTCATGCCCAGCTCACTCAGAGCTAAAATGATTTTCTTTGAAATCCTTTGAAAAAAAAAAAATCACTTCTGATAGAACAAGCATGAAAAATTGCACACTAAGAAGTAAATTGGGGGATTTTATAAACCACGTACAAAGATAAATTAGAATGAAAGAGTCACTATGTGTGTGGCATCTAAATTATGGAGTACCCCCATAAATACAATACATTTGTCAGTAATTCTCAGGGAAGTCATCTCCAACAACAAATTTCACTTTAAAGATTTAAAAAGATCCTTCACAATGTAATCCATGGTTTGGAAGTCTCAAGACTTAGGAATTACACTACATCTCTTCTTATGGATGTAATCCAAACATGAGACATCTTCCTTAACATCTCTCTCCTTGCTCAATACATTTGGATATATTCCTGGACATGTCTCCATAGATCCCTTTGAAGGGTGCTGTGGCTGAAAAACTACAGCAAATAATTTGGGTGCTAGACAACTTTAAGAACTGCCACCAGTGGAAGCAGTTAAAACTTGCAGAAGATGAAAAGACCTTAAGTAGGGCATTTCATTAGAAGTAAACACCCTATTTTTGTTCTGTTTATTTATTTCAACTTATTTTTATAAGCTTGACAATGTAGACAAAAATTTCCAAAATCAGCTCATAAAAGTCTTATATGATGGCCTTTGAGATATTTTCTTGGTATCACATGTGATCTATTTTGCTTGACCTTCAGAATCCTAAATATATATTATTCACTACACCAGTTGCAATAAGCATTGAGGGACTATTTTCTTCACCTGAAAGATGGAAATCACAGATCTCAAATGACAGAGCAGATGGCAAATGTCCAGAACAGATCAGCAACCTCATCACAAACAGCATCTGATATCCTTTGAGATCCTTCTTGGGAGCGTCTTGCTTTGATCAATGACCAAAATTATTTACCTAGTTATAGTCATTAAGAGATGCTGTACACATTGCTCTAAGGAAACTGATGGAGCAAGAAGGGTAGCAGTACATTAGTTTAGGTTATAATAACCTAAAACCTGTAGCCCCTCTGTTTTAATTGTTCTACATCCTTCATTTACTGATAAAGTTAAATTAATAAGTGGATTCTAATAATTTCATTGCCACAATCTCATTTATTACCCCAGAAGAACATTGGCCTTCCTAAATATATTTTAGCAAATATTTATTGTGGTTTATTTGAAAAAAAGACCTCTTAATTTGGTCAATATAAACTAAAGCAGCTACTGTCACCAGAAGGAGACATTTGGTGGACAAAAAACATCAGTTATTTACATGATGTAATGGGGTTTTTTGCTTGCTTTTAATAAACCTATGCATTGTAGGCATCTCAGATTATTGCTAGAAGTTTGTGCCACAGCTGCCACAGTACATGAGATATACAGAGCGAGCACTTTTTAAAGTGCTTTTATGTCATGCTTTTAATTTCATTTTTTTGCAAGCTTGGATAATTTAAAAATGCTACATTTGAGCATTTTCTAAGTTTTGAGCAGTCAAAAGGGGAGAGACAAAATAACCCTATTCACTTCCCATTGTATTAAAAAGCGGTTGTCAGGACTGGCTGAAACAACTAAAATTAAAAGAAGCATCTGCAACTTAATGGGCTATCACCAATAATTGCCCTAGCACCACACCCAAATGGGTGGAATTCTCTTTATCAGCTTCAATTGTCTCCAAATTCTGCATTCTCCTGGGAAAGATTCATGGCGCAGACTGGTGCTGCTTTTTTTTTTTTTTTTTTTTGCCTCTGCAAAATCAAGATTGAGCCAAGCAGCAGCACCAGTAAATGTTATAATGTCCCATTCCATTCATTGTTCCAGATGTGACTTGCAGAACTTAGCAGGGCTACTTATAAAACAATGTTATTAAAAAAAGCCATTTTTATCTTTCTCCATATTGTTTGTATTTATTAGAGAAAGGAAAAGAAGTAGAAAACCCACTAGTGCCATAGTGAAGAGGAATAAATTAAATCCCCAAACCCAGGAAATGAAAATACTCTGATCCTCCTAATATCAATGCCTCTGAGTACATATGTGGAATAAATTTAGCTGCATATTTAAACAAACCAACTGATAATTAAAGCTACCGCATATGCAGGGTAGGGAAAGTAAGACAGTCATGTCAAGATGAAAACAGAGTAATTTGTTTTTTCATTTCCTGTTTTTTTTCTGGATTTCTATTTTTAAGCTTGGAGATGCTTCAATATACATTTTAGATTTAACATCTGTGCATAAAGATAGTTAGATAAAGCATATATATAAAGTATATATGTATATATATAAATATACATATATATAAAAATATATGTATAAATATACATATATATTTATGTATACTTATATTTTTTATATATCTCTGAAGCAAAGCATATACAGAGTACTAATAATGCTTCTTCTTTCCCAGAAAGAGGATTAAGTTCCAAAAGTCTGTTCATATCTCGAGGATGACATATTTCGGTCTCTTAGGTGAAAGGAGGCAAGGAGATAGCCAGCTGGCTCATGTGATGGCAAATCTTCCATGCCAGCTGGACAAGAAGTAGTATTGCTGTTAGCTTTGGAGGCTGCTGCCTGCCTACTAACTACAGGAAGACCAGAAGAGTTAAGAAGCAAAATCTACATACAAACAATTTTCCATTCCATATGGAGTTGTCATTATCCCTTTGAGTATAATTGGGTTTGCCAGATTTACAGTGGTGCCAGATTTACAGTATGTGGCAATATACAGGATGAGACTGCTCAGTTACTTGCCACTCACACAGCATTTTTAAGTCAGGCCTCGTTACCCTCCTGGCAGTGAACAATGAGGGGAAGGTGGCACATTAGAACTCCTGACAAAACTCTGTAAAGAAGAAAGGAAAGAGATGCTCAACAAAAGTGAAATATGGACATACTTCTATCTCTTTTGCTTCTGAAACACCAGATAACTGGTTATGGTCTTTTGGTCCAGGTACAGCCAGCGTATCTTGCCACAAGATATGACATACTGCAAAGAACCTTAAAAAGCCCATTTTCAATGACTCTCAGCTGCTGAACTTGAAGGAACATACAGAACATATTTATTTTACTATATTTTTTTCTTTCACTGACTTAATATAATCATTACCACATTTTTGCAACATTTCCAAATACACCTTAACATGCCACTTGGTTTAAAACCCCTGAGATGCAGGCCATGGCTGAACTCAAACTCTAAGGTGTCATGGACTGTTATATTGATGATGTGTGTTTAAATTTTATAGACAAAGAAACTAAAGGGCAGAGTCTGACCCATGCTTATCTAGCAGATCTATGGCAGGGATGAGAACAGAGCACACATGCCTTAACCTCAATCTTGCATATGAGCCAAATGCAGCGTCTCTTGATTTAACTTGTAAGTTTAGTGAAGAGACAGGTGGTAGAGTTATGGTATCTACTGTTAACCAAGACCACTAACACACTGGTATTTGGAGCAGCTCCCTCATGTGTATGAAATGCTAAGAATAAGTATAATCTCCCAGAAAGAAGTCAACAATAAACCAAGACTTTATTCTCAGTCTTGGTTCCAGATCTGAACAGCCCACCCCAAAAACGTCAAAAAGATCACTTGAGCGTTACTACATTGCGTACCTCCATGTGAGCCCAGAAACAAAAAGAAAAAAAAAAAAAAAAAGAAAACATGCTAACATAGACATATTTTAAACTGCTTCGTATCTAGCCAGCAATAACATAGAGAACTGCCTCCCCTAAGATTTCAGCCACATGTCTCATCCATAAAGGCGGGAGCACCTGTCTAAATCATAAAAAGCTACTTACTGTTGTGAATATAATAAGTTGTACTGATGACATAATAGGGCAATATGAAAAATGTAGAGAACATAAGTGAGGTAAATGCAATATTTTTTTTTAATAGTTCACAAAATAAGCATAGGCTTTTCAGACTCTGCACCCTACAGTCCTGACCCTTGATAGTCAAGAACATGACATCTCTTCCTGCCTGTCCATTAAAGCTTGCTTTCCTTTCAGCTAGGAAAGGAAAGACAACCTCAGGTCTCATCATACAGACAGAGTCTTGGCATATAACAAAAATTGCTACTAGAGACTCAGAGTTCACTGGCTGGAAACGTCTGGTCACACAGATTGCAATGACCATGAACCTAAGTACAGACATAAAAAAGATAAATGCAATCCTATGACACATCACACATTGCATAAGAAGTCAGAGCACTAAGTATTACCTCTGTAAGACCTTATTTAGAATTAAGCTTACAAACTCCAATCACCTGTTCTCATGATAAATTAAGACTATTATAGGTCAGAGAAGAGCTAAGATGATCAGAGGAATGCTTCTCTTACATGAAAGGCACAAAATTCAGACAAAAAGAGAAACGACGGAGAAAAGTCTTTAGACCTCTGTATATGAATACACCAGGGTATAAACTCTGGAGGGAGAAAAGAGTTGTTGAAGTGAAATGCAAACCAAAGAACCAATGGATATAACCACGCCATAAACAAACACATACTGGACCTTTTATATCGCAAGTGCATTTCTAGAATATTCTGCGTCTGCAGGTAAGAGGAGAGAACATCCTAACCAATTTTGATGGTTTATAAACAGGGTGATATGACAATATGTTTAACATAGCACTTGGATGTGATGATCTATGAAATCCTTTTCACTTCCGTCATCACATCTTTTGTTAAGTGATTACCCTAGTGATTGAATTAGGAAAATTCACGTATCAATACAACAGCAAAACTCACCATGGGTTGATGTTGAACAAAGCAGGTCTTGTTAGCATATTTGTATCGTTGGTTGTTTGTTTTTCTGTTTCGGGTTCTTTTGTTGTTGTTGGGGGGGTGGGTGGGTTATGGGAGGTTTTGTTGTTGTTTTGTTTTTTTTTCATTGGAGTTTGGAGATTTGTTATTGGGACTGAGGGTTTTTTTATTTGTTGTTTCGGGGTGGGTTTATGATGGGGTTTTTCTTTCATTTCGGTTTAATTTGTTTTTTTAAGATCAACCCCAAACCTGAGCCCGTAGCTTCTAGTGTGGTTTCTTCTCATATGATCCAAAAGAGGGTTGCGCACAAAAAAATAGAAGAAAGAAACCTGAGTCTCTGGCAGGGGCTGTACTACACACAGCCTCAGGACCAACAAGGAATGAGGAAGAAAGTGTTCATCATTGCTGCCCGACAACAGGCATCTGCTACAGGTGTATTACTCCTACTGGCTTCATCCCCAACACCATCAACAGTCCTGCTGCTTGGGCTTCACTCACTAAGCTGCAGAGGAGCACTGGAGTTGGGGTTTGAAATGCCCTTGTCACAGTGATCACCATCAGAGAGGCAGTCATTTTACCAAGAAGCCATGTTGAGATCACTTCTTCTTACAGATGCTGCTTCCTACAAACACCTCCTCAGATCATGGAAAGCCCCATGCATACAGCTGCCTTACTAGATAGCCAAGAATATTTGGATTTCACAATATCTTCAGAAGTAGTTAAATAAATCACCATGACTGATTAGCTAAACATATCTGTCCCTGTGAAAGCAATTTTACCGTTAAACTGCAACAAGGACTAAGCTGGGTAGAGGTGCTCTGTCCCTCAGCTTTCTTGTATCTAATGCAGGCAAGTTGGGGGGTTGATGGGGTTTTTGGTTTTTTTAAATAGATTTATTAAATAATAAATGAAAAGTGAACCATCCATAATCTCTAGCTTCTTAGCAGGCAGTCAGGTTCTTTCCTGTGGTAAAGTCTCATGTCCACCATCTTTACATTTAAAAGGGTATTTTTGTGTATCAGTAAGAAGGAAGAATATCCTCCAGAATGCAAACTAGTGAAAAATAACTTAACTTAGTAATAACTCTCCAAAGAAAAACACATAGGTGGATCAAAAGACCATTATCCTGATCAACCAATGAACACTTTGTCTCAAAAATTTCCTTTTTTTTTTTTTCTTTTTTATACTATATAAAGTTGATTCTTAAAATCTCTTCTTTCAAAGAAATCTTCTTCAAATTTACCAGGATGATAAACTATCCTCCGCCTTGGTCTCTGACCTAGTCAGACTTATTTCTCCCATGAAAAGTTGGAGGATAGCAAAATTCACTCTTTAACTGTTTGAGTTTACATATCAACAAGCTGCCTTTAGAGCGATGTAACATGAGACACGAATGCAAATTCAAGATGAGAAATTTGTTACCAACAGTAGAAAAAATTTAATTCCAGATAACAGGGGTGATATATACCTATTCCTTATATTTTAGTTCTCCTTGCTTTGCTTTATTTATGTGCCATAAAGCTGTAATTCACCAGTGAAGAATGAAACGCTTTATTGAACATCTATACAGTATTTACACTCCCTGCATCAGATGCCACTTTTTCATTGTAATGGGACATATTGGGAAGCCCAGAGCTATAAAGATTTATGGACTTCTAGACTGCAGTGGTAAAAATACAGAGTACCGTGAGCAGGCTCTCACAGCGTGCCCAATCTAGTAAACTTTCACATTAATTAGAAATCTCTGGAGGGTTTATGGGTAACAATTTAACTTAATGGGAACATCATTCTCTGTCATCAATCATTCCTGTAGGGATAGTAATAATTTAGGAAGAAAAAAAGAAAGTAAAATAAAGGCAGTGTCTGACAAAAGAATTTTGAAATGTTGTAATCCTTTCAATTTATAGATTTTACCAGAAGTTGTGCCTCCCAGAATTTACGATCAAGTCAGCTTGTAGTCTTTTTTTTTTTTTCATGACAGTGGCATTTCTATGAGGAAAAGCAATTTTAATTTGTAATAAAGAAATAAAGGTAAAGAAAAACAATGTCTCAAGGTATGGATGATGAAGGAATCTTTTGCCTCCAGAATTTTGTCAGTGGTTCAGATCAAACTTCAAGCCTATCTCTTACAGGCATCTAGGTAAGCCTACCACGCTTACCCCTATGCATGGACAGCCAATTCAGGCAGGGCCATTTGACATGAATCAGATTAAGCCAAGGCCTGTATCTCTGGGTGAACATAGCCTTAGCTAGAGCAGAAAAAGCACTCATAATATTACTTGGAGCCAGAATCTTAAATACATCAGCTGCACTGTGCTCGGTGCAGACAGGAGCAAAAGCAAAAAACACCTTCGACCAGACAAACATAGATGACTGCTCACAATAGGTGGTTTTAGCCAGTGCTGGGTGAAACCAACAGGGTTTTAAAAATGCAGTTGGGAGTAAGAGTTTGGGAATCATCACCTAAATTTATGAGGGATTAATTGACTCATATGTAGATTCTCAGGAGATTCACCAGGAAGTGAGTTTGTATGCTTTGGTACTGAAGTTGTTGACATTTCTTTTTATCCCTTTCTTTTAGTTCAAAAGGACAATACTTGTATCAAATTTCATGTCATGTCAATTCTCTGTTAGACCTCATTTGCTCAGATTAAAACTGTTAGCTTTATTTGCACTAAATTTCAAGAGTCACAAAAGAAGAGAATGTAAGTATTATGAGGATGTGTCTTAAAGTAACTACATCTGTGAATATCCAACTGAAATTGTTTCATGAGCAAAAACCTTAGCTGTTTGATTTTCCTAGCCAGGTACCACATAGTGCCATTTTTGCGTATATACCCACTATGAAAAGAGAATAATAGGAGTGAAAAAAGCAGATGAGTTAGCAAATTACTCTGTTAATAGCCCTTTGTTCAGAGCCAAGCTACATGTGATTTGGACTCTTTTCAGGGCGGCAGATTAAGATAGGCAGCACATCAACAACACCTGAAGCCAAAGAGAAACATTTGTTTTACCTAGAGCCATTTCAGCATATTGCAAGTAGTGAGAAACAGTTGTTTGGCTAGTCCAGTTTGCCTCACTTCTGTGGAAAGACTAATGATGGCATAACAAAAAGCCTAATTGCTTATTAAAGCATGAGTGTATTTATTTCCTTTTACCATGAGAGCACTGTGAGAGACAAAAAGCAAGCTGTGACATTATACAAGCAGAATGAACAACAATAGATCACTTTAGAGATTTAAATAATTAAAAATTATGTGGATCATGTATGGTAACATCAATGCAGATAAACTGGATTATAAAATTCAACTTCAATTATTCAAGCTTCCCTCATTCAGCCCATCCACAGAGAATCCCTTTTCTAAGGAATTACATTGAGGATTACTTATTTATTTTCCTAGATGAGATATTAGGAGCAGAAGAAGGTGCTTCATACAGTTAAGCATCCAGGAATTTTATCCAGAAGATTAACAAGAAGGGCCTAAATCAAAAAGACATAGTAGGGCAAGAGGGCAAGCCTTAACAACAGCCTCTCAAGAAAAACACATGGATTAGACCAACCGTCATGGAATTTGGTTGTACAACTCCAGAAATTTCACAATC
The DNA here is from genome assembly GCA_004320125.1 of Scolopax mira. Classification (NCBI taxonomy): domain Eukaryota; kingdom Metazoa; phylum Chordata; class Aves; order Charadriiformes; family Scolopacidae; genus Scolopax; species Scolopax mira. Next base: position 389,534 of record BJBW01000036.1, read on the forward strand.
AAAGAGAAGCAAAATGATCAGTTAAGCAGTGTGGTTTTTGTGGTACTACTAAGGAAACAAAAGTAGAAATAGAACACAAACAATGGGTACCAATTTCACATCTTTTTTTACAGAGGAAACCGTCAGTCACAGATGGTACCTGTGACAATGAGGTTGATCTCAGCCTCAAGATTCTTAATTCTCCAAATTGAAACATGTTTTAGGTAAAAAAAGAAACATCTTGGGTAAATAAACATTTAGAGAGAGGGAATGAGATCTTACTAATCTGTGGAAGGCCCCTTTGTTTACTATGGAAAACCTAATAAATTATAAATGGCTAATATCTGTGGTTGTACCCGAGTCCTATGACAAAAGATAAACAAAAACATATCTGAATTTTTGTGACAGATGCTTACTACACTCCAATCAATTCTTATTCATCCAGATCTACAAAACCTTTGTTGGGGCTATGCTCCAAGCAAATTTACCTTGTACAGTTTTTGCCACCAGTGTTACCGTCACTTTTCAATTTTTACTTAACACACCATCTTAAAATTTTAATCCAGTTTCCTTGTGGAACTTCACGAATCATGCGGTCATGATGAGGTCATCACTGTTCTGGGAACATACAGGTTTGTTGTCAGTCTCCATGCCTTATTGTGGAACCTATACTGTGTGAGCTTTCATACCTGTCTGCTTGCTGTTTCCTTGCACAAGAAAACAGGATATTCATCTTCAGTTCATGAATAGTCCATTAGTGCTAAGACAGAGTGATTTGTCAATATTCTTGTAGCAGTAAATTTTCAGAGTGTCTTTAGAGGTCCTCTTTCAATGCTAAACAGGAGATATCCCTGGAACATCCATCAGATTAATCAAATTTAATAAGAATTGATACTTTTTCAAATAAAGGCTTATTTCTCTGGCTCTTAAACCTCTCAAGGTCTTGAAATAGTCTTAAAATTTAATTGCTTCTTATAGGGTTCTTTGAATTTAAATAATGTTTCAAAATGGGATCATATCGTACAAATACGTCTTTAGAGAGGTAGTTCCTTAAGTTTCTCGCAGAAACTTGTGAAGCATTGCAAGATCAATTCATTCACAAAATACATATTCAAATGACTGCTTGTATCAGTAATTAGTTGTGGTATCATATAACCCTGCCATTTTGTACATAACTCACTATTCAGGTAAGGAGGAGGAAAGAGAAGTATGTGACAGTTTCTATTAAAATATGTTTATCACACAGGTCGAATACAGAAATCAGACCTGATTGACAGTATGCTTAATAGTTGTTTTAATGCACTGCAGTCAAAAGAACACAAATATGTGCCTAAAATGCTTTCCCAAATACACATGGATAGTTAGCTAAAGTTTAAGGATGACTCAATAGCAACATCATAATTACCAAGCAAAGTTTATTGTGGCTTGAGTATTTTGCCTTGACAGGACAGCGTTCTGTATGAAATAATTAACCACACTTGATAGATTACTTTGAAAACAAGGACTAATTTTCCTCATTATTCACTTGTCTTTGTCAGTGTCTCACCTTTCAGAACACAAATGAGAAGCTTCTCCAACTACTGCAGCAATAGAAAAGAGCAGCAAGGCAGAGCAAAGGACTTCATTGCATTGGTATCTCTTTGTGTGCCTCAGTTTCTCAGGATTTTCAGTTGTCCATTCCAATTAGGAGACAATTATGGGAGAAACAGGAGCAAAATGAGGATGGAGACCTGACAAAGAGTATGCAGGTATGAAAATTTAACATAAAGCTAACAGGTTTAAAACAGGGCTTTGCCAGCAGTCAGCCAAGGCGCTGAAACAAATTTCTATAAGAATTAAGGACTATTACAAATGACATAAATTGTCACTCCAAACGCAAATCACTCTTTCTTCTGTCCATCTTCCTTCCCATAAGCAGGAAACAATCCTATCAAAACAAAGAATTCCTCCTAAATATCTAATTCTTCATGTAGGGAAAGAGAAAGTCAAGTATGGCAGATGCTAGTTAGCTCATAAACTTGCAAGGTTTATATATATATATATATATATACACTTCACAATGAAAGCAGAATGAGAACCTAGATAAAATAGACTAGCATACAACAAGACCAGTGGAGGAGGGAGACTGTGACAAGGATATCATTACCGGGAGAGCAAGACACAAAAAAAGGTACTGAAGACATGCTACTGCAGCTGAATTATGTAGAGCTCTGAAAAAGAACAAGTTCGATTTTAACACACTGATTTATTCTGTTTCTCTTCCCTCACTTATGACATAATCATTAATCAGCTACTTTTACAGTGAGAGAAACTGGTTTTTGATTAAATTAATCATGAATACAGTCCAGAAATAGTTCCCCACAAGTATTCTTTTGAGCAAACACTTCACTCCCACAGTTTTTCACAAAAAGCTCTACAGCAGATAAAATAGGTACAAACATGATCTAAGCAAAACTCTATTTAGCAGTCGTCAAAACACTAGTGAGTAGATTTCCTCATTATTCACTCAGTTCTGCTGGTATCTTTGCAGTCAGGGTGCAGATGAGAACCCTGTGCTGTACAGCAACAAAAGCAGGAGGAACAGAGAAAGATTTCTAGCTGGGCTGGAAACCTCTCTTCTCACCTTGGCACTAGGTACCTATGAATTTAAGAGCCAGAATTGTTTCTGGCAATTCTCAAGAGGTGGAGAGGGAGACTGCAAGCCAGAGAATGGCTTTTGAAACAGGAACAGATCTCCTGCAATAGCCATTTCCTTGCCTAAAATCATTCTTTCATCTCAGGCCATTTGTCTGATCGAAACTGTCTGACCCATTGTTACTAAATAACATTACAAGGACAGTTCTGTTTGGTGATAGTTAAAGGTTTTTGCTTGTCTCTAGATTAAAATCACTGTTCTGGAGGGAATCCTGGAGAAAGCCAGGAATGGGAGTCACTTGCTCAGACACTGTTACCCTTTGTACTGAAATTGTAGCTCCTTACTTCAAGAGGCTCCACTATTGCCCAAACATTAATACTTATTATTCTAATTGCACGCTTGGATGAAACACCTGGTTTACAAATACAATGCCAACATGTTACATGTGTTTAAAAACAACAACAAAGTCCACTGACTAAAAGATCTGAGGATTTGCCTGAAGACTTGTGTATAACAGCCACTTTGAACAATTCTAAATTTAACCAATATGCTATAAAAACAAAGTGCACAGCACTTCATACACTTGTCACTAACACTAATTTAAACCACACTGTGGAATAAGTTATTTAAATGGGCTTGTTGACCTACTTTTTAATCCCAGCTTTTGGGGAAGAAAAGAATTTAAGTAGTAACTTCGAAGATTGTTATTTCCTATAAATCATATTTTTGTATGACTCTTACCACACAGTATTTCATTTTATGAAGGGTTTTTTCCACCAAATGCAGGTACAGATTAAGCCACAGAATGTTAGGTGTTGAAAAAGTATTTTAATTCATTATTGTCTTGCAGTGATCCTCATTGTCTGACATTTTGAAAATAATTTTGCCTATAATCAATCTTTTCTCTGTCCTCTCAGTCACTTCCATTTGAAAAGAATGGGACCATCTTAAACATTAAAAGGACCTTGACACCATATAGAACTACTTACAAGGATGAACAAAGGGGCTTTGTTTAATTTAGTTCTTTGTCATAAAAATTCTTTCTTCAAGATCATTCCAAACAATTATTCATTTCTCTTTAATGTTTGTCCCAAGCATGTATTTTTAGATTTTTCACTGTTCTGTTACACCCTGTACATGTGAGCTCCTTTCCAAAACATTTTTCTTTGGACAACAGTTGTTCTATATATTTCTCTATAGGATCCAAGTTGAAGAGGTGAACTAAAATAGGTTAAAAAAAAATATAACTCTACAATGCAGTTCTTGCCAATGTGGAAATTGATGAACCAAGCTAACAGAACAATTTATAGGTGAAAGAACCATTTGCATTTTTACACGTACTTGATTAGAAACTGAGTGCAAAAGCAGGTCTCTATGCCTCAGCTTTTGTGCTAGACAAGCAAAAGATACAAAAGGAGAAAAATACAACTGGCTTCTGACAAAAAAAAAAAGCTAAACGGCTAGCACATCTTCCTGGCTTCTGTGGACTATTGTCCAGTAGGCAACTGGACAACAAAGTCCACATACAAGTTGGGTGCAATGCATAACATAAACAAAATACGAATAACATATGCATCATATACACTTGTGTATGTTACCATGAATAACATACATAAATCCTGTTTATGACTTGATTTGATGCACATAAAAAACAATAACATAGCTAGGAGTTAGAAAAAATTACTTTGAACTACTTATTCTAACTGTAGCAAGCTGGACCTTGCCATGAGTTAACTGACCAGGCTTTAGGATGTTCATCCACTACTGAGTTAAAGTGTCACAATACAAAGAAAGAGTATAGGACCTGCCATAACAGAATAATCCTTTTCTTTTGAGAGACAAGCAGAAAGATGAAAAGGGAAAGAAAAAAAAGAAAAAAAAAGTGGAAAAAAATGTAATTATTCTGGTGTCATGCACATCAAAAGTAACAGTTAATACCTTTAATAAAGAGACCAATGAAACCATGCACATCCATAGGACTGACAGCTTCATCCAAGTAATGACTAACACATTGTCAGTCTAAATTTTTCTAGAAACCTATCTTTGGTAAAGAAGGAACATATCCTGCTTTCTTTGGGATATGTGAATTCCTTAGTGGTGTGCATGCTTTTACTTGACAGGATTAGAGAATCATGGAAGACAAGCTTCTTCCAGTCAATGATACAAGGGTGGCATTTTTACCTTTGATCATAGTGAAGCAGCAGGAAAGCCAACTAAGCCAAACTAAGCAAGGGGTGCAGAAGCTGTAGGGTTAAAAAACAAACACTAATGAAACTAAAAAAAAAAAAAAATCACAGCACAAAACAATTTATGTGAGAGCTGGCAAGGCAAGACAAGATGAGGAAAATGTATCTGGTTTTCTTTTGCATAAACTCTAAAGCGAGGAAAGAAGTGTCAAGAATTGACAGCAGAAATCCTGTGAAAAAAATGTATAAATAGTAAGGTGACTCCATGTAGAGTCTGAAAAATGTGAACGAAGTTTACACATGCAAAGAAGTCAACAAAGCAGCACCTGAAAAAGATCATGGAAGAGGTAGTCTAGGGGTCAAATGTAACAGGAGAAAACAGTACAAATTCAGATTTTTAGTTATATTTAAGGAGATATAGGTGGGACTGCACAGACAATTACGGACTGCACAATCACAAACCTACAGACAAACCAAGGACATTAGTAGTATGTAAACCACATATTTACAGAGAAGCTTATTGATCAAGCATCATTGCTCTTCTATTACCTGCAAAGTTTTAGTTAGTGGAAGCCCCAGGCACACTTCCTATTCTTAGGGATGGGGACTAAAAAAAAAATAAAAATAAAAATAATTCTAAGTCAGTCTTATTTCAGCTAATCATAGCCTGACCTATCACCTTGCAAGGAAAATCTTTTCTGCCTGAATTATGAGGGGTTGTTTTTGGGTTTTTGCGCACTTGGGAGCTTAAAGCTTCTGTAAACAGAAACCAGACAGGAGGCACAAAACAGATCGCTGACTTACATTTTAAGAAATATGCAATGCATTCAAGTTGCACACCAAAAGTTAAGGCAGCAATTTAAATGGGTACAAACTGTGTGCAGAAAAAATTAAGACTACTTTCCAAGAGCCTAATAACAGTCAAGGACTAATAAAAGCTGTAAGTACTCTTTAGAAGACAGACAACACTGAGGATTAAAAGGAAAACCTGGTAAACAGATTGACTTAAATTTTGGTTTCTATTAGTACCTAACATAGGGTGTATTTCAGAAGGCTTTCAGATAATCAGCTTGCTTTAAAATATTGCACATCAACATTTTAGTCAATATCTCTATGCATCAGTGAGTCAAGGCAGAGATTATTTTCTTTGCAGCAGGTAATACTTCTCACTTTAATGTAGAGCACTGGAGGGCACATGCAGATCCAGCAGCTCTGGTGGCTTTCTTTTAGCATCAGATGTCTCCAGCTGAACTCTGGCTGCAGGAAGGAAGATTTCCTCAAAACCAGAAACACATTACCAAGGATGGTGTAGAGGAGAGGGGTATAAAGGCATAATGGAAGGTTTGCTTGGCAGAGAATGGGACTGTATCACCTTCCCTCTCTGCTCCATGAACTCTGCCCATGTGGCATATGCTCTATGTCATCTACAAGGCTGCAGACCTGTCCCTTCTTCCAACATGATTCCTTAGAAAGCTCTAAGAAAGCTCTAAGATTCTTTCTTAGAAAGCTCTGTGAGATCTTCACGGCACACTGTTGAGATATGGCCCAAAATGTGGCATTTTCCAGCAGCTTCATGTCTAGTAAACATGAGAAATTACAAAACTGAAGCCCAAATGACTCCTCAGGGTCTTTGAGAACCTGTCAGATTTCATCCTTTGGGGTCCTCCAGAGGATGAAATATTAGAGTTACATCAGTTCCCTCAGCCAAGGCTCAAAGGAAAACAGAAGGTGCTGTCAATGAGAGAATCAGACCTTTGACTTGCACAGTCTAGAGAAAGGATTAACATTCTCTAGAAAGTTAACATAATGCTTGTGCTTCTTTTAACACACACACAGTATCCACAGGTATTCCTCTCAGTCAGATGCTTACCACACTGCCGCAAGCAGAGGTGCCCAACACTACATATATACTTCCTGGTGTTATATTTCTTTAAAATAGTTTATAATTCCTAAAGTTACCATTGCCATTCTAAAGAACTCTCAAGACAAACTAATCTTAACTACAACTCTACTGGAATTGCTTAGAGCCATAATAAGATATCATAATGCAATATCTGAATTTTTAAAAAATACATATACATGGTGGGTTCAATACTCATTTTGCACAGCTTTCTTTCGTTAAGATTTTCCTAAAGTCTGAAGGCAGGCCCCAAAGCTAATGGAGGGTAAAAAGAAAAATAGAGTTACTCTCTTGAGTAACTCTCCTTTTTCAGCCTGACCAGGAGAAATCCGTACCTACAACTATGGGACATAGATATGCCACCTGACTGACCAAATCCCCCACATACCCTAAACTGAAACCTTAAAGCAAAATAAAAACAGCCCAGGGGTAGCTAGAGGAGTGAAGGCAGAAGAAATCACATGCAGAGTATTTATTCAACTAAAGCTATGCAGACCTGATCAGCACTTCTTTTGTCAGTGAAGGAAGTTACTTCAGAGGACACAATTTTGTCCCTGGGCTATGTCAAGCAGCATGAATTGTTTAAGTATGCCTGCTGAAATTAAGTGGCTTACTACAAAGAGCAAGGGGCCAGGTCAGGGGAACATTTAACCACATGGGCAATGAGCCCAGACAGGGGCAGTCAGGTCCAAGAGCAGTTTATAGCTGCTCCTTGGAAGTGACAAAAATCTGGAGGTGAGACAGCAATAAGGGACTGACTTCTTGTAGCCACTGGCAGCCAAAAAAGAGCTAACCAAAGTGACTACTGTGTTCATCACAAAAAGTTTGTGATTTTCTGCAGGAGCTGACATAATTATCAAAATGCACCTTTTAAACAGATGTGGGATTGTTTCCAGAGGGCAAACCAGTCAACCTGAAAAGCTCTATGAGGGAGCTACCAGACCTTCATGGTTTTCAATGCCAGAAGGTGAATGCATCATAGTAAGAACAGTGATTTATCCCTTCATTTTAGACACATGTGGTTATCACCCAGAAGCTTCTTTGAATATGACGAGAGATCAGTCCAATAAGCCAAAGAGCAAGAAACACTCATGCCATAGGGAATCTATTTTTTTACATAACTGGAGTTAGAAGCTGTCTCACAGAAGTACATCTAATGAAGCTAGGAATTGGGGCTGAGACTCCTACTCTCATGCAATCCCTTCTCTCCATCCTTATCCTCCGAAATCACCGAAGGGATGACAGCAGAGTCTCAGCCTTAATGAAGTGTGTGAGGGAAAGGACAAAACAATTAAAAAAAAAGAATCAGCCTTTATCATCTATTTGCTGGATCCCAAGTAAGTTGATAAAAATAAAGATATAACTTCACCATCTCCCTTTACACTGCTGTTTTTCCCTCTGGTGGGATCATACACACACCCACCCAAAGCTGAGAAAACACAAGCAAACAGTTATTTTTCTTCATGGAAACAAAACATTTTATAATGTTTATTTTATAATGATTATACAGACTTCATCAGCCCAAAGAATACAGGTGCAGAACAGGAAAACACATGCACAGAGCAAGCTTAGTCTGACAAAGTTTTCCCAATTAAGTTTTAAATACTGTATATTGTTACACTTCTAAACAGTAAGCCTTTTATGCAGTACAGGCTTTTAATACACTTACCACACAACCCATTCCCGCCCACTTTGCATGTTCCTATTGCTGGATTCTGCACTTCCTTTTGGCAGCTGTACCTAACCTACTTCCAAAAAAACCCCTAAGGCTGTATTCCCAGTTAAGAGCAGCACAGTGTCGATCAGAGAAGTCTATCACAATAGGAAAAGGTATGGTTTTAATATGAAAACAGGGAGAACCAGTAAAGTGCAATTCTAGAGTAATGGCTTTTAAGGTTATGTACTTTTTTGATATATTTTACCTCTTGTAGATGAAATCAATGGGCCCATGCGGTTTTTCAAAATCTAAAATAGACAAGTCTCTTTTTTTATGACTTAAAAACATAATTTAGCCTTTGCTGAGCAGACTTATTTCTATACACAAAGCATGCCAGTCAATTACATCGAAACAATTTCATTCAGGTCACTAAACATCAGTAGGTAGGCATGATTTAGTGCCAGGAGTGTATTATACAAGAGCGCAGCAATTTTGAGGTTTGGAATTGAAATGGAAATTGCGACGTGGATGAATATTGACAGTAAGCACATACGGCAGCAGGGAGCATTCTGCGCTTGCTCAGGAACACATGAGGAACCTGTTCCTGACAGGGAATCCTTATTCCGCATCATACCAGCACAACATTGTATTTTCTTAATTCAAGTTAATTTCCAACATTTGCATATAAACTGCTGTACAAGTGTAGGAGTCATACATATCAAGGAAGTTAAAAAAAGTGAAGTTATTACTTTTTACTTCATAGTTCTAGATTCATATAAGCTATTTTATTATCTTGCATAAGTGAAAGGTTTTATTTAAACCTGAAATAAAATAATATTCCTGGCCCCAGACATTCTCCCTGAGGAAGAACTAGAATTGGTGATGACTTATGTTTATTGATCCAACATCATCTTTGAAACATAATAGACACACTGAAAGATGAAACATCTTGGTTTGGCAATTGTTCACAAAGGACTTTGATACCTGTCAGATAAAGGATTTTGGTATTTTCCTACGGACATAAACAAAATACATATCAACTTCTTGTAATTACAAGCAATTGCTTAATTAAAAAACCTGACCTGGTGTCTTATACTCTATAATACACGGTGTGTTTCTGGAAATAATACAGCACCTAAGAACAACTTTGAAAGATTATTTCTACTTTAAAAAAAAACCAAAAAACTGTCTCAATCAAGCATCACTTCTTATCTAATTTAAAGCTGGCATGCTCTCTTGACCAGCATGCAGCAGAGAATTCCTCCAACTACCTGATTTCTCTGTCCAAAGTGATCATTTATTTTTTACTATTCAAAAAAATATCATCTCTGAGGATGAAGGCTATTCCTTAGCTGTGATTATTACCTCTTGGCTCATATACTCTGACAATCAGAAGTATTGCACTGTGGAACTTTTTTCCATGTGATGGATTTCATCAATTGCTCTCTAGCAATATCTAAACCATCATCAGGTTACACCAATGAAGACTATCTTTCCTCTGAAAGGTTTGGTGTTATGACAACATTTGTCCTGGTTTTAAGTGATTCAGATTGTCCACTGAATTAGTCAGTTAAGGGTTCTGAAAATTGACACTTCCGTGATAATTTTACTTTTTTCCTTTCCTGCAGTTACTCCTCACAAATAGAAACAGCATTTTAAATGGAGTATTAGAGCTTTAAAATCATTGAGCAAACAATAGATAAATGAATGGTTAACTCATTTGGTAATTATTGTAGTAATACTAATATTAAACTATTAATATTAAAATTAAAATATTAAACTGAATATGTATAATTAACAGAAAGGTATTGTAATTGTTTATATACCAGCTTTATATACCAGTTTATATACTATATATATGTTTTGAAGGGTTACTCCACAACAATCTCAGTAGCTGCTTCAAAAAAAACAACAGCAAAGAAATCTCTTGGGAAATGATCAAATACCATTTTTAGATATCTAATTAACAGCCATTGCAGCCCCCAGCAATGCAAAAGAATCAACACAAACACTCAGTTCAGTCAGAAATTTGTTTCAAAGTAACAGCTGTTACAAAACAGTGAGACAAGAAGAAAAATGGGTGGAATAAACACTTAATGGTTTTACTAGTCTTGAAAATCTTGAAGGGTTTATTTCTGCAGCCCCAGTTAGTGCTTATGTCAGTGGGACAAGTGCAACACAAGGAACAGCCTCAGGATTAAGGTATGAATGTCTCAAATACTGAGGGTGAAAAACTGACACCACTGACACTGAGGGAATGCCCCAAGAGGAGTGGGAGCAAGACTTCTCCCCCAAATGCTTAACATGCTTTCACCTTCAATCGCTCCCTACTTTAGCCCTATTCTTCAGATACTCCTACCTTCTCATACCCTTTTCTCTCTCTACTCGGCCATTTCAGCACCTCACACCAACCTGCCTTTGGCAAAGGTGAGACAAAACCTTTGCAAATGTTTTCACTGTCCAAAATTATCTTTTTTTTTTATGGAATTCAAAAACCATCATCTCTGAGGATGAAGGCTATTTCTTAGCTGTGATTATCACCTCTTGGCTCATGTATTCTGACAATCAGAAGTATTACAATATTTTTTCCACATGATGGATTTCATCAATTGCTCTCTAGCAGTATCTAAACTACCATCATGTTACGCCAACCAAAGACCATCTATCTTTCCTCTGAAAGATTTGGGATTATGACAAGATTTGGCATCAGTTTATAATGTGGCTAAATGTGGCTCAGTGCCTCCACACAGCTGCTTTTGTCCTCCACACACTGGCAACACAGGATCACATTTTCACTTTCAAGGGCCAAAAAATCAAAGAACTAAACATTTTTCAATTCTGTTCTAAAAAGGGAATCATTTCAAAGGGGAAAATAAATGGCCTGTGTCTTGGGGAACATGGAGTGAAACCAAAGAGAAAAACTGCAGCCTGCTCCCAAAAGCAATGTTTCTCCTAGGTTGGAACGAGCACAAATCCTTTGTGTGTTAAATGGATGGGAATTACAAAAATATTTCTTTCACAAGACCTTGTTAATCTAAATTACACACTTTTTCAAACTCTGCTCTTCATTAGGAAAAAAAAAAAAGGAAATCAAAACCTACACAATCTAAAAAAGATTGTTAGAAAAATTATTTTTCAGAAATAGGAAGATGCTTAGATGGATATTCTTTGTTTTACTGACTTAGAAATCTTTCATAGCAAATAGTTATCCAAGACATAAACCACCATGGCAATCACTGAGGTGTTTTAAGCAGTAGTGTCCAAAACAACCATCACAAAATGCATGTCCCAATGCTTTTATCATTATCATCATGAACTTTGTACAGTCTAAGCATATTTTACAAACCAGAAGATATTTTACCAGTTTATAATATCTAGCAAATCAAGGAGAATTATGTATTCCCTGACTCTAAGTAACAATGAGTTCATTATACCTGTGAAACAGCATGCAGGATGATCTCAGAAGGTCTGAAAGTATATGCTCAGAGGCCCTGACTCTGCTCCAGCATTTTTCATGAAGTTTGAATCAGGCAAAGGTATTTGGATTTGAGAATTAACCAGCATAACAGGTAAATGACAATTCTTAACACAGTAGCTACAGTTTCAATCAAGTAAAAAAAAAAAAAATATCAGTAATATGGGCACTCAGCAATGGTTTTATATAGAAACAGAATTTATGAATCATGACAATTAAATAATGAGTCATTAGGGAAGGCAAGTAAGCAAAATCAGTTCCGTTTTTAACTCTGCATAACTTAAGAGTTCAGTAATTATTTTTTTTAGTTGCAGTAACATTACTTCTGAGGGCCAAGTACAACAGCTTAAAAAAAACACCTTTCAATCTGCATAGACCTACATCATCCTTTTTCAAAACTGTTTTGCAAATAAGTACCATATCCACTAACCAAGAATATATTTGAATATACAAATACAGTCCTAAGTGTTCCCAAAGCAAGCCACAGACTTTCATGGGTGGATTTCAAAGTAGGAAGTTTCCCAGAATCCTGATTATCTAAAGTATAGGAGCTGACTGCAAGAACTTGCCTGGCTAGCAGCACAGAATGCGGATATTTCTTCAGTGACACACTAGTCAGAGTTGATTAGAAATTAGGTTTGATTTCTATTTTGTTAATTTTTTTATTATTTTATTTTATAACCTAGGGAAATATGAGTCTGCATCGCTGTCATACCACAAACAGAAGTCAGACATGGGAAAAAAAAAAAAAAAAAAAAAAAAAAAGAGGAATATGGTACACTCCCTACTCCAACCTCATCCTCCCAGAAAATCTGAGGCTGCAAAGATTAGGTTTTTTCTTGTATAAGGATTCTCTCCATCATGAAAACTGCCATAGGGTAAAGGACAGAAACAGTCTTAGGAAGCTGGAGAAATAAGTGCCAGCTTACATACATGAAAGGTTCTTCAACATTTTCCCCTAATGGATCAATAAGCAAGTTGTAAGTAATACACATCTCCCCTACAAACTGTAAACAAAATTAAAATGGGACTGCTTGCCTTCCTCAGAAGACAAAGCTCCCTCTGATTTTGCCACCTAGCTAATTTCTGCTGTTTGGCTTGATTTTACCTTTTTGTTTGGTACTCTGAGTATGTCCATTCCTAAAGGGAAATTATCAGGGTAATAAGACTGCAAGCACCTCCTAATATTCCATGTGCACTTTACAGACTGACAAAGGATTTCAGGAAAAAGAAAGGAAAAGAATCTTAGTGTCTTAATGTGTCCATCATTAAAGTCTTAATGATACCACACAAAACATGTCAGACAAATTAAGACTCTACACTGCAATTAGCTTTTATTGGGGAAAGAGATGCTAAAAAAAAAAAATAATAATTTTTTTTTCTCCAAGCACTTCAGATCACAAGTTCAAGCTGTTACTAACCATTTTTTTCTCTGCTTCCCCCCATCCCTCAGCCTGCTATACACCTATATATTCTCTAATTTTAAGCATACATTTACAATTGCTCTCTCATTTTAGCTACTCTACAGCAGGGATTAGGGTCCTTAACAGGACCTCTTCACTTACTAAACAATCAAGCAAAAATAAAAGGTTAATGGTTCAAGAGTACCTACAAGAAAAATTGACCAAAATCCATTCCTGTTACAACCTCATTGACTTCACGAACTCAGCTTTTACTGCCTGTTTTTATACATAGCTTCTTTGAAGTAAACAAGGCATAAGGGCTTTTAGAAGATGTTATACATTATAATGAAATGGACCAGAATAATTACTTGTTTAAAGGACACTGCTCGGTCTCAACTTCATGATTTAAATAGGACTCGCTAAAGGGTAAACAATATATATTACAAGACCAGTAGAGTCTGGTTTGCTTTCTTTAAGCATAGGTGGCATTAGGTTAATTGGTTTTAATGCCAGAGTGAAATTTTACTATTAACTGATGTTCTTTTTGTTGGTATTATATCGCTGCATTTACTCTAATATAATTTCCTGAATTAAGGCAAGTATCAAAAAAATGTGAATTATCCAGATTTTCCTGTGCAGGAAGAGAAAGAACAAAGACATAACAAATGATGCTGCAAGCCTTCAGGGTAGCTAAGAAAAGAAGCTAGTGTTCCATTAACTTAAAAAAAAAAAAATGGAGAGAGAAAAGGGAAAAATAAAATCACTATTGAGGTAACCTTCATAGATCTGTGAAAGCATAAGAGATAGCTGGAGTGGGACCTTGCTTGCCAGAATGCAAGGTTCAAGGGCTCACTGATTTAAGGTCACGATAAGATAGATTGCATTTGAGATGGCATCTCCACTGATTTAGTTGAACTTTATGTTCCAGATGTCTTCATGTAAAGGTACACTTCTGTAACATTTCAGAGCAGTGAGAGACACATTTTATAACTCCTTTCTTTCTGTAAAGGCTTTTACAGGAAAGGATTTAGCATGATCAAGATTTTTCCACATTTTCACATTGGCGGTGGAATTGCTGTTAGATGTATTTATTCAATAAGAAGGTACTCTTGATACATTTAAATGCAAGAAAACTGAATTTATTTCCAAGAACCCATTGTGATAACAAAAGATGAGTTACACGAATCGGTTTGATAAACAATAAAACTTATGAAGGCTGGTGACCTTTGCATAATGCCTTGTATGATATGGCACATTCTTACAGTGGATTATGGATGGGGTGGGCAGTTTAGAAAAGCATAATTTGGTCACTCATGCGTGAAGGGAAAAAGGGGCAAGAAACACAATGTTATTTACAAGGGTGCATCACAAGACTGTTATCCCAAAAATACTAAGAGGCAGATGTTGTGATTCCTGCCCTTTTCTGATAAAAAGAAAAGAGGTGTGCTAACACCTCTGGTTACAAGTGAGGCCTTTGGGCATCTGCACTTGAGCAGCTCTCTCGCTCGGGCAAGAATTGATCCACCTCAATATGCAACATCCTTCTGCCAGTGAGCCCTTACAGAAAGGGGATGACCACACAATCCCACATGCAGGTAGGGTGATCACCACAGGGAGAATACAGACACAGAACCACTAATTATTCTCTCTTCTAAATGGAGAAGATCAGGAGATGTTACAAATATGAGGTATCAAAATGAAGGATATATTTTTAAACACCCTTTTTTGAAATTTTCATTACAAAACACATGAGGAATAATTAAAGGCCAGCTATATTTCTTTGGTCCACTGACAAAGAGAAAAGAAGGATAGGAATTTTATAAAACAGGGTAATTTGCAGGAAGTAAACTGTACTAATGAGAAGAAATTAGGAGGAGGAAATTTTAGGCTAAATATTGTAAAATACTTACAGTTGGTCATATCTGTTTTACAGAGGAACTCTACCACTTGGGACATGCAATACAAGCAAGCCAAAGCAATCATGAATTTGTGGAAACGCAGATATGAACTAGATACTTTAATATTTTTAGCCTCATCTCGATTCTTGGAGCACAGGCAAATGAAAAGGGGCCCCAGTTAGCAGTAGCACTGTTTCTAATATTTGCCATTCTTTTTTCTAAACCAGTTCAGTTTGGAAAGTTGCAGTTCTCTGAATACAGGCAACGCTATTAATCATGTATTATACCTTGAGATGGGTATCCATCCCCTCTCTCCCTCGCACAGATTGAGAAACCATTAAATAGAACAAAGCAGAAAGGCACAGCCTGTCAAACTGCACAGCACTAGAAAGGTTATCGTAATACAGTTGCAGGCTGCTGTCTTTTCCAGCCTGTATGACAGATGAAAAATTTCATTCTTGTGACAAAAACGGTAAAGAGGATAGAAAATGGCACAACATGAATCCAGCTTTCTGACAGGGCTCGTAATGAGAATCAGAATTGTGCAAAGTTAATCTAATCCCATCACAGTGTTAGAACTCAAGTCACAGGGGACTTGCTTATATCTATAGTTTCATATACATTATCTCAGGAGCACAAAGTTTATGTGGAAAAAAAGATACAAGAACAGCTTTTTAAGCTGAAAGAGGCTCACAATATCATAATAATGGGGACAGTCTGAGAGACTATCACCCTCAAGCCCCAGCAATGTAAATGCAGCTGATTGTACCATCCTCCAGAGGTCCCTTCCAACCCCATATCATTCTGTGAGTGCATACTAGAAATGCACACATTTCTCTGTATGCACAAGTGACAAATTCCAATCTAAAGGTTGATTTCCTCTGATCTAGAAGACAGACCGTAGAGTAGTTTTTTGTCAGACATATGCGTAAAATTCACCATTTCAAGAAAGAGATGTACGAGTATCCATTTAGTAACTGAGTTCATATTATGCAGCAATGCTGTGGTATTCTGTACATGGCAATTTATTGTTATTATTTTAAAAGTGTAACTGACTTTCCAGCTTACTTTTGAGTGTTTAGGGACTGTCTTCAGACTAACGTCATTTATCTGTCAGCTGTCATTAATGATATCTCAGAGTTTTAAGTGCATTAAAAAATGGTCTCTAAACAGCATTGCATTTCTGGGACATAAAGAATATAGTTTCTATATAATGTACACAGAAAACACTGTAGACAAAAATTCTGTAAAATGAGGTAGCTGGCAGACACATCACTAAGCCTAGAAACATTCTTAATTTAGGGAAAGATTCCTAATTATCACTGAGGGACTTCCACCTCATATGTATCTCCCAATTTGGAGAGCTTGTGCTTCAGATATGTAAAAATATCTAGGATAAAATTCTCCTCCTCTCATTAATTTCCCTCCAGTCTCATTATTGCACTGACACATATGGGATTACAAGTTAACCCCCTTTGAAAAAAAAAAAAAGGGGGGGGACATTAGTAAGTTTACTCAACATAACAGATAAGCTAGTTTGACTCCTACAGTCAGAAGCAGTTTATTAATCTGGATCTAAAGTCACAAGATTCACCCAGCTTCTCAGAAGGAAACCTCATGGTGCTTGTCTGGAAGAATAATTGGGTTACTGCCACTCAGCACATTCTTCATATGTGAAGAATATAAGAGATGTTTCTTCACTGGACTGCAAAATCTTAAGAATTCTTATTTAAATATATATCTTTATAAACCACCAAAAAACCCCCAACAATATTCTTTAAAATGGCTTTGAGAGGATATATGACAGAAAAAGATCTAGACATTGGGAGGCACATATGTGAGACAAGATTTTGCATGACTAAGTTACAATAAGACCAAGCATAATTCAGAGATTCATATCTTATTTTTTCAAGATTTAGCATTACACAGATAAAAATGCTTTTGAAGACAGCACTTAACTTCATCCAGAAGATTTAGTCTAGGGCACCTACAATAGGAAAAGAAAAGTCACAGAAAACTATTTTAATAGTTTATTAAATCTATTCTTTTCCTGTTGTGACATTCACTTAGGTAAACATCTTCATATATATTTATAAAATCTAGTATGTCTTTCCTCTTGTAGGACCACCACACTCCCAGTGCAAGGTAACTCCTCTTGCTTCAGAGAATAAAATGTTTTCAATTATGAAATACAGACCAAAAGCCCTAAGTACCATATTTTCAGTTATTTTCCTGTCTACTTCAGAAGACACCATTTCCATGACTTCATCCCCCACCATTGTCACTTGTATAGTTTAAGCCTATAAGTTAGCAGAAAGCCAACTTACTGGCACAAAACATCTTTAAGTACAAGGAGGATTCAACTTCTGTTATCTGTATAAACACTGATTTTAAAGTTATGGTGGATGTGCCCTTGGAAAAGGGCAAGACACAAAGAAAAGTGTGACAGAAAATGGCTTATATGCAAACCTACTGTAAAGATAGCAAAGCATTATCTCAAACTGTGTTGTCAAAGTTTTGAGCATCTCATTCTCATTAATTTTTGCAGCTGTAGAAGGCTCAAAAAACCCCCAACCAAAAAATAAAAGGAGCAGAGAGGGATGGAAAAAGTTAAATGACAATGATACTATGTGCATTACTAACAACTCCCCAGAGACCTAGAAGCTAGTTGCAGTCATTTGGTTGAGACAATGCAGGCACAGCAGAAATCTCATGAGAAACCAAATTGAGGAGGAAGCAAGTCCATCATGCTACTGCTTCAACTGATGGAGAACATGACTGTACAGTACCATATAGAACAGTTTTAAAGTTTGATTTTCCTCCTTACATATCTTGTTTCTACTTGAAAAAAATCGAAGAGCTGGACTCTTATTTTCCAGGACGCATCAGTGGCAGGGAGGTGATTTGTTTAAGGTCATCTGATGAAAGAATGATAAAGATGATAAAGCTAACTTTAGCAAGCATGAGAAGTGATGTTAAAAGCTGGAAACAGCAGTTGCCAGGACATGAAAGAGTCTGTGACCAGTAATAACACTGGCCTTGGAGCAAGAGGCAAGTACTGGAAAGATAACCAGTATCACTGTCCAGTTCTTCCAGAGGTTTACAAAAAGCACTTGGTACAGTATCAGTTAAGGGCAGTGGTGGGTGAAAAATCCCACATTCTTGATCTGCCCATGTCTCCGCAGGTGCTTAGTGAACGTTGGGTACTTCCACTCCCAGATAAATCACAAACTTGTCAGCTAATGCCTTCCCACACCTCTCCATAAAAGAATGTTTCAAGATTTTAACAAAGATGGAGCAGTATAGTCAAAAAGAAACCTTCTTTCTTGCATTACTACATGGTCAAACTTAATTTTTTTGTGACTTTTACCTGACATGTTAAGATATTAAGCAACTGGCTATTGTAGTGAGATCTGAGCCTGGTCAATAGCTCAGTGACATTTTTGCGTGACAGAACATCACATGCTGAGCACCGTGAAACTTGTATTAAAAGGGCAAGAACTATAGTACACAGATGTACATAAATATGGAAGGTTCTACTTTGCATTTCTCAAAAATACCCAGTATTTTTTATTATAATTTATTTAAATTCAAGAGGACAACATAACAGATTTTTCTGGGGCGGAGACACGTAAGGTCTACACCATATGTGCCCCACGCATCCTCAGTAGTCCTTTCTCTCAAGAGTAAATGGTGGAGCACACACAGTTTCCCAGCCACAACCAGCAGCACAGGGAAACTGCCTCACAAACCAGGAGGAGGTGACTGGTGTCCCATCCCTAACTTCCAAGGGAAATCATACACCTCCACATCATGTGTTTTCATGCTGCTCCACAATGGTTGCTATTCTTTAAAAATCATACATATTTGAAATTGAAAAACATACTGTCTTTTGGACCAGGAAGTGCTTATAAGTATAAAAAATACACGTAAGTAAATATATGCTGAATAAGTAAATATAGTGTCATCTGTGCATATGTGCACAGATATGAAAATATAAATTAAATTTCTAAAAGCATAGATATGAAGTGTGTAAAATACTATTTAATAGGAGTTATTTTTATTCATAAAACTGTAAATTTTACACATAAAACTGTAAATCACAAACACCTCCACACACACTTCCCAAGGCTGATTAACAGCCCCTAAAATGTCAGGGGAAGGTGGGTTGAGAGAAAAGTTCAAAGACGGGTTGTGCCAAAAAGATGGGTGATGGGAGAGCAAACAAGCTAGAATATGCCCAAGGGTTATGGTCCAGTCCTGGAGGCCTCAAAGAACCCCCTGCCATGCGTGGAAGCAGGAGGACAGTCCTGTAAGCTGGGCAGAGGAGGCCTCCACCTCTGCAGTATGACAACCATGCAGTATTACCAGGACAGGCAAGCTTTGTGCAGTGTCCCAAGACAGGCATCGCCGCTCGCAAAAAATGGGAAACCAGAACCAAAGTGCAGTTTCAGAAGAGGACAATCAAGAAATGCTGCAGAGGATTTCCAAAAAAGTTTATAGCTACATGCAGGCTTATGAAGGGTGGAAGGCTGTGCTATACATGTTTTCATATCAGTTCTTACACTGATGCCTTTTCCAACATACTGTGAAGTAAAAGCATGGCATGAGTGCAACAGCATCTTTGTCATGATATTGACAATCAACAACAGCCATTTTCTGACAACAGGAGCACCATAAACAAAAGCCAGCATAACATTCAACTTATTTCTTCCAGTTTTCATGTGCACTATGCAATAAAATACGAAAAGTCAGTAACTCAAGTGCATATATTTTCCTGCAGTTTAAGTTTCATACATATGGTTTTGTAATGGGAAATGGAGTAATTCTTAGGAAAAAATCCATCTTTTGCTAGAAGTAAATATTCAAAATATGTGAAAAATCATCTGAAAGTTTCACTATGCCAGGCATAGAAGACAATGGAAAAACAACCATGTACTGTACCAGCATCCAAACCCAGACCAACTCACTGACCTCAGCACTTTTATTGCAATTGTTCCCATGACCCTTGCCTACCAACTTTAGCCTAAATTCACTCAGTTCTAATTATTTTCCAATACAAAAACAGTGACACTTTGAACACCACTAAAACCCAACTGAGTACTTTAACCTTTGTCTCACATGTTGGCAGGCTAATTGAAAACAAATTTCTTTGCCAGCTTGTCATAAAACAAATTGCTCACCTCATTATTTTCACTTCTGCTGGTTACTATCTTTTTGTACTTCAAAAAAAAAGATGGTGAGTTCACGGACTGTTTCAGACCATCTGTTGCTAGACTGCATTAAAAGTAAATGTTCGTTGGTTTTGGTGTCCTGTCCAAAATCTCTCTTTAAAAATAGAGAATACATAGGAATATTTAGATGAGTATATTTTGCAAAACTAAATGAACACTCATATTATGTTTCCACACAAACCCTATAACAAACAATTTATGTTTCCTCATTACAAAATTTAAGATACGAAAGAAGAGTTAGAGACTTCGGCAGGGGAGGGAAGAGGAAAGCAGCTGCCCATATAGGAGCACCTTCCTTCCCCCTCTTTCTGCTGCCCTTTAACTGGTTTAAGGAGGATAGGTCTGCTGATTTGCCTCAAACTTCTCTTTAGGTTTAAATCATATTCTGTACCAAGCCTCTTGCAATGGGACAATATGACTGAAATACTTTTAGAGACCGTCACAGCCACTACAAGAGCCTGCTCCATTAAGCAGGGGATCTCACAATTACAAGGAAGAGCTAACATTTTCATTGCAAGAATCAGAAGCAAATAAAGTCTTATTAAGCTTCTCTTCTTCCCTCAAGGTTACCATCTCAAGATAATGACAATATATGAGATGAGTCCTGTCAACCTCTGCAGAACACATTAAATTCCTGTTAAATATGGATTAGACCAGTGCTGCAGTTATAAAGGGTACAGCCTTTATAACTATACAACTATCTGGCATACACTGCAAGGCCAGAGTTACAGCAGGCACTTCTGGGAAAGATGTACAGGAAGCAAGAAAGGTTTATATGAAGGTCACAATCCTCAGTATAATTTCTGAGGGAGAAGAAAAATAAAAATCAGATGTACATGCAAATTGTTTAATTATTTTAAAATACCAAATGAGTCTAAGGAAGCTGTACAATTTTAAGAGCAAAGTAACTGAAAAAACTCATGAGATGCAGACAACAGTTGAACAGGTGAATATTTTGCAGAGAGGGGCAAGAGGAACTATATGAAAGTGTATTTATTTAATATTCAGCTGTTACAAACCCTTAATTTTCTGCAAGTATAACCCAGGGTTGCCACAAGTGTGATGGATTCTTCAGGGTGTAATACTGAGTGAGCGGCTAGAGAATCACTTGCCCTGAAAAAGCTGCAAGAAAAACATTGGATGAATAAGCTTCCTGAACACAAGCTTAAAACTGTGAAGATAAGTAGACCTGAACACAGGAGTGATGAAGTGTCTGCTCTACTATCTGCTCTGCAAAATTAAATGTTGTCTTGGTCAGAACTTGTGACTAAAGTACTCAACAGACTGGCAGAGGCTTAGAGAAAAATCTGCAGCAGAAAATGTTTGTGCACTCACCTTAGCTGAAGGGTCCCTGAAGTTCCAGAGCATTAATTGCAACAAAAATATTAAAACAAGCATTTATCATGCACACACAAGAAAAACATCCTGGAAAAACAACATATGAGGAAGGAGTATGTGGATAAACTTACAGGAAAGAAATATCATCATCGACAGGAATATAGTTAATTTCTTTCTGTGGGACCACTGTGCATTTTCAGTACAGAACATGAAGCATGTTAAGAAAAATCCAAATATTATATATTTAACTATTTCAGATAATTTCACTTAAGGCCAAAACTTGTATTTCCACATACAATTTCCCCCCCCACTCGATCTTTTGGGGAAAAATTGAAGAAGGAAGATATTTTGAAAAACCAGTAGTTTGTTCTCCTTTCCCCTCAATACATACCCACTGTTTTCATCATTCAACAGTATCTTCTGCAGCCTCTACAAAAGCAGGTGGTCCATTTCTGCTAATATATTTCTACTAAATTCATTCAGCAACCACATGATGATCAAGACCACAACTCTATGTTAAATAATTAATCAGTTTCTGTCAAATGATTTTGCTAGAACCACTAAATTCACTGTGCTTTTCTTCTACATGAAAGTCTGCATGGGTGACAAAACAAGGAAAATGACTGCTGGTGAAAGAGCTTAGGAGGAGAATGGAGCATCCATCTACAGAGCAAGTGCCACTCATGCACCAGAAGGCAACACCCCTGTTCATCTGAAAAATGCTTGTAAAACAATCAAATCTTCACATGCAGTAGTTAACCTGCAGCTGGTAACTTATTCAGAGTGGTACAATCACTAGCTTCCATAGAAAGCCTGATTAGGACACCAGACTTCCCCCAGCTATATTAAATGCTCTAATTAGATCCTCCACTGCTGCTGAAGTTTCTGTAAGGATTTCCTTTCTATCCCATCCACAATCTTACAAAGTTATAGATTTCTCTGCTTTAATTTATTCTAAATTCTTCCTACTAAAGAATTTAAGACAGGCCCAAGATCTAAAAACAAGCACTTAAGACAAAAAAAAAAAAGGGATAGAACTTCTTCACTGTATTTGTAGACTGTTGGTTTCCAAGTATGTAATTTTATTGCGAATCACTACACTGAGCTACAACAGAAGAGACATGGAAGCCGGCAGAGACTGGAACTAATCTGCTCTTTAGAGAGCAGGCAAAGCCAGGAAGTAAATAGCAATAATTCATCGCGTATAATCTTCCCTTTCTCCCTACTATTTCCCCTTGCTTCCCCAAAAAGGACTACTCGCACACAAAAAAAGGGGGGAATAATAGCATGCCTCACTAGTAAACAAAAGTTGTTCCAGTTTATGAGCCTCTACTTCTTCATATTGAGGGTAAAAGAAACCAAATCCTTTTGCCAACTGAAAGAGTTCCAGGGCCGTTTACGGATCTGTGTGTGAAACCCAGCATCTTGAACTGCATCCAGGAAAGTCCCAGGCACCACAGGTATCACAGTCATTTTTCATCAACTTGAGGTTGATTTAAAAGGTTTAGTCCAGAGCACAGCATGTGTGTTACATTAATGTAATCTGGATGTGATAGAGGCAGGCATACGAGTTAAGGTTTGTATGCAGAGGCAGTCCTTTTCTCCTTTCTTATTTGAGAAGAAGAAAAGCAGGTTGCAGTGGCTACTGAAAGGTAGACAAGGACTACACTACAGCTAGGTAGAACCATGTCTTCTTGCATTTTCCTTTGCTAAAAGAAACTTGGGTGATCCCTGTGTCTTAACATGTTTGTTAAGGAATTGATAAGAATATCAAAGAAATACTTTCTTTTTCTTTTTAATAAATAAAACTGTACCAGAATCAGACTTCTAAGTGGAAACCTTCTGGAAGATGACTCAATTTACATTACAAAAGTGTCAAACATAGCGTTACCCTAGCCAAATTCAGAGTAACAGAGTTGATTCAACCACTTTTTGTACAAATAGCATCTGGTTTGGCATTTCTGCAGCCTATCATAGCCCAGAGGGGAAAGGTAAAAAAACTTCATGGGTTCAAATATAGAACCCATGTATTGTTTAATAGAAACAATAACAGAAAATGAAGACAATAACAATGACATAATGATACAAGTCACTCTCACCACCTGGTAAATTGGCACCATCCTGAGCAGAGATAGAAGATGCCCCCTCCACGGGCCAACTCCAATTTATATATTGAGCACGTCTATGGTACAGAATATTCCACTGATCATTTCATTGTTCTGTCTATGCTCCTCAACTTCTATGGAGAAACAGAAAAAGAGTCCTTGAAAAGCATAGACATCACTTAGCAGTAACTAAAACACTATGCATTATTGACATTTCTTTCACAGCAATCACTAGAAAGAAAATTAACTCTTTCCCAGCTGAAAGCAGGACAGTTAGTTTCACAGATTAATGTTTTGTCAACAGGTCTTGGCAACTCCACTAGATGACAATACTGTAAGTGTGGACCACCTGTGGAAACTAATGGATCTTTCTACTGCTCACAATAATTCAACATGAAATAAGTTATCCAATTTCTTTGGTGTAGCAGAACCACTCTTGCAAGTTAAAGCTGCTTTTATCAACATTGTCTTAAAAGAATTAACTTCTAGGGGTCCCACAAAGGTAACATTAATCCAACTGTGTACCAGATTCTTGAGTTATGTATTAAACTACTGACTAGAAAAAGTCTGTCTTTCATTAAGAAAGCCTACATCATACTGCCATTTCTCTTAAGTATACTGAACAGTACCTTTATTTACCCATTATTGTTAATGTATTTCCCTGCATTATAAGTATTCATTTAGATTTGTTCTCTTTCAGAAAAATGTATCAATAGTACATTTTTTCAGTTGGTGCTCTTTTCAACCACTTACCACTATTATATTTTTAGGACAACTGTCCTAAATCTATTAGATATACTGATAAAAAAAAATTTGTCATCCCTGAGGTAGTCAGTTAAAGGAAAATCCTGAAGCAAAAAAAATATGGCATTAAACTATTTTAGTCTTGCAATAATAGAACTGGGAGGAAACAACATAATTCTGCTTCCAAGATTTTTCTCCCACATTTACCTTATCCACATAGAATCTTAAAAAACCCTCTTAAAATTCTCCTAGTGTACTAATTCATACATACATGTATAACTTATCATTTGTGAAAGCAGTATCAGACTCCAGTTTTCAATCTTCTTTCTCTTCATGTAAACTTTTTGGGTTTTTTTGTTTTTGTATGTCATTCATGCACAGAAAATAAGTAGTAACATGTAGAACAGCTCTTCTATGGCTGCTTTTATAATTACACAATATGCTTTCAGAAGCATTCTATTATCCTTCCTGATCTGAGGAAATTAAAAAAAAATGGTCTTAGAAGGTTATTTCAGATAAGAGAGAAACTACAATGAAATTGAGTATATTTGGTGCAATCCTCTTTATTGGCATGAACAAAGTCTCGTTTTATGAGCTCAGAAAAAGATCTGAAATGCCTGCTCTGCTTGCATTTTCACACATCCTTTAGTCAAATCTGACTGAAAAGCCTTTTCTCTAATCTTCCAAGCATCTTGGATATTGCTGTTGGAGTTGTTTGCAGGGTTTTTTCTCCCATTTCAGTGTTTCAGAGATATCCATCTGCATTTTGAGTACAGATACAATTCCAAACTTATTATTTCCTTTAAAGGACAACTCCTCAATTTACCTCAAATGAAAGTTTCTTATATGCCAATACAGATTCAATGAGATATAAATTTTAAGATGTCAGGATAAAATAAGTGCATCACAAATTCAGGATGACATTATGGAATACCACAAGTCACACGATCTCATTCATGCCACCTTTTTCTTGGTAACAGTTCCATACTCTCAACTTGAAAGTCATAAAAGCATGTAGCATATGCCTACCTTTCCCAAAAGGTATGCCTAAACTATAGACTGAGGAAGTTAAGGTTTCAGAAAGCATTTCTGTTCGCCCTAACACCATAGATGAGATAGATCATAATACTAGTAAACCAGCTCCAAACATCTTTACAGAATAATTGTTAGAACTGTTATTTAAATAATAGGCCCACTTTCCTTGAGAAAACATTGTTTCCAAAAGCTCTGGCATACTGCAGCTCATACACTCTATATAATTACAAAGTACGAACACATGGAGCCAGGGTAGTTTGCAGTAAGAGCTGATCCATTGTGGCGCCGGGTTACAGGCATACTTTGGGGCAGATCCTACATAACTCTTCTGTAGCACAGACTGTTCAACTTGTTAAACTGGTGCCTCTCGTTTGTCTTGGACTACCTGGAGAAATTCCAAAAGTCCTGGCCAGAAGGGGTAATCTCAGTAAGTGAGAACTGCCACCAGCCCTCCAAATGCTTTTCTTGGTTTCTCATAAAGTATTCAAGGATCGAGTACATGGCCCACACTTGGCAGAGCAGAGCAGAATTAAACACAGTTCTAAACCACCTTTCTGCAGCTCCGTGATGCTGATGAAGCTTGGACCAACATTGACGAGCCATGAGCTAACCCAACTTAATTGCTATTGCAATTCATACATCAGTTCTAGATTACTAAGAAATAAATTTCATTCCAAGCGCTTTCAAGTGTGGACCAAGCAGCCTGAGGTTCTGAAGCACTTGTTAGAAGCATAAACCCAAATGCATGCTGTGCTGCAGCCTTCTCCAATACACAGAAATTTGTGGTTTGACTTTCAAAACTATGGCCAGAAAGCCCAGATGTTTTTTCAACTGAGATCATTCAGGCCTCAAAAGCTGAGCTGACCTGGTCTTGTTGTGACAATACAAACTAAAGGACTGTCTCATAACAAGCAAGGCAAAAAAGTCCCTTGTCTGCAGGAAGCCTAGGGATACGGTGTGCTCTCCTGGGTGGGTCACACCACTCATGAGTACCAGCACATCCCTGGGATGCAGCCCATGTGGTATTGCCCCACTTAACAACTTCCATGGTAATCATGCTGGAATGCTCCTTCAAAGTGGGAAAATTCTTAGGTACAAGGCTATAAAGAATATGACCTCAATGAGAAATTGAAGATTCCCTCCTCCCTGCCAGACACTGCAATGCTAATGACAATAGAGTCAATTGATTAGATAGATGAGTGGAAGTGAAGCATCTCCTCAAATTAAAATGTCATCCTTTCACACTCTTTAAACACTATTTTCCAAGGAATCATTCTAAAGAAAGACTGGCAGTTTTTTCTTATTGAAGTCCTTGAAGATAGCAGAAATAGCAACATTTCGTGGTCCATAGGGAGCTTAAATACCAATCTGCTTTCTGTATATATAGTCTCACAGAATGAAGTGACAAATAGATGAAAGTAAATGCCTGATAAGGCCCTGCTCCTCACTCCATCTTGGAGTGAGGGCCAACTGTGCACCTTATAGAAAGACTCAGAAAAGCAATTTTGACGTTAGAGGCTGACTTTGCAGGAAGCCAAAGTCATAGATCTTCTGTGTTGTTTAATTTAGTCTTAATATTCTCTGAATGGTATTTGAGGAGCCTTTTCAAAGATGCTTACTAAACAAATATGAAAGAGAGTATATTAAATGTCAGCTTTGCTATTTTCAATTGTATGTATTGCAGAGAAACAAGACCAGAACTCAGCACCCACGTAGTTTGAGTTGTGTTACTGGAAAGGGTTTGAAGCACTCTGCAAGTGACAGCAGGATTATCTTTATCATGCATTAATTGCCTTTAAGCCTTCACAAGTAAAGTACTTCCACAAGACAAATAATGTTTAATAAATTTAAAAAATAAAAATACAAATATGTGTGATTTCAAGGTCTGGTAATATTTCGTGTCATGTGCAGTTAGGTTAATGCATGCACCCACTGTAGTTGTCATTATGCATAACACAATATGCACTCCTTGGATAACCTACTTATCTGTTGGGCTCAGCATTGCCGAAATAATTCACAGCTACAGAAATAAAAGGTGTAAATGTGGCTTTGACAGAGGAAGACCACACTAAGCTTGCTGTAACAGGAACTGGAGAACATGTTGAACATGTCTCAACATATTCAAAGCAATTCTGATCACTGGACCCGTAGTGATACCCACTTGAATGATAGTCCCGAAAGCTTTATTTCTCCTTGAGTTTTATTCATTTTGCCTCCCCAAGACATAGTTTCATTTGGTTCAGGTCTTTTCTGGCAAGGGTTTTTATTGTATATACTTCTTTTAAAAGAAAACAGACTTTGACTTTACAAATTTTCTGGAAGCAAGACCAAGAAATTAATTTGTCTGCACTTTTACCTACTTCTTTTATGCAGAATCAAATATTTGCTATTTCAGTCAGGAAAACAAAATATGTAATTGTTTTTTATTATTTCAGATGTCTTAAGCCACATTACATCAGATATAATATCACCCTCCCACACCCCAGTCTACTCTGCTACTAGAAATCAATCATTTAATGAGTTTTAGAGGCTGCAACAACTTTTTCAACATATTGGCAAAATCTGAAGTACAAGGATTCAGAGTGAGACAGAAGAACAACTATTCCAGTTCATGCAGAGCTTGTCCCAATGGTTTGTACTGCTCCGTACCCACTATTTTGACTATCAGAGCACCAGTCTTCTCTTGCACATCTGTACAGGTGACTACCACCAAGAATAAAAATAATCTTGGGAGGGAATAAGATTAAAGTGGATAACCCTATTGCCAGACAGCAGAACATGCGTGAGCAAACATACAGTGGCCATAGTCCTTATGCCTAGGCTCAGTCCAGGAACATTCCTCTGCAACTCTTTGGCAAAGAGCATTAAAAAAGTGACCTCTCCTCAGGCACTGCAAAGAAAAAGATTTGTAATAGAGAAGTTCTAGCCCATTTTCTTCCATTTGCCAAGTGCTTTTCTGGCACACTCAAAAATAAAACTGCCAAACGAGGTTCAAACCAGAATGTTTCATCCCAAAAGTATTTCTTATTAATAATCCTTGTCGAGTAAAAAAAGAAGTGGGCCTGCTTCTGCGATCACTTATGCACTTGAGTCATGCACTTGAAAGTCAAAGAAGAAGGAAGAGATAGGAGTCAGGATTTTTCATTGTAGCTCTGTTTTACCAGCTGACTCACAGTACAGGTATAAATCTGGCTGAGCATTTGACCTCACAAATCTTCTCTCTCCACTGCTATATTAAATTATCTTCTCCCAACCAACCTCACTTTGAAAGGTTCGTGGTGCAATGTACCTCTTCTAGTTTTTTTTTCTTCCCAAGTCAGGTTATATCACACCTCCTTCCTTTCCTGTCTTCATTTGCACTTAGAGATCTTCACTCTGAAGAGGACAATTTTTCTGAAAGCAAGATTCTTATTGCAAGTTTTCCCTACAGGCAATAAAAGACTAAGTTAGTCAAGTCTGCAGCTGTACCAATTTTGTGTAGAACTGTAAAGAGGTTTTCTCCTCTCACAATAGAGATGCACTTTTTAAAGTGACATGTAGCTACATCTTTTGGATCAGCTGTGATTCTGCCCACTAATCTGTAGTCATGCGTGCACCCATGCCGTGTATATTTTATATACTTCTGAAACAACATGGTACGTTAGACTTTTAGATTTCCATTTCATAGATCATTTACATGAAGATCGACTTACGATTCCCACCCTGCACTTGGCTGACAAGATACTGTCCAAACTATTTGTTCAGAACCATTAGTAAGTTTAGCCCCTTCCCATCATCGATCCTAAAATAATTCTACTGTGCTCTTGCCCCTACTAACTTAATGACCGACAGCGCTTAGAATCTCATTTTCTAAATCACACTATTGTGCAAGGACAGTAACTCTTTGCTGTCTTCCATTATAAACAGGTTCTAGTGAAGCTTATATCTAGGAGACAGTCCGTATGATATCTTGACTATAGGGATGTCTGTCTGTTCGAGTGTTTGTTGTTTGTTGTTTTTTTTTTTAAAAACACAGCATTAGCAATAAGTAAAATTTTCAATACTGTTAAGATTTTATGTAGCAAAATATGCAAGTCCTTTTTAAAGAACATTTTGAAGACTAATAAATTATGTTTACTAACCAAGCTGCTTACTCGCATATAGTATTCTAACACTGTCTCAAAGATATACATGCTATGTCTACTATCAGTCAGTTTACATTCACACCTAATCCCTAGAACAGATATCACAGAAAAAAATAATAGAACAGGAACAGGTCATGTCATTGGGTCTCTGCATTTTGATCTAGCAGGTGCCCTAAAGCAATAGAGGTACCCGTATAAGGTTGCTCAGTGAGGTTTGAGTTACTCAAACGGTTATGAAAGTATAGCTATATTACAGACTAATCGATTGTACCTCTGTACTGCTTCGGAACAGTAATTTCACTGCTAGGTCACATCTTCTTCACCTGTTTTGTCTTCCTTCCTGACCTTACACACTAGTTATCCACAAGATGTTGTCACACTTCTGTGTAAGACAGACATATTACCATTTACTTTCTCTACCCCCTTGAAGCTTGAATTTGAAGATAAGGTATTTCTATATGCTGCTGAATCACAGTGATGGCCAACATCAAGGAAAACATGGACTTTTCAAAATCTCAGAATTCTGGTCCGAGATGGACTGTTCATAGACATGTTCCCCATTACCGGTTCCCTCAAGAGCCAGCAAAAAAAAGTGTATTAGTCTTCTTCATCACACCATTTTCACTAGCTAGTCTACACAGGCAACACAAGTAGAACAATCATCAGCCTGAAGTTCATCTCCCACATACCTGCTGACTAGTCACACACACAAATATAAGAGATATAGGAAAAAAAAAAAAATCTTTTTTCAACTTCTAAAGGCCTATGTTACCATCTTGTCCTTAGGAATCAGTCCATCACTCCTGTAATATAATTTCTTAGGAAAATAAAT
Organism: Scolopax mira; assembly: GCA_004320125.1. Taxonomy (NCBI): domain Eukaryota; kingdom Metazoa; phylum Chordata; class Aves; order Charadriiformes; family Scolopacidae; genus Scolopax; species Scolopax mira. The sequence continues at coordinate 420,079 of BJBW01000036.1, forward strand.
ACTTTTTCTTCTTGATGACTAGTGTAGCACATAAACATGTTTTTCTCAATCTTAATTATGGTTAACAAAATGCAGTCTGTTTATCTTGGCATTCATACTTTAAGAACTGTATTTACTTCTGCAACCAGAGCCCCAATACTTAAGTTCATGACCTCAGCTCCCACTGAGCACAGTGGGCCTTAACAGATCAAGGTATTCTGGAAAGGCCCAGACAACAAAGAGGTGAACTGTGACACATTGCTCCAAACAAACCAACCAAATTTTGGCACTTCTGCAGAGCAGAGCAATTTGTGAGTAAACTGGGTGGCTAAATTTAGTCCCTATTGCTGTGCATTTCCCAGTCTCTTAAAAATTCTATTTTCAAAACACGCAAAAATGTACTATAAGAAAAAAAAATTCCTCAAATTTTCATTGACATTTTTGACATATGAAAACTCACTACAGTTACCATATGCCAAATTTATATATATAAAGACACATATGTATAGAAAAAAAGAAAAGACATGTATATAGAAAGACAGAGAAAAAAAAACAGATATGACATTTTTATTCATAATTCAAAGAAATTAAAGTGTCTTAAGCAATCAGCGTACTTGTGTCTGACATGTGGAGCATGATGGGTTTTTTGGGTTGCTTTGGTGCCCTACTAGATTTTACTAGTTAGCAATTCAGCCTCAGAAGATGCTCTAGCAGCAATTTAAGACAACCACGGATTCAAAGGATTATGAAAAACATAGTAGTAGTCAATAAAAAGGTTCCACATAAGCCCTTCTGAAAGTATTTAAGACAGCACATTTATAACTGTCAAGCTGCTGAATGAAAATTTCTCAGACTCTAGGAAAAAAGGCAGTAGTTTCTCAACACTTTAGGTTGTGTTCTGTTATCTTTACCTCCCTCATCCTCCCTCCCCCATCTTCTAGCACATTTTCCAGGCTGAAGTGTTGTAATCATAAATGAAACAGAAAAGGACATCTAGATAACTTCCATCCCCGGTTTTATTTTCGGCTTTTTCAGCCTTCTGGCAAGTTGCTTTACCATGAAAATTTCATTAAAGTTTCTATTAAATTCTGAATGGAAGATGGCAAGGAGGATACAATCCATTTCAAGGGCATTAATAATTATAGAGAAGGTAATAGTGTGACTGCTCCTGTAGCAAAACAGCAAAGGCAACAATAGCTTTTTACATTATAGAGCCTCTTTTCTTACTTTCTGAAGGGAGAACACTCTGTTAGATTATTAGTCATTTCTTAATATGTAAAATTAATCCACAATGACTCCACTAAGCCAAGGAGGTACACTGCTACAGAAATAAGGTCTTGGCATAAAACCCTCAAAAACACTAAAAAATAGAGAAATGAGCTACTTATCACATGGTCTGACCAACTACAAAAAGAAACAAATTGAAATTTGTGCTATTATTCCTAAACCACATTTCTACGTCTGGAGGGGCTACTTCTATTTCCAGAATTAATAAAGAAAACATTTCTGACACCTGCTACAGTCATATGTTCTCTCCATAAGTCTGTTATCTCAAGACTTCCTACAGCCGTGCAGCAATTTCCACTTGCCTTTCATATAAAGCAGCAAACTTGCTATGGGACTCCTTGAAGGCTTATTTTTCCTTTCCAGATCAAAACATTGTCTGGGATACTTTTGTCATTTGCTGTTCTGAAAGGTCTGCAGGGAGTAAGTCCAGAAAGAAATATGATATTCTGGGACCACTTATGTTAAGAAAGTCACTGTCTTGTATAAGATCAACATAGGAAAATACTTACACCACAATGTAGGGGACTACACCTACCACCAAATTAAAGTCACACAGAAAGGGATTTGTGTACCCACTTTTAAGGAACAAACACAAGCTATGTCTACACTAGTAAGCAAAATGGGACACATCCCATTCCCTGTACCTGAGGACAGGTCGCTCAGTGTGGCTTGAATCCACACAGTTAAACTATGCTCCCTTTTCAGTAGGGTAGCTTTGTCTATAGAACGTAGATTATTAATGTAGACACAGCCCTAAAGGCCAGAACATTAGTAGAGCACATATTGTAATATATATTGCATAGGGCAGTAAAAGTGACATTTGCAAGGTCAGGGTAGCAGAACAGAGAGACACTCAAATTCAAACAAACTAGAATTTGCAAGTGAAAAACATTAATAAGAATGACATAAATAACATAAAAGTGACATAAAATAACTTCAAATCCTTTTACTGTTTTAATGGAATCTAGCAAGAAGTACTCCAGTAAGATGCTTAATCATTCATTGAAAAGTCTGTACTTCAACTTTTTAAATAGCAATACACTACTTTGAAATTTCAGTCTAAAAATTGAAGACCAAGAAGAACCAGGATAAGTTCAGTGATTCAGGTTAAGAGAAGAAAATGATTCATTATAAACCCCCCTGAAACAAACAAACAAAAAGTTAAAGAAGTTATATGAAGGGGATCACTGCACCATATGTGTGTCAAAGACTTCATTTTGATCAACAGTCCATACATCAAATAGCAAGTTTTAAAAGTTGTTGTGTGTAAAGTACATGTATTGTTTATATAAAGAGGCATTGATATGGGAGCAGCAGACATGATGTTCCACCAATGGGCAGAGAGAGATATCTATGTATTTGTACCCAGAAGTCAAGGACACAAGTTTTCCAGAAATACAAAGGATATCTGCACTTTACAGGAAGTAGGAAATTGGAAGATGTAAAAGTGTTTCAACAGGGCCTCCAGATATTTATTTTTATTTGTAAGTGTTTAATATCACTGATGTGATACATAGTGCTATTTTCAAAAGTGAAAGCTGTTGTTTATTACACTAAAACTGAAGTACACATGTTAGCAACTTTAGCCAGTGAAACACGCTCTATCTGTAGGCTTATCACCTTCACTTTCTTTGAGGAATTATTGGTTATAGACACATGGCTAACCAGGAAAGACAGACTGAGCAGGACACATGGTACAGAAAGCCAATTGAGATGACTAGAACTAAGCAGAAACAATGACTAGATAAATGAATTTAAGTTGTCTAAGCTTTGTTTCAAAATTTTGAAGGGAGGTAAACAATGAAAACTTAGCAAAATGTTGCAATCTAGAGAATTAATTCAGAGGTAAATGCTACACAGGGAACAAGAAGTGGTGGTGGAAAATCTTTGCCAATTTTTTGTGGAAATGGAAAGAAAAGAAAATACAAATGAGTAACAGAACCGGAGGTAAAGAGCAATGAACAAATGAGTTAATGAAATAATAAATGAATTCTCATAAGCAATGCTCCTCCAACCCAGAGATTCAGGAGAAAGAATAAGACAAAAAAAATTAAAAGGCAATTTCACTGTGGAAGAGATTGTATCTTTGGAGCAGTAATTAACTAAAATCAAGAACACTCAAGATATTCTGCACCCATAAGACTGGATGCTTTTATTTTGTTCTTGTCAATGAAGCAAAGTAAGCTAGCATTACGTTTCAAAACAAATCAGTCTTTGGTGGTTTTGATATCAACTCCCTCAGTTACCGCTACCCAGGATGAAGTTGCTGGCCATATGAAGACCTAGCCTGACAGCTCCTCAGAAATTATTCTTCTGCACAAAGTTAGCCGCCTTATGAAGACAGACATTTTCAAACATTCTACTTCCTGCTGAGAGTCTCCATGTATCAAACTTGTGAGATTCCAGTTGCAAAAGAAATAAGTATTCTTCCCATCTTGAAATGGACTTTTCTCCCCTCCTCCCCCAGCTTTCTGATCTCTCTCCTGAAGGATTTAAAAGTGTCACTTCCTCAAAGCCCATTTCTGAGAGGGACCTGTTAGCTCTTAAGGTGTTTGTATCTTATGTGTAAAGTGCATGTGTAAATTACATGGATGTGCTTAAGATTAAAAAAAAAAAAACAAAACCCACACACACCAAAAACACCACACACACCAGTAACACCACAGCCTCATCTCATACTAATTGCAGGATTACATTTAAAGAATGTTAAAAAAATAAGTCTTCAAACTTTTGGACAGCAGAAACCAGGAAACAATACAAAAGAGTTCTCAATTTAAAAGAAAAGCTCATACAATTCTTGACAAAACCATTACTTCATCCTTTCCCTCTTTATCTGTGAGCTCAGCCAGCCAGACAAAGAAGATTAGAATAGAACAGTTTGTCTACTCCCATTTCTCAGAGTTGGTTCTTTGTTTTCCCAGAAACTTAGTTCTATGTTCCTATGGGGAATTTTCCCAAATGAAAATTCCTCAAAAATCACAATGTTTCAGCCAGAACTTCCTTAACTACATAAGGAGAAATAAGAAACTTTGTGACAGAACATAGTAACACATAATTGGACTATTAAGTATTACATTTAAAAACTAAATTGAAGCTGAGCTGATCCACCGTGGAAGGCATGTAGATGGCTCCTCCAGAAGCCAGGATGGCTTTTGTGTATATACACATATATATAATGTCTAGAAGCATACACAATCTGAGACTCAAATATACTTCAAAAATAGATACAGAGCATATCCAAGATGTGAAAATAAAATCACTGATGCTGTGAAACCAACAGCATTTCCTGGTATCCAGTGGATGGCAAAGCATTTAGCATAGAGGTTTAGGAATACAAAATAATTTCCAATGTTTCTGTGCATGTGGTCTAATTGATTGAAAACATTGGGCTTCACTAATATGTCTTAAAGTTGATTTTCAAGTGTTTTGTGGGGGGGGGGGGGTTGTGGTTTTCTTTTTTTTTTTTTTTTTTTTTTTTTAATGTGCTGCATCCATAAGTAGCTTCAGAAAAATATTCTTTCTATACAAACAAAAATTTTCTTAGATTAGGAAAAAATAAGTTGAACAGTTTGCACAGATTGAATTCTTTTAGAAACCTGGGAAAAGTCTTATGGCAACAAAGTCCCATAGTATATCTAAAGATCAAGAACATTTTAAAATTGGTCAGTTAATCCCAGCACAATTATTTTATATTTCTGGCACTTGTCACATGACGATGGCTATAGCCAGCTTCAGAGCATTCCCTCAGGCACATTCTAAGCTGACACCTCCAGGAGAGCAGGAATCACACAGTATAATGAGCAGTAACAAAAACAATGGACTGTTAAACTAGTTACAAAAAGACAGAGAGTAGAGGATTTTAATGACAAATACAGTGCTATATACAACAATGTTCTGATATTCCAAAGGATCAAATTATACAGCCATGCAGATTGAGTACCATATTTTGTGCCATGCAGGCATCTCACCTTTTAAGGGATAACCACTTCCCTTTAGGCTGCTCTACTAAAGCAGCTAAATCTTCCTCCTGAGAAAAGACTTTTTTAAGACGCACAGTAAGATGCAAACAAAATCCTGCTGCAGACCTGGATGATTTAAACAAACAGAAACAGATCTTTCTCACCTTATCCATTTTCCAGGACCCTCTTCTGAATGGTTAATAAATTCCATTTTAGTTGATGTATTTTGGTTTTTATTTCTCTAGTTTGTCCATGCATTTCCGTTACCAATGCTGAATTTAGTAGATATGGGTAGCTATTTTTCAGAATACCACTTCATTTTTTCATTTGATTTTATCTGTTTAGATTCTAACTCAGTCATCAAGTTCACTCAGAAAGTGTCCATCCTTAACATGTTATGTCTAGTAGTTTACTGAAATACTACTTCTACTTTCCTTATACATTAGCTTTTTGAAAGCAACATCTCATTTAAAGCCTCCTTCTCAAGTCAGGTGGGCCCTCAAGTAACATCCCTGAGTTTTTTGGGTTAAAAAAAAGTTGCTAAAAGAAGGGCATCAAAAGCAAGAAGTTTTTCGGTCAAAGCACTTGACTGCACTATAAATTTAATTATCCAAATATTTTAACTTAAGACTTTCTACTAGATTTTTTTTCCTAAACTTGTTGGCATTCTTATCACCTCTGACTCAGTTTAAGATTCAAACTCTCAGAAGGAAGTTTTTAATCAGGTGGTGAGGGAAAAGTGAGACTTTTTGCGTAAGAACCTGAGAACTCCCGTTCATGGTCTGTATTGAATATCTGGCTCCAAAGCCAACACTGAAAGAAGATAAACCTCTGACTGATAAGGATGCTGCTGAAATAGATTAGATAAATCACTGGGCCTGAAAGACTGCATTGGCCACTATCTCCAGTGCAGAAACCTTAAAAAATTGTCATGACTAAACTGCTAATAGTTTAGTAGAAGCTCAGAGAAAGAGACTCTGTGTAAAGGGTGTTACTTGATGGAAACAAAGTCCACTACCAAGATAGTGGTCCCCTTTTTGGTATCACTCAAACGTATATTTACACAGACACACAGGGAGAGGGGAAATTTTGATGCTAAAGGAAAGGAAAAAGTGGCCCACAATGTCTAGAAGTTTTAATTTGTTGACCTTATCTCACAAGAAATAGCATTATGTGACTGGTTTATTAATCTAGTACCGCAAACTTAGACAAAATATAGAGTTATAAAACCATTGAGTACGCTGAAACATATCATTGAAGCGGTTGTAGAATAGGACAAGAGAATGAAATTGTCCTGAAAGATCAATAAAAGAAGAATATCATTCAAAGGGGGGAAAAAATAGTTTTATCCATACCACATGAGGCAGCACCAAGTCTGCATTTGTCGTTCATAATTACTTTTTGCAGCAAGTATCAGATCCTCCTTGCTTGAGTCAGCAGTCCTTTCAAAAGTAGGGAGGTGACGGTGTTTTACTGCCTCCTGCTTATTAGACATGGTTCATGGTTACAAGAGGACAGAGGAATGACAGTGTCTGTCACCATCATCAGATGCCATGCAAAGGTGAACACAACCAGAGGTGGCAGATCTCAGGAGCACTCAGGTATTCGCATACAGCAGGGAGGGAACAGGGTAGGAAAGCAGAAGGTAATATGGAGTTGTCCCTCTGAGGTGATATGAAGGAGGTACCCTAAACAGCCATCAAGACAGAATTTTGTTTTTAATTTCCCACCTGGTCCTAAAATCTTCATAGGCTGGAAAAGCAGTAAATGGAGAAATAACATTTGGCAGGGACACAATGGTCAGGGAAGCCTTGGAGGAGAGAATCCAGAGTCTGAGACCCCACTTACATTACTCCTATGTTCTGCACACACATCATGGTAGTGATATTTGCTGCTGCTTTCCCAGGGTTTGCTTTTTTTTCTACCAGATCAGTCATCCCCAGATTATCCAGTAGGCTAGTTACATAAAGATTCATTATCTGGGTTTGTTTTACTGGTGGCCTGTTTAGAAAAAAAAGCAGAAAGAAAGCAGTTTGTTTCACAAACAAGATTTTTTTAATCTCTTGTTTGGAGGTTACCAAATCCCATCTAGGACAACCATTACTGGACTCTCTTGCCAATTGCTAGATAAAAGCCTGAATTTAAGAAACAGGACTGGCTGTTTTTTAACAGCCAGTTTAACAGAGGAGAAGAACTCTCAACATATTAAACCCTATTTAGTTTTAGTGGGTCCCAGTACCCAGTTCCTCTTGGTAATCATTTCCTTATTTTTTTCTTTTTGAAATTTAATATTTTTAATGCATTTTGAATTAACAGTCACTAGCGAGGATTTTAAATTAGACAACAGGAATTTGAATATGCTTCCCATAAATGCCTTTAAACAAGGCCAACATCCTACATTTGATGAAAAATGTGCAAATATAAACACTTGCCTTACAGAGTGCTTATAAGATTGCCCAAGTGCTATTTTTGTCAAGAAAATTGATTGAAAATACTAAGCCTGTTAAACACAGTATTTATCTCAAGAAGTGCTACTTCAATAAAATGTACAGAACAGAAAATCCAGAGGGACAAAATTATGAACAGGATTAAGTAGAGCTTGCTGTGGACATGAGTCCAAGAGAGGTAGAGTTCATATGCGCCCTAAGAAGTCAATCAGCAGCACTTTCACACCAATTCTCTAGTCTGAGAGCACAGATATCCTTCCACTAAACAGCAAGAAGCATCCTGCAAGTAATACTAGCATATCTGAGCAAAACCATATCATCCCTCAATCTCAAACTGGCCATTTTTCATGGTCTGGAGGTTGCAGACTTGTAACTGCTCCTTGAAGGAAAATGTCAATCCTGCTTTTGCTGCAAAAAGTATCCAGTAACAAAATAGAATATCATGCTGGGAAAAAAAAAAAAAAAAAAAAAAAAAAGAAGCTAAGCCTGTTGCTATCGGCTGTTTTCCTTTGGGCTAGCTTTAGGGCAGCTTTCTCTTTGGACTGCTTCAGATTAGAAAGTCCTACAAGAGTTATTAAATGTGAAGATGTGGATACAACCTTTGACTTTCCAAGTCCCTAAGCTACAGATTGCTGAAAGCAACTGATGGACCGGGAAAAGCCTCACTTTATGTCTGCCTACTCTCATATTCTTTTTCTGAACATCAAGAACTGACAGGTCTCCAATCCACTAGAAGTCAGGCCCACCAAAGTTGCACACCTTGACCTTATTTTCCATTCCTATATTTCTTTATGCAAATATTTTATGCTATCAATCACATCAAATATAATTATGATCTCTCAAGGTAATGTTGAAGGAATGTTAGTGTCATAGTGCAACAATAATGAACCATTTCTTCAACATATTTTCAAAATAACATTTTTTGAATCTCGCTGTTTCTTGCTTTTCTCACCTGTAAGCTTAATATCTTTTTCCCTGGGAAGAGTTTACTTCATTGCATTTAAGTTCCTCAGGTAGAAAGCAATATATATATGAAAATTGTCTATTACAATAACCAGGTTTTTTAGGCGTTAAACAAAGAACATTAAGCTTGTACTTTTCTCTAGAGATCATAACTATAGCATTTTTATTGTCCTTGAGTATTGGTCATTTACACAAAACCAGCCTACACCCTCAGGTGAGGTAGGTAGGTCATTTTAGAGATGACCATTTCAGAAATGTATTACTAAAGAACCAAGTAAACGAGAGTCTTCAAAGGACCTACTGCTTTTAAAAATAAAATAATTCTCCCTTCCCTCCTCGAATACATTTGTATTAGAAAGCTTCAGAGTTTTTTTGTGAAAAAGTAAAACTGAAAAATGTTAAAGGCTTCTCTTGGGCAGCTTATGTTACTGCATATGTTTCAACTGTTAGTCATATATTCCTATTATAAGTGCAAGAGTCCCAGAGGAGGAATCCTAGCTGTAGCAAAGAGAAGATTTGAGCTGTTGTGATCTGTTTGCTAATAAACCAGCTCCCAGGAAATGGCTAAGTCTGGGGTTTAAGTAAAGCAGGGACTCTGTTCGAAGAGCAAGCTAGGAAAGATTTTTGCTCACTCTGTAAGTATATAAATTTATTAAAAAATCCTACCACTCAAGGATTTATGTAAATATTTGTCAGTGTGCAAGTCAAAAATTAATTCATTGTAATTCCATCTGTATTAGCCTATCTAATGGCTCATATGACATACAATTGACTACATACCTTGAGCACAACATTCAGCATCAAATCTGAATTTCCAAACTAAGAGACAAAACATGTTACTCAATAGTTCAGCTGCACCCATTCTCAGTGGGGACTCCCTACTACATACTTCTATACCCTGTAACACCTAAAATGGACAAGGACTGACAGAACAAATATACATCTAAAGATAACATATGTGTGGCTTCTTTCTGGAATAGTATGTTTAGCAGTACAAAGGCAAGGTTCAAACTGGCTGTATTTTTCTTCCTTCAGTTACTCTTGTTTGGATTTTCACAAGCAATCCAAAGTTAAAAAGAAAAACAATAACAAGTAAGATTAACTAAACTATGAAGCTGAGACTACCTGGGGCAAACAACAGAAATTCATCTCTTACCAGAACCTTTCCAGGTCTGTCAGTTACATATTTCCAAAAGAAAACTGGTGCTTGAAAAGTGTTAAACAGAAGAAACTATACCTCATTTGGGAACATGTCAGTGAATTGGAGAAAGTGTAAAGAAGCCTTTGTTTCCAAGAGTCCATTCAGCAGGCTTTGAGCTCCAAAGCCACTGCCTTGGTTCACATCACACTTGCTGTTATTGGTTGGTATTATGGGACAGCTCTCCAGGCATCTCTTGCTATGAGTCATGTCAGACTGTCTCTATTGAACCTATATCAAGAGGAAGAATAGTCAAAGAGACACCTTCCACCCTTAAGTTTCAGCTGAATCCCTTCTCCAGGGGAAGAAGAGTACCTACCATCACTCTAGCAAGAGCAGAGCACAGGACCTTATTGAAGGGACATTTAGCTTGAGCAACTGCAGTTCTCCCACTTTACTCTGCTCTGGTGAGACCTCATCTG